>CAJQZJ010032812.1:601442-621022 GCA_907164525.1 Lophiomys imhausi
AGAAAGAAAGAAAGAAAGAAAGAAAGAAAGAAAGAAAGAAAGAAAGACAAATAACTTCAAAAGTCCCACAGTCTTTACACATTCAAGCACATTAAAATTTCAGTCCCTTTAAAATAACTAATTTCTTTTAAAATCCAAAGTCTTTCAATTGTGAGCTCCAATAAAATAAAACATAAACCAAATACTTTCTTACTTCAAGATGGAAAAAATAAGGGCACAGTCACAACCGAATCAAAGCAAAGCCAAACTCAAACTGTCCAATATCTGGGATCCATTTACGATTTCCTGGACTCCTCCGAAGGGCTTGGGTCACTTCTCCAGCTCCGCCCTCTGCAGCACACACAGCTTGTTTTCTGGGCTCCAGCTGGCTCCACTCCACTGCTGCTGCTGTTCTTGGTGGTCATCCCATGGTACTGGCATCTCCAAAACTGCTGGACTCCTCATGCAACTGTGCTTCACTTTCACCAATACCCTCCCATAGACTGTCTTCATGGTGCCAAGCCTCAACTTCTCTGCATGCCTCCTTCAGTCCTTGGCCTTCAACTGCCACTGAGGCTGCACCTTCACCAATGGCCTCTCCTGGACTTATAGTCCCAAACCATAGCTCCTCTCCACAACTGCTTCATGCTCAAAACCAGCACCTCCTGGGTAATTCTTACACCTTACCAAGTCTGTCTGACAACACAAGGTACAACCATAGCTGCCTCTGGAACACAGCTTCTCTGTGCTCTCAGGAAACACTCCCCAGGAGAATTCACCTCAACGATGCTGATCTGTTCTTAATCACCACTAATTTCTCAGCTCCAGCCGACCAGTATCAATTGTCCCAGTAATGTAAAGGTTTCACTTTAGTAGTTCTGGTATTTTGTTAATCACAGTTGATTTTCTCTACCAGCTAACTAGAACCACAGGATTTTAAATCAAAATAGCAAATGGCCCTGATAGAGCCTTTAAACTTCCCTCTGAAATGTCACAAGCCTGGTCTCCATCTTCTGTGCTACTCTCAACATTCCTATCTTCCAAACTCCTACAGAACATCACACTAAGCTCTAACACGTAATGGCTCTTCTAGTCCTAAGTTTCAAATTGTTTCCACAATCCTCCCCAAAACATGGTCAGATCTGTCACAGCAATACCCCACTATACTGGTGCCAACTTGTCTTAGGGTTTTTATCGGTGTGACAAAAGACCATGACCAAAAACCAAGTTGGGGAGGAAAGGGTTATTTGGCTTATACTTCCGCATCACAGTCCATCATGGAAGGAACTCAGGACAGGAACGCAATCAAACAGGGCAGGATCTAGGAGGCAGGAGCTGACACAGAAGCCATGGAGGAGTGCTGCTTACTGGCTTATTCGTCATGGCTTGCTCAGCCTGCTTTCTTATAGAACCCAGGACCACCAGCTCAGGTGTAGCACCATTCACCATGGTCTAGGCTTTCTCCCACTGATCACTAATTGAGAAAATGCCCTACAGCTGGATCTCGTGGAGGCCTTTCCTCAACTGAAGCTCCTTCCTCTCTAATGACTCTAGCTTGGGTCAGGTTGACACACAAAACCAGCCAGTACACTGGGACAGTACTAACTAGATCCTCCTTAGCTTCTTAGAACTCACTGCAATAAATCTTCCTTGTTCATGTAAAAACAGATCTGATTATAGGAATCCAGGTTGTCCCCAAACACTTGTTAAACTGCAATAAATCTTCCTTGTTCATGTAACAACAGATCTGATTATAGGAATCCAGGTTGTCCCCAAACACTTGTTAAACTGTGCGGCATTTGAAGATGATGGTGATCTGATAAGCCTTCGTTCCAACTCTGGTAGCCTCCACTTTGCAAACACAGCAGGCTCAGTCAACCTCTCCATTCTTTCATGGGTAAAATGTTTGTTGAACATACAGTGAGGCAATTGTTACTAGCTCAAAGGTTAGCAAATCTTGAATATTTAAGTCTTTTATTTCTTTTCTTCATTGTTGCACTTGAGGGGGATGCTGATATAGTAAGGTAACTTGAGGGCAGTGCTAATACACTGAAGAATGCAACAGTCAATAGAATCTGTCATCAGTTTTAGGAGGCTTCTGGCCACACCCTGACACTCCACTCTTCATGGTCCAAGGTGTATGCCAGAGATTGTTCATTTTGTCTCAACACTACACAAAAGCAGTTCTCTTGAATTCATATTTTTCCTTTCTGTGTAAAATGTAATGCTTTGTCCCTCCTGTCAACTGCATATGATTCCAAATGGTAAATGTGGCTTTACTGGCACTGGATGCTGACAGGATCGGGTTGGGCTCTGGCTCCAGCACTAATGAGCTGTGTGATCCTCAGCAAGTCTCTTGACATCTTGGGAGCTAGTTTTGTGGTTGGAGTGGAATTGCTGTAAAGATTGCATGTTGAGGAGGGAATGCAGCTCTGCTCGTAGACTGCTTGCCCAGCATGGAGGGATCCCGGAGTTCCAACACCAGCACCATACAAACCAGGTCTCCCACACACCTGTAATCCCAGCATCTGGAGGTAGAAGCAGGAGAATAATAAAATAAAGATCATCTTTAGCTATATAACGAGTTCAAGGCCAGCCTGGGTTCCATAGGACCCAACTCATTAAAAAAAAAAAAAACAACTAAAACTGAAAAAGACTGCAAGACATTCTATTTATAGAAAGCTTTCATTACTCTACTCTAATAGCTAAGCATTGTTCCAAGTGTCTCATTGGGGACATGGGGATAAATATTCTAGCACTATGATATCGGGAGTTCTAACATGCCCCACTTCTATCTCCCGGTCACAAAGATAAAGGCTTGTTTTCTTCTCAAGCCCAGCCAGGAGGTGTTATTAGCACCAAGCCTCTAGCCTTCAAAGGCCCCTGAGCATACCATTAACAAACCCCATGTGACCGGTTCCCTGAAGCAGACAGCGTGCTGCACTCTGCACTGGCTTTGGAATGCGGCTTTGTGTCTGAGTCCAGCAGACTCGGCGGCTGACATGAAGGACACGGCTGAGATGAAGGACAGTGCACAGCGTACCTTGTTAGTTTCCAAATGAACGAGAAGAGTGCACTGAAAATCAGCCTTGCCACCGCCTCTGGCTGGAAAACAATAATGAGTCACAGGAAGGACGGAGACTGAGTAAGCACCAGCGAAAGGCCACCCATTTTTTCATCACCGTCACTTGGGAAATATGATCTCCAGGTGGAATACATGGATTAAAAAAAAGTGCCCAGGCTTTTGAGGAAAGTCTAATTCTCATCAGATTTCCTAGCGTAAATTAGCCACACTAGGTTCTGGGAGAGAATGCAGAGAAACCACGGAGCTATTAGAAGTGTCTGCGTGAGGCACACATCTGCAACCAGCCGGCATTGCAGATCAAATGTAAGATGACTGTAATGGCATCTGATAAGAGTTTTACCCAAAGCAAAATCAAAATTGAGGCTCTTCACCAAGTATATATTTTGTCATAGGTGTAGACAGAAACCTAAAGGGAAAATTTTAAACTAGAGAAAATCATTAATGCTCTATTATTTCCTTGTTTATTATTATTATTATTATTATTATTATTATTATTAATCTCTCAGGTCTACCCAATTTGGTGTGCCTTAAGTATGAAAGAGTCCTATTACCTTTGTTTCAAATCTATTTCCTATTTCAGTAGGTACTTAGTGAATATATTTTGTACCTTTGTTATATCAGTGAGCATATATTTGTGCAACAAAGGGACATCTTCAATTTTTTTTTTTTGAGGCAGGTTTTCTCTGGTAGCCTTGGCTGTCCTGAGTTCGCTCTAGAGACCAGGCTGGCCTTGAACTCACAGAGATCTCCCTGCCTCTGCCTCCCAAGTGCTGAGATTAAAGGTGTGCACCACCATCAATCACCCAGCTAACACCTTGATTTTTCAAGTGTGTGTGTGTGTGTGTGTGTGTGTGTGTGTGTGTAGAGTGTGTATATGCACATAGAGACCACAGAAGGGCATCGGGTGTCCTGCTCTACAATTTTCTGCCTTATTCCCTTGAGACAGGTTCTCTCAATGAACGTGAAATAAGGTTGGTGCCCAGCAAACCCTAGCGATCTTCCTGTCCCTGCTCTTCACAGAACCCTAATTTTAAAGGAGTACATGGCCATACCTGGCTTTATTCTATGTGGGTGCTGGGATCTGAACTCAGGTCCTTATGCTTGCGTAGACAGCATTTCTGCCCACTTAGCCATCTTTCCTTGACTTTTGGTACTGTGTTCAAAGTTTTGAACTAAGATACCGTTTAGATAATATTCCTCAGGGAGAAAACCACAATCACCATCCTTCAGCATTGTGTATGCACCCTGAAACCAGAAAACTGCTCTGGTAAGTGACTCTGTGTTTTATGCACTTACTGTGATAGCTGCAAAGTTTGTGGGTCTTACAAGACTAAGACAGGATAGAAAGCCTGGGGAAAATAAGGCCAGGGAAACTGAGAGAAGCCATTCACCCATGGAACTTGTTCTACGTTGCTCATTAGCTGAGAATCAAGAACTCAATACTACTGGCAAAAAGCAGACAGAAACCCACCCTGAAGGCTGCCTACAGAAAACATCTCCTGTTTTCCTGAGACATTGTCAAAGAAAGTATTAAAACATCAAGTGGCTGATCTTGCTTTAGGCAGAGCATATGGGACCTATGAGTTTAACAATATCAGCATTCCTCTCTAATCCCTATGTCTGAAGACTATATCTCATAAACCATTTACAATTATATTTACAAAAGGAAATTCTTTGAGATAAAACAAACACATAAACCAGCTCATAGTGTTTTACGTAACCTTTGAACCTTGCTTTCTTTTCAATCTTTGTTTATTATTTAAACCTGGTTGTAAATTACATCCTTCAGCCAAAGTATCTTCCAAAGTGACAGAATTGCAGCTACAGCTGCTGCTGAGATGCTTAAAGGATCTCTCTTAATGCCCACAGTAAAATGCATATTATCTCTCTTATCACTTCCTTAATAAAGCCAATCTTGCTTCATGCTGACTCAGCCTGAAGTACTTTTCTGCTGTGAGTCAAAACCACAGGGGTACTTTAGTAGAGTTCCCATCGAAGGGAAGTTCACCAGACTACAACCAGCAGCATAGACCTGGATCTCTGTCTGCTGCTGGCAAGATCGCCACTATCTATGATGGCCAATACATCAGTATTGCCTTTACTTTCTTGGAGAATTCTTAAGAACTTCCTAGAAGAATTGAGAGCTAAAATCAAACAGCTTAGGAGTTGTGTGCCAAAATATCTTGTATTTATTCACCAGAACTAAAGGATTCTTACTGTGTGTGTGTGTGTGTGTGTGTGTGTGTGTGTTTACTATTTTTATTTCATGGCCTCTAACCCTGATTGCTATATCTGGGAAACATCCTGAGACAAGCATCTACTGATACTATAGAAACTGATCATACTAAGCATTAATTATCTAGCTTCTCTGACAGCCACGGTTTTGGAATGTGGCCTAGACTCTTTCTCTGACTGGAGGCTCGCACCATAGGTTTTAAACAAGACTCTAGTGACACAAGGAAAGGGGACAAACCTCCTCCAGTGTGGCAGCATCAGGTTGGAGGTGAGCGAAGCTTTCATATCTATGTATGTCAGCAGAGGATTGTATTTGCCTGGCATCTTTGTGCTTCTGAGTGCTGGACATGGTGGATGGCTCCACAGACTCCAGGCCCGATTCTCTAACACTTCTAGTGATTATAAAAGATAACCAATATTCTTTAAAAAGTTATATGAGAGTAAAATCCTGACTTGCTTAAAACCATATTGAATACGGTATTGTGTGTGTGTGTGTGTGTGTGTGTGTGTGTGTGTGTATTCAAGAAATAAAGCAGTTTTCACTTAAGAATGAAGAGAGGAGAACAGCAACATAATTAGGTGATGTCATGGAGATTCAGCCTTGCGATAACCAAAGCACTTGCTGAGATTTAGCCTTTCTTACCTGGAACCCCCTGTGCACTTCTGAAGGGTAAGGACTACATTCTGACATGCAAAACACACCAGCCCTTAGCTGTTTCCTCCTACCCAGTCTCACGTCTTCACCCTGTCCTGTGGCTTCCAGCCTGTCCATTCTTCGTACTTACTGGCCACTTCAAGGAGTGTGGCGTGGAGAGTAATTGCCCGCCCCCTGAGGACTTCGGAGTTCCAGGCTGACCTACTCATTCCATTGGACTTCTCCTTGTTTCATTCATTTTTTTCCTAAGTTCTTATCCAGGGTCCTTACCATAATTTTCTACTTCTTTTCAAAGGAGCCTTGACAAATATTCTGTGCTTGAGAATTGCAGAGAATAAAAGTTACGTGTTGTTAATACATTCAAGAGAAGTATATGAGATGATAGATGGGGTAATAGCTCAAAGTATTGAGTTACACTTTGAGAGTGTGTGTGTGTGTTTATATTTTTGTTAATCATATTTTTGTGGTACTGAGGATCAGACTCAAGGGCCTGGAACTTATGATACTCAATTCCTTCCCTAAACATTAGTTTGAAACAGAGTCTCACTATGTAGCCCAGATTAGTCTGGAATTCGCTATCTAGCCCAAGTTGTCTTTGAACTCATGATTCTCCTGTCTCTGCTTCCATAATTAATTTTTTAAAAGGAAGAGTCTTATCTATTATACTCCATTTCATCCTACTTCTTTGGGGATAAAATCATAGCAATGAATCGCATACGTTTTATCAGAAAGTGGGGCAGTGTAGGCTCTTCTTGCTGCAGTTGCTCTATAGTCTCTGTCACTGGCAGGAAGGAATTTTCTTTCTTTTTGTACTTCTGAAAGAAAACAAAATCTTTGGTAAGAATTATATCTCTGTTCTATTCCCAAGGAGTAGTGTCCTTTTAAGCAGAATCTTAAAGAGCTTTAGTAATTCATTTAAATAACTCAATTATAACCGTCTCACCTACTAAACAAGGAAGCTCAGTTGTGGCCCACATGATTTGGGGTAAATGTTGTTAACCACAAAACCTAACTCCTGTGGAATCATGAACATATCAACGTAGCAGAGCTAAAGGCATACATGAGTGAGACTCACTAGCTTGCTCAAGCATGCAGCTCATCACAAGTGAAACTGGATTGCTCAGACTCAAAACTAGCCTCCAGGCCTTCTGTTTTCCTCCACTAACTGTATCTCATAACTGTAGTGTTAACTGTGGTGTTTGTCATCAAAGATTCCAGGACCACCAGTTAGGGTTTATATGAAGAAGATGGGTAGAGAAGAAGACAGTGTGTACAGTGTACAGTCCCCAGTTCAACAGTATTCTGTGTTCAGGATGGTCACACCTCTCTGTCTCCCAGTCACTGAACAGGAGCAGGCAACTACAAGGAAGCCAGTCAGCAGTCTGACATAAATACTTTTGACTCAGCAGAGGTGATTTACGTAAACTAGCTTCTAGCTCTGTCTTGTTCTTTCTAACAAGAGCTTCCAGTTGACTCAGCCTTTCTGTGCATAACGGCTATATGCACTATTTTGATTACTGATTGGTTAGAATAACCTTGTTCAACTGTTTCCTTCGCCACTCTGAAAAAAAAAAAACCCCACATATTTGGAAGTTCCTCATCTACTTAACATCTGACAGCTACTTTTCTTCTAGAAATATTTGCTCCTTGGACTCTATTGCCCCAGTGGAATCTTGTTCTTTTTTCTACTTCTTGGGCTTTCTTTGGTCTATGTGCTAAAGGGCATTCTGTGTCTTTTACATAAATCACCTTAAGGGGCACAGAAAACTCAAAAGATAAACATTATTTGTATTCATCAGTCATGTGACTGATGAAGGACATGAGACACGGGGACAAGGCAAGGGTTTTACATCAAGGTGATGGTCCATATGTTGCAATTTGAAGTGTCTCCCCCAAGTTCCTGCTTCGAAGGCTTTGTCCACAATGTAGCAATGTTCTTAGGTGGGATTTTTATGTGTGATTGGATCATGGGGGTTCTGATTTTATAAATTCAGTAAGTAGTCCATTGGTGGGTTCTTAAAATAGTGCATTAGCCAGGCGGTGGTGGTGCACGCCTTTAATCCCAGCACTTGGGAGGCAGAGGCAGGAGGATCTCTGTGAGTTCGAGGCCAGACTGATCTACAAAGCGAGTCCAGGACAGCCAGAGATATACAGAGAAACCCTGTCTCGAAAAACCAAAAATAAATAAATAAATAAATGTTAAAATAAAATAGTGCATTATTGGGGACTAGTAACTTTCTGGAGATGGGCATTACTTTTGGTCATTTGGGGACACAAGTACCTTGTGACCAAGATTGTCTCTTGTAAGTACCCTTAAAGGGTACCTTGGAACTCCAGCCTCTTTCTTCTCCCTGGCTTTACTTTCTAGTTGTCAAATTGAGCAGATTTGCTTTGATACATGCTCCCTATATGGTTTTCTGCTTCCTCTTAAAAGCAAAGGAACCAGCCAGCCATGGACTGACACTATGAAGCAAAGTAACTCTTTCCTGTGACAGTTTTGTGTGTTTTGTTACAGCATCAGAAGGATGAATAACACAGTATATTATAATTTGAAATACAGATTATTTGAAGGCTGAAGCAATCAAGCAAGATGCCTATGTGATGTGACGGATTGTGCTGCCATTGTTTAGGCTTCTTCTGCTCATCTCCAGGTGAACGTTGCAGATGCTCCTCGAGTTCGACCTGTTTAAAACTGAATTTATCACTTTTTCCAAAATGCTTACTCTTCCTCTTCATTTTTTTTTTGAAGGATATCACTATCACTATTATTAAATGTCTGGTACTTTACCAAAAGAGACTTTTGAGAAATACAACAATAGTTAAGCTCCTCCCAGGTATTCCATTTGTTTTCTCTGACTTATTCATTTACTAAACTTCTCATGCCCTCTTTTAACCATAAGCTACTCAGTGGCCAAGATTGTCTGTCATCAATTGAGTGTTTTTCCAAAAGTCTGCCCTAAGGCTGGCATGTGTGTCACACTATGCAGTACTTCTAGTATCATGACTGTGAGGCACGGTGGTTACAAACATAGGTTTAAATCCTAGCTTTGTTGTGGAATTTGTGTGAATAGATTCAACTTTTCTGTGGTTTAATTATCACATGGGACTCTGAGAGCTTAGAAGAGGGACATCTAACACAGATAGATGGGTTTAACAAAGAGAGAATGAAATGCTGACAGAAATCTTGCCTCAAAAAGTTATTAGAAGGGTGGTATAAATGAAGAGATCATCAGCTGGTCTATATAAACAAGAGTCCAAAACTTTCGATAATGCCAGTACAGCTTTACCAAGAACATGAAAGGCATGCAATCTAAAATGTCTGCAAGGGCCAGACGAGTCATATAAAGGTGGGATGGGCCAAGATAAGACAATGAAAAGATATGAAATCTAAGGCAAACAGAGGAGAACATGACCCACTTAAAGCAGCCAGCCTGTACTTGGATCAAGAGCCTTTCCTCCCAGACCATGCCCCTCTACTGACCATACACCACTTTTCTCTTCTTGATCTCTCTTTCTAGCCAAGTTCCTTACCATAATATACTACTTCTTACAAAGGATCCTTAACAAGTTTATGCTCTCTGGAGTCTCTTTCACTTGCCCTTTGCTTCATTCGCCTCAGTGTACTTTGTGTGGCTAGATCTGTAACATAACCGTAGCTCAAGGAGGATTTGGAAGCAACCTCTCACCACTAGCCACAAGCCAGCTGCCAAGCCTGGGAGTATTCTGGTTTGTTTCCTCAGAGTACTAGCTGTTGCATGGAATTCCTTTTGGTTGTTTGCTTGTTTGAATATGCCGTGTGTTTGTTCATAGGTCTGAACCTGAGTTTCATGCCCAGAACCCATGTGCGAGTGCTGGGGGCAGTGTTGCACACTCGTGATTCCAGTGCTGGGGAAGGTGATGCAGGGGGCTCTCTGGGGCTTGCCACCCAGTCAGTCTAGCCTAATAAGTGAGTTCTATATTATCCTTTGGCATGTATGTATGTATACTAGCAGAAGAGTGCACCTGTGCACTTGTATACACACACACACAATAATAATAATAATAGTTTATAAAAAATTTTCTTTAGAGGGGTAGGCAGTAGAAAAAAAACAAAGAGACCACTCTAGAGAAGTAAGGTAGGTGCTTGCAAAGAAGTTACCTCACAGGAGCCAAAGAGGAGTTCACAGTACAAACTGAGACTTGATTGACAGCCTGCTTCTGCTGGGGGGTGGGGGTGAGGGGAGGAGCAGCTGACACCTGGCTAGCCCAAGGCTTATCTCATTCCTTTGTCTCACTCTTAAGGTTTGTCTCATTGCTTTGTCTCCTTCTTAAGCCCATGGGGGACTTTGCTGAATAACGTGCCTGCCAGTCTACATCTATCTGGGTTTCCTGTGATGTATCCTAATCACAATACCATGTCTGTTTTCTTTCTAACATATCCAGACAAGCTTTTCTTCATTTTCACCTACAGATAAGCAAACTTACACTCATATACAACCACTCGGTTTCTTATAAAATTATTTCATCTTTATCAATACAAAATTTACCATTTCTGTATTCCAATCTTCCTATTCTGGAGCTCCTAAATAATGGTTATATCATGACCTATAGCTTTCATATTATGCTAAGAGGACTGAAAGTAGCCAGAATGTATATGTGTGATATTCTAAGTAGGGTGCTATATAGGATATCTTCTCTAATCAGGTGGTATTTGAATAGAAACATAAAGAATATTAGAGAGAAAACACTGTAGACACTTGAGAAAACCTTGAGACTCTGGGTGTTCCAGAGAGAAAAACAGCAGGAATGTGGAGGTCCACATGACTGGTGGAGAATGAGCAAAGAATGACAGGAAATGAATTGTCATAGCAGACGGAAGCAACTTCCTTCCACGTAGAAGCTAAAGTTGGCCTCAGGAGGTCGACGTCCTATATATAAACAATGTTTGGCATATAGTGAGTGATCAATAAATGTTTATTGACTGAATGAATCCCAGTGTATACAGACTGTTCTAGAAACTGAGTTCTGAGGATCCCAGATAACTGAATGAGACCCTGCTCTGACACCTTCGGCACTTGATTTTATAATCAAGTGTTTCCTCTAGGTTTGTTTTTCAGTTGTATTTCAGGTCTCAAGACCATAGTTTAGGACACAGACTGTGTTTTTTTAATTTTGTGATTCTGGGACTAGTGCTACTCAAGACGGGATTTGCTTGAAGTTAAAGAAGGCAATGAAATACAGGCATAGAACATGAGACTGGAAAGGTAGTAAGGAGAGATTGGTTATCTGGGTGATGGTTTAGATATGATTTGTATTTTTGAAACAGCATGACTTTAAAACTATCAAGGAGCATGTATCCATTACAATTTAAAATGACATTAGAATGCTCAACGTTCCCAGATTTTAAAGCAAGTAAAACCCTCCCTTCCTTTCACTCCAGTTCCACACTGCTAAGCTGTCTGTACTCAGCTTTAACTACACAGGGGTTCAGAAAATGCCAGCTCTTGCTTTTGAACACCAAGAATCAACCACTAACAAAACACGAGTGATTGTAAAGACCCTCTCCAGATGTGTGTGTGTGCCCACAGGAGCATGTTTTAGGGAAGCACACTTCAGCAGTTCACTGTCCTCTCAATATCTTCACCGAAGCTCCTGAGTGTTTATCTGTAAGTTGTAGCTGTCCACATTAGGATCTGTGGTTGCTCCATCCCTCTAGAAAGATCGTCATCAGAAAGTAGACATTGCCTAAAGCAAACAAGGTTCACTTGGAAAAAAAAAAACAAACAAACAGATGTTTTAGGGAAGAGGAGATGGCCCAGTAGGTAAAATGCTTACCACTAAGCATAAGGTCCTTAGTCTGGATCCCCATCACCCTCCTAAAAAGCAGGGCAGAGCGGCATGCACATTTAATTCCAGCTCTGAGAAGAGAGGCATAAGAGGAACTCTGGAAGAGAGGGGGAAATATCTAATGTTGATTTGTACCCTCCACATACATGCATACACCAGCTTGCATGCACATACAAACATACACTCACACACAGGAATACACACACATCTCAACATAAAGATGACATAAGGACAATCCAGGAGGCCTAGTCTTTCTTTGGAAACCTTCAGGGTTCTGTGTATAAAACTTAAAACTAGAGGAAGTTGCATGCTGATTGAAGAGCTGGAGAAACATTTCAGGAGACCACCAATATTGGTTCAGATAAGGAGACCAATGATGGACCAGAGATACAGATGTAGGTGAATGGCTCTACCTGTACCTTTAACTCTGAGTGCTCACTGGCTACAGGATAGAAGGGGCAGAATAAAAAGGTCTTCTGGATCATCTGCACCCAATACCTCACCTGTGATTGACAAAGGCCGTTAAATCCACAAAAGCCTCCGACACGTTTATCCCTTTATAACACTTGGCTCATTTCCAACCTAGGACTGTGGCACTTGCTTACTAGACTCATAAAGATGTGGTTAGCATCTCCTGTCTGGCTGGAGTCCTCATCTCTGATTCCTAGATATTTTTACTTTTTGAGAGAGTATCTCACTAAGTGTCTCAGGCTGGTCTTGAACCCTCAATTCTGCTGCCTCAGTTTCCTGAGTGCTGAGATTACATAGATCACACCCAGCGTCTAGACACTTTTTCCCCCCAGGTAGCTCTTGGAATTTCAGTGTTCAGACAGAAGTAACTGACAATGTAAAATTTCCACTGACTTCTACTCAAAGGTTGAAAGTGGGCGCTCAGAGCTATCTAGCTTGATTATTTTTCCCATAAGTGTCTGACAGTAGCCCCCAAGCTTACTCATCTTCCCACTCTCCTAGACGCTGAAGTCAATCTAGCCCCTAAGTCAGAATGACTGGATCCACCCCCACTATTGAAGAAGTCTCTGGTCCCACAGTGACTCAGCAGCCAGTATGCTTGGCTGATAATCCTGCACTTCCTGTCATAGCAGCCTTACTACCAGGCTGACTTCTCATTTCTTGCTGCACACTTTGTTGTTTGTTTATAAGACAATTTCATTTATTTGCTGGCTGATTGGCATCCTTTTCCTTTTCTTTCCTTCCTCCTCCTCTTTTTTTCTTCTTCCCCATGCTGCTCTTGATATCTCAGTCGTTAATTCCTCCCTTTGTTTCCTCATGCTTGAGTATTTTTCTGATTTCCCATTTGCTTTGGGATTTGATTTTTTACATTGGCCACACTTTCAAGGGCTACAACCCTGAGCTGTAATTCCTATGGACATGCTTTCACTGCCTTCTAAGAGATCAAAGAGAAATAAATAGCCACCGATTGGAATGTTGGGGAGTTGGAGTGTTCCAACTATCTAGAGCCAACATGGGTGTCACATTCCTGCTATGACAAAAGAATTGAAGACCTTTTGGGGAGCAAGACAGAACCTCTGCCTCCGGGGAACTTATATTGTGATACAGAAAGACAATAGAATAAGCAAATAGAATTCTGGATGATGAGCATTATGAAAAAAACTCATGTCCAGTCTGCTTGTACCTGTATCTGACCTGCCATGAGGCCTCCAGCTTAGGCATAAGCATTTCCTTCCCGTCTCTAGCTATGAGAACATCCCCCAAATGTTTCCTTTCATTAAAATAGTTCCTTTCAAAAATCCTCACAGAATCTGAGTTAGAGTTTCAACAACTAGGTTGTAAGCACCATGACTAATCCCATTAATTCTGTCTGGGAATCCTTAAGCAATCATGGGATCTCCCCTTCCACATGATTGTGGAAATCTTTCCCTTGATTGGGAAGCCCCAAACTGTGCACGAGCAACTCACAGGGCTCACATCACTTCCTCTTCCTTGTCACTGAGAACAGTTTCTTTCTCTTTTTTTAAATTAATGTATATTAATTGTACCAAATAAGGAGCTTCATTGCTGTGTATTCATATGGCCACAGAATGTACTTTGATCTTACTAATTTCCTCTCTTGTTAACCCCTTGCCTGTTCCCAGGACTCCTTTTCTTCTCCCCAAATAGTTCCCCTTCTTCTTGAATCTCTCTCTTTTTAAAATTGTTTCAGCATATGAGAGAAAAAATGCATTATTTGTCCCTCTAAGTTTGGCTTGTTTTGCTTAGCATAATGATCTTACATTCCATTCATTCTCTACAAATAATATGATTTTGTTCTTCACTGTGGGTGAATAATACTCCATTGTGTATATACCATATTTTTTATTCATTTCATCTGTTGATTGAAGCCTAGGCTAATTCTACATCTAGGCTATTGTGGATAATTTTGCAAGTATATCAGTATGTCTATAATGTGCTGATTTCTCTTCTTTGGGTAGTGAATGAGCTTTGCTGTACAGAGGGTCTAGCTTTCCATTTTTTGAGGAACCTCCATGCTGATTTCCATAGTGGTTACTCTAATCTGCATTCCCACCAACCATGTGTAAAGTTGGAATTATTTCTGTTACCTTAAAAACACCAGGCTATTTATGGAATTTCACAGAAATGTTTCAACAAAAAGATATATTATCAATAAAAATTGCCTTTTGAACAGTGTTTTTGAGTAATGAATTCATGCATGCAACTTAAAATTCAAAAACTGTGAGTACATAGAACAACAAAAATATCTCTTCTACCCTTTTCTTCCAGATATTCAGTCCATCTGCCCATAGATAACCAATGTACCTAGTTAGTTGTATATTCATCAGAAATACCATATGCGTATATAATCATAGATTTTCTTTACACAAAAGCTAAGCACTCTCTACCTTCCCTTTTCAGTAAACAATGTATCTTGATGCTTATTCCATAGACATAAAGCAACTCTACTCTTTAACAGTTGCATATCAGACCAATGAATGGGAAGAGTATGTTAATTTAAATAGTCTCCCATTAGTGTGCATGTAAGCTGACTCTGTTTTGTTTTTTCGTTTTTGTTTATTTGTTTGTTTTGTTTTTATCTTTGCAAATAATGCTAGCTAATAGTCTTTCAATATAACTCCTTGACTCTAACCTATTACCTCCATTTTGCCTATTTTCAATTCTAAGTATGGGCTTCCTCTACAGACAGCAGATGAGCAGCAGCGATGGGGACAATGTTTCAGGTCACTTGAAAACCTCTAAAACTGGGCAGTATAAACTGCAGCGGCATTGCTATCATACTCCTCCTTGAGACAGCAGTCACACTTCCATTGCTTTCAGATCCCCCTGCACTTGCCAAACGTGGTAAAAATGATGCTGCCATTCCAGGCTCAGGGAGAAACTCAGCCCAAGACTATGGCTACCACATTTTGCTCTTGTGGCTCTCTGGTGGCTTTCTCTGATGGGCTCCCTCAAGTGCTGGAGGAAATAGTCACACAGCTGCTATGGAATCTTGTGGTTACCCATCAGAAAAAAAAAGAAGTCCTGGGATTGGTCAACAGTACATCTCATGTCTTCTAGTTTCCTTCCCTAAGAATGCAGCGTTAATAACCAACTGTATCCACTCCCAAGACTCACAGGGCAAGAGTATGCTGTATACTCCTGTGTGTCTTACCCTGGACATGTGCTTAGTAAATAGTTTTTGTGGAGTAATGATGGTGAGTAAAGCTGGGTCTTATTTATAGGTTGTTGGAATTCCAGAATTTTCTAAAGGATATAGAAGCTGTGAATGAAGCCCTTCAGTTGGAGGAAAGCATTGTTGACTCATAAAGGCACATCGAAGGAAGTGCTGACATCGCTCAGCTAAGGTAAGAATTTTGGCAGAAACGGTGGAGGCATGAGGCAAGAGACTCCAGAGTAGAAGTAACTCTTGCAACCCCAAGTGGAGCTACTGGTCCATAGAAAAATTCCCAAGGACACCACTAGGAAACTTTTGGTACAAGTAGTCGCATTTGCCAGGAGTATGTGACAGTTCGAAGCCTCTGAAGTGTTTACATAAGATAGGAGAAAAATGGAAATTCTTGACGAAGGCAAGCCATGGTGGGATGGGCAGGCATCTAAATTGTACCTTTTATGATTCAAGCCCAAGTCTAGGTGTGTGATAGTCTACCTGAGAGCATAGTTTAGGAAGGAGTGCTGTGCTCACAACCATCCTCCCCTCTCTATTCTTTCCAATGGGATCTTTACCAATTAGTGAAGCTGGTCCAAGATCTTGTCCCTATACAGATGAGGCCACTTGAGTTCTGTAACTATGTTCATTTCCAAGTTACAATTCATGTTCCAGACCTAAATTTATCACTAAAATACAGATTTGTTCCCCATAACTGATAGCAGGAAGGTGTCACACTTGAAAGTTTACTATCAGATAAGCAGGATTTGATACACAATCTCACCAAAATGACAAGTGGGTTCAGATTAAATGTTTCCTTTCAACATCCAAACTTCCTCTGAACCTGTGAAAATTCTCCTGTACACTTCTCTCTCTTTATGAAGTATAGCTTGGGGTAGAGGAGAAGGTGTAAATGGGATTTAATTTAAAGGAAGCCCATTTAACCCAGAGCCATAGAAATATCTTAATTTTTAGAAATCTTCTTTCAACACTGCTTTTTGTAATGGAGACCATGCTAAATTTTCATCTTTTTCCTCCTCTTAGCAGATAAATCCTCAACTAAACTATCTTCCATTTTTCAATAACACTATGACATTCCTACTTGTAGAACCTGATTTTATCTCAAGTGCACATGTAAAATAGAATTATGAATTTTAGAAATGGCTGCTTTCCTCTTATATAAGATGAAACTTAAAAGTGGCAGTTTTTTCTAAGCTTGCTGTCTCCCAAATAATTGAGACAGAGACCTACAGATTTACTCATAAGCCTTAAAGTACAATAACTGAGCAGATAGTCTTATCTTTGCTATCCGCTATACTTCTGGACGCATGCCCAAGTTACTTGCATTTCCATTTGTCTGTCCTCTTGGAGAGCTCCTCCTCATGCCTGACCTCATGTCAACCTTTGCTCCTGGACCTTCACCCGTCCTCTTCCTCCTTCTTCTTTTCTCTTCTACCTGGGACCCCTGGCTAGGATCTGAAGTCCAGCCTTCCTCTTTCCTCTGCCCAGTCATTGGCTGTCCAGCTTTTTATTAACCAATCAGAAATAATTGAGGGCATTCTTTACACCACATTGATACAGGAGATGGTTCAATATTCATGACTGGACTATAACCAGATCTGGGGCACAGAAATCAGCATCCGAATACACAGTGCACAAGACCCTTCTCCAACACTCCTTCACTTGGCCTTTTCTTCAGGTTTCACAGTACTCTCATTTGACTGCTTGCTCCTCTTTCTCAACTCCATTTTCCAACTGAGTACATATCCAGATATCCACAAGGCCTCTATGTTTTAAGTCACATTTAACAATAATGTTTCTTCCTTTCCTCTATCACCTTGCTGTTTACCATTAGTTCAAGTTTGTTCTACCATATGAGCCTCAATATTTGCTTCCCATTTTCCTCCAACCATCCAATCAAGGAAGACAGCCTTATCTTCCTAAATAAGACATTTTCTGCATGATCTTCTGAAATCTGTCCTAGATTCTCCACTGGTTTGTGGGCTACACAGAACCAAGTATCTATCTGTATCTCTCTCCTTTTCTCTTTCATCCCTCCCTCCTCCCCTTTCTGTTTTCAGAAACTCTTTGATCCTGCCCTTCTTTTCCTCTCTAGCCTTTTCTTTGAATCTCTGTTCCCCAGATTTCCCTGGCTGTTCATTAATGCTGTACTTGAATACTGTTCAGAATACCCATACTCATCAGAATACTATGCATCTAGTACAATCCACCTTAGATTTCCCTTTTCAAAGCTCAGGAATATCTTTGGGTGTTCTTAGCTCTTCAGCTAAATAGCAACGTGATTATGGGCAGTTGTTACTTCTTTTTTTTTTTTTTAAACCATTTATTTATTTATTATGTATACAGTATTCACTCTACATATATGCCCGGGCACTAGATCTCAATGTAGATGGTTGTGAGCCACCATGTGGTTGGTGGAAATTGAACTCAGGACCTTTGGAAGAACAGCCAGTGCTCTTAACCTCTGAGCCATCTCTCCAGCCCCGCAGTTGTTACTTCTTATTCACATAACGGGTCTTGATTCTAGAGTCAGACTACCTAAACTGTAGTCCTTGCCCTCTTGGCTATTTACTGACCGTAATCCTGGTTTTGGTTTTCTCATCTGCAAAAAGGGAAGTTATGGCAGGTAGTCTTCTATATGGGTTTTGTGGGCATTATACAAGAAAGCACATGTAAAGACTAGTATTTGGAATTTTGTAATCATTCAATAAATACTAGCTTTAACAACTAATATTCACTTTATCTCCAAAGTACTTAACAGAGTGGCCTGATGTCCAGCTATGCTCAATCGCTATTCACTGGAACTTGGCTGAGTCAATTGCAGGCCACAGGTCAAAAAGTAGGCTGTGTGGCCAGTACATTGTAGAATGGAAAATTTTCTTGGTGTCACTAAATTCGTGTCATAGTGGCTGTGACTTACTGCTGTCTATCAGCCAAATCCTTTCCAAGTCCCTGCCATCCTCTTAGTCCTGATCCAGAGGTTTCAGTGGGTTTGGCCGAGTCAGTGTAAGGGGCTGCTTTCCCAGAGTATTGTAACTTTCCTGCCCCCCCCCCCCCCCAAAAAACTGACCTGCTGCAGAGAGCAGATTGCTAGTCTTCCTGGGGTCTCCAGTGTAATACTAAAACTGTGGACCACAGATGCCAACTTCCTGTCTGCAATTTTATTGAATAGGCCCCAAGATTGGTCTGTGGAAAGTGGGGAATGGGCTAAGTAAGACACTCTGCTCTCTTCTCTCAGGCTGAGAAGGTCCACGAATATCTTGTCAAGGATGCTTTAAGCTGGGACCTCCTCAATACTTAAAGTGCAATAGATACAATGGGGACGGCTATGCTGGCCAACTGCGCCACTAAAAGCAGATTTCATTTTTTGTAAAAGGAAAAGAAACCTTGAACTTTGAGCGTCAATAAGTATTATGAATGCTAGAACTTTGAGTAGCCAGAGATCCGGGTTTAAATGATCTATGTCCTATTGAAAACAATTCAGAAAGGCTAGAAACAATTCTAACAAAGGTGAGCCATGTAACCAAAGGTGCCATAGGCCAGCCCCCAAACACATGCTTTGTATGAAACACATAGGGATCTTTCTTCTATTCAAGTTGTATAAAATTTTAGAAGTTCGATTGTCTGACGATAAAATAGATCATAATACCTAGCTCACCTGCCTATGGTGGCAATTTCATGAGATAAGTAAACTACTGATGGTGGCACACGGTCCATTAGTGTCTTTCCCTCCTGTTCCAGAATTAGATGCAGCCCGAGAGGGCAAGGGCGGGAAGTGAGACTGATAACTCTTCCATAAGCAGGTGAGTAAGATGGTGGGAGCATTTCTGAGAAGTCGACCTAGATCACACTAGGTGTTGGTCACTTCTCTGAAACAGGAATGCTCATCGCTCAGGGCTATTCACACGTGTCCACCTCGGTGCCCAGGGCTGCCTGCTCCCAGCCTAAAGCGATCTGCCTTTATTTTGGGTTTAACCTCAATTCCCACGCGAGATTGCCACTTCCAGCAAAGCCGGTTTCCTAGCTGAAGGAGGCCCTTCCCAAAGGGTGAAATTCCTGCAGCTTCATTTGTTTAAATGCCCTCAGTGGTCTTTAGTACGCAGGGTGTGGTGTTTTGTTTGGGTCTCTCCTCGCCCCCC
>CAJQZJ010032812.1:621422-650090 GCA_907164525.1 Lophiomys imhausi
CGGGACGCCTGAGAGCCGCGGCCCTGGCGTGCGGTCCGCCGGGTGGGCGGGCGGGCCGGCGGCATGGGGCAGCGTCCCGCTCCGCCCGAGCCCTAGGGGCGGCCGCGGCGACCCGGCGCTGAGGCGAGTGGCGGCCGCCTGGCGGAGGGGGCCTGGGGCCGGCCCGGCTTCCAGAGCATGCCGTGATGGCTGCGGAGAAGACACTGCAGGTGGGTGGCGCGGCGGCCCGCGGGGCGCGAGGAGGGCCGGGGTGGCCGCGCTCGCCTCCTTTGGTGCGGGGTGCTCCCGAGCGAGCGGCGCAGGGAGGCCCGCCGGTCCCGGAGGCCGCGCCCGAGCGCCGAGCTCAGGATCCGCCGGGGCCGGAGCGGCGGCGCTCGGGGAACTCCAGGCCCAGGCGGTTCCGACCCCCGAGGTCGAGTGGCCCAGCGCCCGCCGCCCCGGAACGCTGAGTGGGAAAGCTGAGCGCATCCTGCCGCGGGCGGCGCCGGCCCCGCGGGGAATTCGGCGTGGGGAGGCCGGGCCAGGCGGCCTAGAACGCCGGTCCAGTAGCTCCCGCCCGCCCGAGGGCCAGGGCCAGCGAACATGGAGGCGGGCCCGGGCGCCGCCGAGGGAAACGGACCCACGGCTGTGATCCTGCCGCTCGGACCCTCGCGCGCTTGTGGGGTGAGGTATCACCCGGCTTCTCCACCCTGTCCCCGCCATCCGCTCTCATTAGCCATCCTTCCACCCGTCCTCTGGCGGGTCCTAGGGAACCCTTCACCCTTCGCCCCGGCCCCCTCCTCCACCTCCTGTCCACAGCCCGCGCCCATTTCAGCTGGGCTCATTTTTAACTCCCTGCGACAAGGTGTTGCTTAACTTGGAGACGTGAATCCCGCGTTTCTTCCCTAAACTGTTTTATCCTTTATTGTCCCTTAAAGTCCTTACAAACAGCGGTTGCTTCCAAGCACTGATTACTCTAACTGGGTTTCCTGCTGCTTTGGTTATCCGTTAACACTGGGGGCTTGTGTTCTCAGTTTTCTGATAAAGAGATGAAGCCGTAATCCACATTGAGGGAAAGTTCTCCTATTGGTTGCAGGACTGTCTTGGAGTATCCCCAGCTCCATCAGGCGCTTATTGATTCAGATTTTTTTTTTGAATTGCCTTAGAATAGATGAAGAGATAATTGGGCCTAAGCGTTGTATATTTAGAAATCTGAGAAAGTTGTACAGTTCTTCACTCATTTCCTTATTGAGATTTTTGTGTCTACTTCGAATATAAACAGAAAACCGGAGACATGCCTCAAACACTTTTTTTTTTTCTGGACTTTCCAAGACCCATTTAAAAAGACCACCCATAGAAGCAGTGGAACAGATGCCCATGATCCCAGCCCTCAACTGAAGCAACAGGGTCCTAAGTTCGAAGATAGCCAGGGCTGGATAGGAGGATGTATCAAACAAAATCATGGCTACAAGAGTACGACTTAAGTTTATTTGTTCTCTTACATGTATAATTAATTAATTTAGCTTACACTTTCTTTTTTTTTTTTTTTTTTTGGTTTTTCGAGACAGGGTTTCTCTGTTTAACAGCTCTGGCTGTCCTGGACTCGCTTTGTAGACCAGGCTGGCCTCGAACTCACAAAGATCCGCCTACCTCTGCCTCCCAAGTGCTGGGATTAAAGGCGTGCGCCACCACCGCCCGGCTTAGCTTACAGTTTCTTAATCTTGGTATTTCTGACCTTTTAATAGATTGGTCCAATCCCAGGACCAAGCATCTTTCAGATATTTCCTTCTGCTTTTGCAGTTCAGCATTGTAAATCTGTCTACTTGAAGGTACCATAAAGACATCGAAATGATCAGTTTTGTTGAATCTGAATTCATGATTTAAAATATTTGACTATTTTAAGAATCGATTTTACTTTCAAAGTAAGTTGCAATTCTTCTAGTATCTGACCATGAAGAAAAGTAAGCACGACTTTAATCTCAGTATTTGGGAGGCAGAAGCAGGTGGATCTCTGAGTTCTAGGCCAGCCTGGTCTACATAGCAAGTTCTAGGCCAGCCTGGTCTACATAGCAAGTTCTAGGCCAGCCAGGGCTATAAAGTATGCAGACTTGTCTCCAAACAAACAACAGAAAAAGAGGAAACATCATAAACAAAATAAAGGAACATTTTCTTTTCTCTTTGATATTTGGGGTTGGATTTGGGACCTCCTGAATGCTTTGTTGTCTACCACTGAATGATCCCATAACCCATGTTGAATGACTACAAAGAGATCAATTGTTTTTTCTATTCAATAATGAAAGTCTAATGGAACTATTTTGGTGTAATGGAAAATAGAAATTTGAAATGTTTATATGCTGAGGGGAGCTTTTATTAGCTGTTTCCTTTTAACATTTTTAAAAATGATCACAATAAAAATATCCTGCGTTATATTTTGGGCTTCTCTGGAGACATTTTAATGGGTTACAAGCACCAATTTGGACCCAAAGTGGCTAATATTAAATATATCTTTAAAGCATTTTTTGCTACTTCAAAATTGAATTATCTTGCTATTCTAGCAGGGTACCACAATACTTGCATTTAACTACTGTATAGGCCTAAAAGTGTTGCTGTCAATATCTGCTTGGTGATTAGCTTTTTATCTAAGCTTAGAAGAGTTCTTTCATTCTGATTTGAAGTTTTAAAGAAACAAGATGTTGATTGAATTGTTTAAAGAATATTTTAATATTAAACTGTAAAATTATAAACTGATCTGCCATTTATTTGCTCATTTGGTATACTTCTGTTTTATTGTTAAATAATTATTTAGGTGTAGAGTAAGGTCCCTAACCTCTGAAGGACTTCTTACTAACAGATAGAACATAATGATTAATGGAAATCCCTAAGTACTTTGAGTGAAGAAGTGGAAAATTGAGATTCTGTGTTAGGCTTCAAAATTAGGTTCAAGTAAATAATACTGAGTGAGAATCATGTCCTAGAACTCTGGAGGGAAGGTGGAGTGAGTGGACCAGTGTTGAGGGCACATGGTCATTATATGGTATTATTTGTATTAGGAAGAAAAATAACAAATGAGTGAACAGTGAACATTTATTGAAGATAGAGTCCAGGGTTAGCCTTCAGCTATTGAGAGTGGAGTTTGAACTGCAATGTACCAAATACTCCAAAAAACTTACTGTTTTTAAAGTTCTGATAAGTTCTTAGGGCTACAACATTCATCTACAGTTAACAATAATAGGATGAGGGTCTCAAGCTTAGCTGTGCTACATCCCTATTGTGACAGTACTAAAGTCTCTCTAATCTATCATATATTTGCTTGTTAATATGAAGGCAAAACAGTACAATGGCATCATCCTAAGAAGTCAGAACACTCTACTGTACACTTTGAGTTATATTGTTTAAAGAGTTGAATCCCTCCTTCTGGTTCCTATAATGTACATCAAGGATTTACTAGTGATATTAACAATACTCCAAGTATTTTCTTACTAATAATGTTGTTTTATGTAATCATCCTCCTGCTCTCAGATATTTGTGCTTCCTGATATCAGCATCATAATGCTTTTATTGAATATCTCAGTAAAAGCTTGTTTTGTGTCTGTGGTTTAAGAATATTTCTAAAACATAGTGGTGGAAAAGAATACATTTTTTTTAACTAAAGTGGTGTTGATACGTAAACCCATTAGCAAAGAGTAAGAAGGCTGGTTTCATCATGCTTTAATTAAAGATTAACATTAAAAATCTTTGACAGTTGGGTTGGTGAGATGGCTTAGCTGGTGGTGCTTGCTGCCAAGCCTGATGACCTGAGTTTGAGGGAGAGACTCAGCTCCCACAGGTTGTCCTGTGACGGCCACGAGCAGTCGCATGCACATGTAAATTGGTACCTAGAGCTGTTAAGAATTTTAGTCCAGGTGTCCGAATTTACTTTTACATAGCTCTGCAGAGTGCTGTTTGTGTTAGGTGTGGGAAGTGTGAGGAATTGGTTATGTTGACTCACACCATTGATGACGTCTTCTCTGTCAGTAGCCACTCTTTACTGAGACTCTCACTCGCTTTCTCTAATTTGCAATGCTATCAGCTCTGCAAAATGACAGCAAGCTAATCATATACCTAAAAAGTCAGTGATGAAAGGCCTGGTGGGTGTGTCCAGCCTGCTACCCCCATGAGTCCCTGGATTGCTAAGAATGGAGCCCAGTGTAACATTGTACACTTGCTTCAAACATGAGGGGTTTTGGTTGTTTGTTTTATATTATTTTTGGTAATCCCATTGTGTAATTTGCAAACTCTGCAAACAATGTGTGTGTGTCAGTGTGTCAGAACTTTGGACACACCTGGTAGAGGATGCTCAGAGAGTGTAGGCTGAATAGTGAAGGTTTGTATTGTATGGAAAAGGCAGACGAGGCCTCTGGGATCAGCCGGCCCTCCCCTGTCATTTCCTGACTCTCATCCTAGTAAGAATCTTAATTTTGTTTCTGTTCCTACCCGTCAGACACTGTGTACTTTTGTAGCCTTGCTTTTACAGGTACAAAATAGTAAATGAGGGCTGGTAAGGTGGCTCGGGGTGCAAAGGTCCTTGCTTCCAAGCCTGGTGTCCTGAGTCAAGAACCAACAGAGCAGAGGGAGAAAACCAACTCTCACAGTTTGTCCTGTGACCTCCTCAAGCACATCATGGGACACACACACACTGTAAAAAAAATTGTAAATGAATGAAAAAATTCTAGACACAAAGCATTAAATTAATAAGAAAAAAACATTTAACAATATCGTTGGTTTGATTGGATAGGTTTTATTTATTTATTTTGCTTTTTACTTAATCCTTAGCTTTTAATTGTGTTGGGAGTAACTGTACTTGCCAGATTAAAAACTTCTGCAAAATCAAGTTTTTATTGTTAAAAATTTGTAAGCTTATATTTTTAGGTTTTTCAAAAGTCCTTTAAATGTGTTACTTTCTGTCTTTTAGGATGAAGCTAAAATTAGGTTTAGTTCTTAGTCATCTGTACTCATTTCCTATTCAAAATTATGTGGGCTTCATTTTATCCTACTCTGTGATTTAGTCTGTTTCATTGTTTCATACACTTACATGGTTTGCTCATATAATTGACGCCATCTCATTGTCACTGACCCTCTTTAAATATTTGTGTCATTTTCTTTGGCCTGATTGAATTGATCTCAGGTATGTATTACTTTCTGGGATTTTAGTTAAACTTTTGAAAATGACTAGTACAGATATAAAAACTTAACTATACAATAAACGGTCTATTTAGATGAAATACGTTATCCCACACAACAAGTGCCTTGGGTAGCACAAAAGTCATGAGTTGAAAGTCAAAATTAGCAATTCCATACACAGGGAAGATTGTCTCAAGTAAAGAGGTATGTTTTGTTTTCTTTTCTTATTATTTTTCTTTTTCTTTCTTTCTTTTTTTTTTTTTTTTAATTCTGTAACAGAGCCCTGGCTGTCCTGGAACTTGCTTTGTGGACCAGACTGATTTCGAACTCACAGAGATCCACCTGCCTCTGCCTCCAGAGTGCTGGGATTAAAGGCTTGTACCACCACCATTCCCTGTTAAGAGGGATGTTTTCCAAACACCATTTCAGTTTTTTTTAACTATTTCAACCTATCTTTTACAATTAAATTTGCAGTTTAATATTTTGAGATAATTTATCACATTTATAAAACATAGATAAGGTGTAACATAATAAAAACCATCTATAATCCTCACCTAAAGAGAACTTAAAATGTTGGTTTCCTTGTTTTCATTTTAAAATTATTTTAATCATTATAAGCACATCCTTTAAAAAATGTGTGAACACTATAGTTTTTGTTTCCTGCTCTTCATAAGAATTTATCCTTATCATACATATGCCTTTAAGAGATTATTTTTACTGCCTGGATGGCAATGAACATATTCAAATATTGCAATTTCATTAAAAAAAAGACTCAAGTAAGACTAGAAATGAAAAAAAAGCATTACAACTGACATCACAAACATCAAAGAGATTACTGTGACCTCTTTTGGAAAACTGTAAGCTACCAACTAAGAAAGCCTAAAAGAAATGGATACATGTCTGGACACATAGAGTTCGACCAGTTTTTCCCCATAGTAAACAATTGAGGGGCAAATGTCTCTGTATAGAGATTTGTGCCCAAAGTGTGTGACATAGGAATTTTTTAAAATTTTTATTATTTTTTAATCATGTGTGTTTGTGTGAGTGTATCCACACAAATGTGCAGGTGTCTTCAGAGACCAGAAGAGAATGTCAAATGCCCTAAAGCTGGGGTTAGAGGCAGTTGTGAATCATCTGACATGAATACTAGACACTGAACTCAGGACTTCTAACTGCCGAAGCACCTCTCCAGCCTGTATTTTAAACACATTTTCTGACATGTGATCACAGCAGCTGATCTCTAGAGAACTTACACTAGTTAGTAGTCCTTTTAGCAGAATATGAATGTCCATCTCTACCCATCATTGTTTGTGCACGTGGTCTTGTTGATTTGCTAGACATGAGACATAATGCTAAGAAACTTGCTTTATAGTCCAGGAGACCAAATCTGAGCTCATGCTACGCTGCTGCATGGTATGTCTGTAATGTGGGACAAGTTTCTATTTCATTTCCCTAGGTCTCAGTTTTCTTGCCTGTAAAACAGTGATCATGACAGCTGTTAGCTTGATATGCTCCTGGAATATGGTTGTTGGGAAGAACCCATGACCCACATGAGTCACCAAAGTCCTGAGTGATCATTATTTATTAGCTTCTCATTATACGCAATATGATAATGTGGGTATCCCATAACTGAAAATCAGAAATGCTCCAAAATGCAACACTTTTGAGGGTTAACATGGTGTCCCAAGTAAAAACTTGCATGCTATGTAAATGTACTTATGTTTTTGGTTGTGAGCCTAGCCTTTAATGGCTGAGCCATTAAAGTCACTATATGTACAAAAATAAAAAAGCAGTTCCTATGAATTACTTGATGAAGTTATTAGAATGTTATATAAGTGACTATATGTACAATATGTAATAGCCTCTTACTCAACTTACTACATTTGTTATCTCTGTAAAGTAAAATGTAAGTAAAGTAACTTTACAAATACCAATTCCTTACAGAGACACTCATTTCTAAATTATGGCTTTCCCCCATAGCCTTAGGTATTGTTTACGAAACCCAGTGGGTTAAAATTTTCTCCCAAGAGTAAGAAATGGGGTTAGCAAACCCTAACCCTACACTCTTTAATAAACACCCTTTAATTTTTTGCACAGTGGGTTCAGATTTCTCTTTTAAGAGTTATAGCATCTATATTGACCTTTGTAACCTGTCTCTGGTTAGCTCTTTCTCATGACAGGCATGCAAATAAGTGAATTAATGAATTGGATACTGGCTTAAGCTCCAATTTGCTTTGAATTACTGATTGTGGCCCATTGTATTTTCTCACTTTTTTTAAATTTCTTTTTTTTCCTTTATTTTTTATGTCTTCAAGTTACATCCCAATCACAATCCCCTCCCTATTCCCACTCCAGTCCCACCCTCAACCCCCCATCCTCTTCCCTTTTTTTTTCTTTTAAGTTTAAGGTATATCTTATTTCCCCCTACAGTTTCCCCTTTCAGTCCAACAAATGGCTCTTTCTCTTATAATAATAAATACAATACAATAATATACAACAGAGGTAATTAGGCCACAGTTATGAGGGTTATATGGCTTAATGTACATTCCCAATGTCCAGTCCATATGTATTTGGTACCTGACTTTAACTTTCTACTATCTAACCATCTCCATGAGTTTAAAGTTCTATATCTGACTCAACATTCATACTAACTTGCAACACTATTTTAAAAATATTTTCTTAGATCTGTAACACTCTCTTGACTACTAAACAACTCAAAATTTAATTATGAGACTCTAGCTATCTGTTTTTCAACCACCTCAGAGACAAGAGAGGGATAAATATATCTGATTTTATAGGAAGTACAGGGCCTGCAGCTTCCCAAACTAAGAAATGACATACCAGTGGCTGCCTGGAAAGTTCCCATTTTCTCTCCATACATTACAGCATCGATCTTCAGTCATTTGGCCCCGTTTCTCTGACAGACATTGATTGTAGAGCAGGGGTTATGAAGGACTTACCTACCCTGTCTTGGCAGAGCTAGGCTGTCAACTTACCTGCTTCCAGGTTTTGTCCTTTTTGGACAGCATTCTGTCTACATTTGGAGCAAGGGGCTTTTCCTACCAAGAGATAGGCTTGCGACTAATTCAATCATCTCCCACTGGAGATTCTTCGATGCTCATCTTCTACTTGGAGGAGAATAGGGGGTGCTGTTAGGAGTTGATATGTCTTGATATTAAAAAATCTAAAGTTACAAAAACATCTTTGAATGCCATATTCTGCAGATCTCTTGAGGTTTTTGAAGAGGCCCTATCTATTTCTTATATTAGGGTAAGCAGAATTTGCTTGTCTCGTAGCAGGTTTATTTCTGATTAGCTTAGACAGTAACTATAATAGGCTGTCATAGTACCTAACAGAATGACCGGCTTGCATAACCATTAGTTTGCATTTCTTAATTATCCTAACCAATTTATGACAATTAGTAGTAAAAGGCCGAAACATCACATTTCATTTTTTTTCTTTATCTCATAACCCTTCCATCCCATTTCTCTGGGGTGGGGTGTCCTTATATAACAGTCCCTCATCTCAGTTGAGAGGTCGTATGAGGGCCAAGAGCCTCCTAATTCATTGGTCTATGAAGCAGTACCATCAGTGAAAAGTGTCTCGTTGCCCGGGAGAGAGAACTACTAAACAAACAAACCAATAAGCAGACAATAGATAAAAAAGACTAAAAAATATAAAAAATATATAAAAAATAAATAAAAATTAAAAATAAGAAGTCTATGTCCAAGTTTCCTTTGGTGTGTTGTAGTATCGATACCTTCTACTATATAGCTAAAATCCTACTATAAGTGAATAGATGCCATATGCGTCCTTCTGAGTCTCGGTTAGCTCACTCAGGATGAGCTTTTCTAGTTCCATCCATTTGGCTGCAAATTGCATAATTTCATTGTTCCTGATAGCTGAATAGTATTCCATTGTGTAGATATACCACAGTTTTTTAACCCATTCTTCGTTTGAGGGACATGTGGGTTGTTTCCAGTTTCTAGCTATTACAAATAAGGCTGCTATAAACATAGATGAGGAAACTTCCTTATGATTCCGTGAAGAGGCATTTGGGTGTATACCCAGAAGTGGTATGACTGGGTCCTGAGGCAGAGCTATTCCGAGTTTTCTAAGATATCGCCAGACTGACCTCCATAGTGGTTGCACAAGCCTGCATTCCCACCAGCAATGGAGTAGGGTACCCCTTTCTCCACACCCTCGCCAGCATGTGCTGTCATTTGAGTTTTTGATCTTAGCCATTCTGACAGGTGTGAGATGGAATCTCAGAGTCGTCTTGAGTTTCATTTTTCTCTGATGATTAAGGATGTTGAACATTTCTTCAAGTGATTCTCAGCCATTAGGGATTCCTCCTTTGTGAGTTCTCTATTTAGCTCTGTCCCCCATTTTTGATTGGCTTATTTGGTTTCTTGGCATTTAATTTCTTGAGTTCTTTGTAGATTTTGGATATTAGCTCTCTATCAGATGTGGGGTTGGTGAAGATTTTCTCCCAATCGGTAGGCTGCCGTTTTGTTTGAATGACAGTGTCTTTTGCCTTACAGAAGCTTTTCAGTTTCATGAGGTCCCATTTATTGATTGTTGATCTCAAGTCCTGAGCTGTTGGTGTTCTGTTCAGGAAGTTGTCGCCTGTGCCAATTACTTTGAGGGTTTCTCCCACTTTTTCTTCTAGTAGATTTAGTGTGACCGGCCTTATGTTAAGGTCTTTGAACCACTTGGACTTATGTTTTGTACAAGGTGATAAGTATGGGTCTAACTTCATTCTTTTACAAGTGGACATCAGGTTGGACCAGCACCATTTGTTGAAGATGCTATCCTTCTTCCATTGTGCTGTTTTGGCTTCTTTGTCAAAAATTAGGTGGCCATAAGTGTGTGGGTCTATTTCTGGATCTTCAATTCGATTCCATTGATCTACGGGTCTGTTTCTATACCAATACCATGCTGTTTTTACAACTATTGCTCTGTAGTACAGCTTGAAATCTGGATGGTAATACCTCCAGATGTTTTTTGTTTTTTTTTTTGTACAGGATTGATTTAACTATTCTGGGCTTTTTGTTGTTCCATATGAAATTGAGAATAGGTCTTTCCAAGTCTATAAAAAATTGTGTTGATATTTTGATAGGAATTGCATTGAATCTATATATTGCTTTTGGTAGGATGGCCATTTTTATTATGTTGATCCTACCTATCCATGAGCATGGGAGATCTTTCCATCTTCTGAAGGCCTCTTCCATTTCTTTCTTCAAGGTCTTGAAGTTCTTGTTGTACAGGTCCTTTACTTGCTTGGTTAGAGTTACCCCCAGGTATTTTATGTTGTTTGTGGCTATTGTGAAGGGGGTTGTTTCCCTTCTTTCTTTCTCAGCCAATTTGTTTGTTGTATAAAGAAGGGCTTCCGATTTTTTTGAATTAATTTTGTATCCAGCCACTTTGCTGAAGGTGTTTATCAGCTGTAAGAGTTCTCTGGTGGAATTTTTGGGGTTGCTTATGTATACTATCATCATCTGCAAATAGGGATAATTTGACTTCTTCATTTCCGATGTTTATTCCCTTGATCTCCTTTAGTTGTCTTATTGCTCTAGCAAGAACTTCAAGTACTATATTGAAGAGATATGGTGAAAGTTGACATCCTTGTCTTGTCCCTGAGTTTAGAGGAAATGCTTCAAGTTTCTCTCCATTTAATTTGATGTTGGCCACTGGCCTGCTGTATATTGCCTTTATTATTTCTAGGTACGGTCCTTGTATGCCCGTTCTCTCCAGAACTTTTAGCATGAAGGGGTGTTGGATTTTGTCAAATGCTTTTTCTGCATCTAGCGAGATTATCATGTGGTTTTTTTCTTTCATCTTGTTTATATGGTGAATGACGTTGATAGACTTTCGTATGTTGAACCATCCCTGCATTCCTGGGATGAAGCCTACTTGATCATGGTGTATGATACTTTTGATGTGTTCTTGAATTCGGTTTGCTAGTATTTTATTAAGTATTTTTGCATCTATGTTCATGAGGGAGATTGGTCTGAAGTTCTCTTTCTTTGTTGGGTCTTTGTGTGGTTTAGGAATCAGGGTGATTGTGGCCTCATAAATGAGTTTGGCAATGTTTCTTCAGATTCTATTTTGTGAAAGAGTTTGAAAAGTATTGGTGTTAGCTCCTCTTTGAAGGTCCGGTAGAATTCCGTGCTAAAGCCATCTGGCCCTGGGCTTTTTTTGGTTGGGAGATTTTTAATGACTGTTTCTATTTCCTTAGGGGTTATAGGGCTGTTTAATCTGTTTATCTGATCTTGATTTAGCTTCGGTAGGTGGAATCTATCAAGAAAATTGTCCATTTCACTTAAGTTTTCAAATTTGGTAGAGTATAGATTTTTAAAGTAGGATCCAAATATTCTCTGGATTTCCTCAATGTCTGTTGTTATTTCTCCCTTTTCATTTCTGATTTTGTTGATTTGTGTTTTCTCCCTCTGTCTTTTAGTTAATTTGGCTAAGGGTCTGTCTATTTTGTTGATTTTCTCGAAGAACCAACTCTTGGTTTCATTGATTCTTTGTATAGTTCTTTTTGTTTCTAAGTTGTTGATTTCAACACTCCTCTTGGGAGTGTTTGCTTCTTTTTTTTCCAATTCACCCAGTTTAGCTGTTAATTCGCTAATATGAGCTGTCACAATTTTCTTTTTGAAGGCACTTAGTGCTATGAACTTTCCTCATAGCACAGCTTTCATTGTGTCCCATAGGTTTGGGTATGTTGTGTCTTCATTTTTGTTGGATTTTAAGAAGTCTTTGATTTCCTTCTTTATTTCTTCCCTGACCCAGTGGTCCTCTAGTAAAGAGTTGTTCAATTTCCATGTGAGTGTAGACTTTCTGTTGATTCTTTTGCTATTGAAGTCCAGCTTTATTCCATGGTGGTCTGATAAGATACAAGGGGTTATTTCAGTTTTCTTGTATCTGTTGAGGCTATCTTTGTGTCCAACTATATGGGCGATTTTGGAGAAGGTTCCATGAGGTGCTGAGAAAAGGTGTATTTTGTGTTTGGGTGAAACATTCTGTAGATATCTGTTAGGTCCATTTGGTTTATGATCTCTGTTAGACTCATTATTTCTCCGTTTGGCTTCTGTCTTGATGATCTGTCCATAGTTGTGAGTGGGGTGTTGAAGTCTCCCACTATTAAAGTGTTTGGATCGATGTGTGATTTAAATTTTACAAGCGTTCCTTTTATAAATGTAGGTGCCTTTGTATTTGGGGCATATATGTTCAATATTGAGATGACCTCTTGGTGGATATTTCCTTTAATGAGTATGCAATGACCTTCTCTGTCTTTTTTTATTAACTTCAATTGGAAGTCTATTTTGTTTGATATTAGGGTGGCTACTCCAGCTTGTTTCCTGGGTCCATTTGCTTGGAAAACCTTTTCCCAGCCCTTTACTCTGAGATAGTGTTTATCTTCAATAGTGAGGTGTGTTTCTTGTATACAGCAAAAAGATGGGTCTTGTTTACAGATCCAGTCTGTTTGTCTGTGTCTTTTTATTGGCGAGTTGAGTCCATTGATGTTGATGGATATTAGTGACCAGGGGTTGTTATTTCCCATTATTTTGGTATAGCTGGCTGTCTTGTGTTTCTTTTTGTTTAGTTGCTGTGAAGGTTTCTATTTCCTCTGTTTTCTTGGGTGTAGTTATCTTCTCTGTGTTGGAATTTTCCTTCTAGGATCTTCTGTAGGGCTGGGTTTGTGAGGAGATATTGTTTGAATTTGATTTTGTCAGGCAATATCTTGTTTTCTCCTTCTATGTTGATAGAGAGTTTTGCTGGGTATAGTAGTCTGGCTGGGCACCTATTTTCTCTCAGGGCTTGTAAGACATCTGTCCAGGCCCTTCTAGCTTTTAAAGTTTCTGAGGAGAAGTCAGGTGTGATTCTGATGCGTCTGCCATTGTATGTGACTTGGCCTTTTTCTCTTACAGCTTTTAATATCCTTTCTTTGTTCTCTACATTTGGGGTTTCTATTATTATGTGGCGAGAGGAGTTTCTTTTCTGATCTAATCTGTTTGGTGTTCTGTAAGCCTCTTGGATTTTTACTGGCATCTTTCTTTAGGTTTGGGAAGTTTTCTTCTATGATTTTGTTGAAGATATTTCCTGGACCATGGAGTCGGGAGTCCTCTCTTTCCTCTATACCTATAATTCTTAGGTTCCGTCTTTTCTTTGAGTCCTTGATTTCTTGGATGTTTTGGTTGGTGAGATTTTTTTAGCTTTCTCATTTTCTTTGGATGTTGTACTGATTTCTTCCATCGAATCTTCCATGCCTGAGATCCTGTCTTCCATCTCTTGCATCCTATTTTTCATACTCACATCTGTAGTTCCTGTTCTCTTCTCTTGATTCTCCATTTCCTCTTTTAACTCTGTGTTTTGTTTATTGTTTCCATTTCTATTTTCATGTCTTGGATGGTATTGTTCGTTTTGTACATTTCCTGCTCCAGTTTGCTTGTTTTTGCCTGGAACTCTTTCATTGTTTTGTCCTTTTCCTGTTCAAGCTGAGTCACCTTGGCTTGGAGCTCTTTAATGGTGTTATTCGTTGTTTTGACTTGTAAAATTGTGGCTTCTTTGAATTCCTTCATAGTTTTAAGTTCTTTTTGAAGGGACTCTATCACTTTCCATAATGTAGAATTGTCATCATTTTCATGTGTTTTAGTTGTTGTGAGGTGGTTCAGGCTGGACGGAAAAGCATTGCTTTCTTTTGTTGGAGACATTTCGCTCTGTTTTTTTTTTTTCCCTAGGGCCTCTGGCCCTGTGGAAATTTTGTGCTGTCTTCTGGACTTGGGTCCAAAGGGGGCGCTTTGGTGTAGGAGTAGCATTGCCTTATTCCACCCCTATAAGGTGAGTCACTCAGCCCCGCTTCCCAGGTGGAGACCTAACTAATCCAGGTGGCGGAGCTGTGTACCAGTAAGCTCTGGTTTCCCACCAGAAGGGCCCATACTAGTACAAAAGTCCGATATACGACAGTTTCATATATCTCGCAGTTTGCCGGGGATTGGTTCCTGTAGCGGGTAAATCTGCAGTTCATCTCCAATAGCCTTGCCGCTGCCGCGGCTTGGAAACTGGCCAGTGACGTCACAGACTGCAATCTGCAGTCTGAAGGCACTTTGCAGCAGCGGAGCTGCGCTAACTTCCAAGGGTCGCAGTCTTTCTCCAAATAATTGGATCGTCTGTGTGAGATCTGGGAGTGCCCAGCAGGGTGGGGATTATCTCTGCGTGGGTTCTGAATCTGCCGGCTGAGTATTAGGTTGGAACTTACCGGGGGTCTCTCCTGTTGGGGGATGGGTGATCCCGATTCCCGGGTCCAGTGGCTTCCTAGCGTGTCCGGGAGTGGGAAGGGGCGTCCTGCCCAGGGATTTTCCATGGTCCCTGTGTAGCTGCGTGAGATTTAGAAGGGGTCGTGCCCTTTGTACAGCGTCCTGCAACACTTGCCGCCTTGTGACTGTTTACCCCCGAAATCAAAATACGTCGTCGTTGCAGGCCGCCGCCATCTTGGATCACAACCCGTCTGCGTTCTGCGTGGTTCCGGACGCTACCACCGCTCGCAGCTTCAACGAGGTGCCGGCTCCGCAGGCCTGGCCTGGGCACTTTTTCTCACTTTTCATCAAAGTATTTCTTTAAAACTCTTACTTGTACAGACTTGCAATAAAGTTTAGTTAACTAGGAAACATGTGTAATAATTTCTGTGTTCTGGATTTCAGTTAAATGACTTTCAATAAAATAAATTATTTAGTCATTATTTGATTTCTTGCAAGTCAAAATGATTCTTTAGGGATATTTTGAAATGCATGATTATATCCAGTAATAACTGGGGGGGGGGATTATTATGGCTACAAGTGTTCAATAGTTAATTTGTAGGCCCATGCAAAAAGCTAACTGAAAAGAATGGCAAATAGCAGTTTATTGCTTTAGGAAATGTCTGCAGGTAGAAATGACAAAGTTAATGAGATGATACTGTAGGAAGGAATGGCTGCTCTTAGTCTGTCTACAGACAGGTACTTTGGAGAAAAATTTAATACCTACTATCTGTATCGTTACACTGAAACAAGTGGTGGTGTTTAAAAGGAGACATTAGTTTCCTTTTAGGCACTTGTTTTATTGTCTTGTAATTGTAATTTCATTCCTTTTCTCGGCCAGTATCCCTGTCTGTGGCAGGATCTCACTTGGGGCTTTGGCTGTCCTGGAACTAGCTCTGTAGACCAGATTGGCTACAAACTCACAGAGATCCACCTTCATCTGCCTCCCTAGTGCTGGGATTAATGGTGTGCACCACCACGCCTGGCCCCCTTACTACCTCCTTTATTCCCTCCCACCAGTAAATCAATGTATTTCTTCTAAATTACCAGTTGCTAACAATATATATATATATTTTTTTTAACCACTTACTAACATTTTTAATTAACCTCAATAGCTAAAGTCTTTTCTGGCAACGTAATCTCGGTTTTTATTACAAAAGAATGCACTGTTGTATCTTTGGCTTTTCTGAACTAAATGTTATATCTTTTGGCCTTGAGAAACATTCTAGATTATTTTTGTTTTATAAATTCATGTGATATGATATCACAAACAAAAGAATATAATAGGGCATGTAAACTCTGAAGGCATTTAAATTTGTGGTTCAGTAAATTTGGTAAGAACAGGTAGTGACGTACAATGATAGGCTTTTCCTGAATGATGTTCTTTTTTCTGTTTTAATAAGGAGAAAACTTGAGACTTATATCCATGTATACATAAGTAAATAGTGTAAGCTATTTGATTTCTTGGATCTTTAAACAAGTGGTGAGTAGGACCCAATGAGAGCCTTTGCCTGCATGCTACTTTTTATATCAATAGAGAGAACCTTTACAATTATTTTTACTGAAAATATAAAATAAATAATATATATTGAGCTTTTTACTTTTTTGTACTATAGTTTTACTTACTAACATTTTGAAGTATTCACTTCTGCCTTTCCTGTGTGCCGGGTACTATTACAAATCGGCATATGTATTAATTCTACTGGTCCTTGTAACAACTCTATTCTAGAAGTCATGTTGAAGAACTGAGAGAGGATAAGTAACTTCTCTAGGTAGTGGGTTAGTTTGGGGCAGAGCACAATATGATACTGTTTCTTACATCTATAAATTGTAAATTTATCATTTGTATTCACCTTGCTTATTTTCTTCTCATTAGATCCCATGCTACAGTTAGCTGTACCCTAGAACTTATGTTAAGTATTCAGAGACAAAGCTAGTGAGTCACCTCTAGAAATAGAGGCACCTAAATAGGAACAAGCAGCTCCATCTGCTTTTATGGCATTGGCCATTGAGAGATACTGCTGAATGAAATAACCACATCTCTTTTAAGTCAGCAAACACTGGAGCCTGGGTAGCAAATGGGTGAGTTACAGAAAATGACAAATCCTCCCTCAAATTTATATGTTAGGTAGCCTAGCAACATATTCACATTAATGAATCAAGTAACATACAGCATTATGCTTAGTGCTTTGGTAGGAGCTCACTATGTAGTCTAGGGTACTGGAACTCGCTACCCTATTATCTGTGCTTCTCATATGTGATCTGCTTAAGAGATCATTTTAATACAGTCAGCATGCCTGAGTTTTGCCTAAACTTTTGATAAAGGAGAGAATATATTTCTATGACTGTTTTTTGCAAGCCTGTACATAGTATGGTGCACATATAATATGAAAATATAATTAATACTTACTGACTGATTATTATGCATCCAACAGTATTCTAAGTGTTTGATCATTAATTTTCAAAATACCTATAATTATATGCCTTTATTATCCACAACTGGGGATACCTAGGTGAAACCGAACTTTTAAATTATTATTTAACACTTATTTATTACTAAATTCACTTATAACAAACACCATTAATTTCTTAACTATTAATCCTATAAATTCCTACAACCCCTTTAACCTATCCACTAAACCTCTTGATAATCATAACAACTACTTTCATACCCTTTTAGAATGATACAGTCTCTGGGGCAGGTCCTCAGTCGTCAGGAAACCAGTCTCGGGGGTAGACTCTTTAACGCACTTAGCAGTCCTTTTTCTGGAATAGCTCAGACGCAGGTTCGTCAGGGTAAATTTGCTATCGAAGTCTCACTTTAAATAAGGCTTGAGGCTTTCTTCTCTCTGGGAGACCTCAGCGTCTGTAGGCCACCTTACTTCCTTCGTATCAGCAACTCTGCCGTTCTGCCTCAGTCTTTAAAGCTGGCCACAGTTCTGTTCAGGCCACTGTTCGGACAGGTCAAACCCCTCTAGGCAAAAGCTGAGCCACAGGGTTTAGTCCTTGGCCTTTTGCTGTCTTGCCGAGGCTTTCTCTGCTCACCAGCTTCCTTCTGCCTCAGGGAGATCTGGCCATTGGTCTACCAGAACTTTCTCCAGCAGGACTCTCGGAGCTCTCTCATATCGGGGGCCCTTAGCACGCACGCGCCCCTCTGGCGTCATCCACTTGTCCTTAAATAGGATCACTCCTTGTTCCACCTGCTTCAGCTTAATTTGGGCTCTGCCCACTTAGCAGTTGAAAGCAATGCCAGGTCATAAAGTCTTTCCTTCTTTCACCTGGCTTCAACCTTGTTTTTCAGTCCAAAGAGACTCCCCTCATTTCACCTGACTTCATCCATAAGCTGATAAGCTAATTGCTCACAGCAGTTGATCTTCATGCCCTGAATTAATAGACTGTATCAGAAACTTAGGTATTCACTAAATCTAACTTATATTAACCTATCAGCCCCTTCACCTAGGTGTGGAGAGATTAATTCACCCATGACCTTATTAGGTAGGTTGGCACACAGTAAGTAGACAGAGAAACACACACATGATCTGTCTTAATGAATTTATTAGTAAATATAATCTTCCACCATATTTCATATCATATGTAGCCTTTAAAAGTCCAGTCATTCATCTTACAGTATGTCAGGGTCAGCACATCATCATATGTGTGCACATGCATTTACACACACATGTACACATGCATTGTTCTTTAATGTGACAATATGACTTGTAAAAAGTTCTGGTGCAGACGTAAAAGTTGGTTGGGAAGAGGCATTCTGAATCCTTTACATTGTTATATATACCTGAAACACTCAGGAGTCTCAGGGAAACACTAAAGGACAAGGGGAATTGTAGTTCACTAAAGTTTCATGTCTAACAAGTATTTTCTAAGACATCAACAATAGCTAGTCAGAAAATATAAGGGAAAGAAATATTCCCTTATATTTCAGTGTTCACAGCAATGAAAAAAAAAACAGAAAAGTATTTTAAGACAAGTTTCTTGAGAAATATATGACCCCATAGGGCTGGAGAGATGGCTCAGCCATTAAAGGCTAGTCTCACAATCAAAAATATATGACCCCATAAAGGACTCAGTTGAAAGATATAGCCAGTTTCAGTGACATCAGCATCCTCAGTGACATTCCGCACCACAGGACTCAGTGGGGCTTCTTACAGAAGTGCTGCTGCAGGGACCCCAGCAAGTTCTCAACAGCATTTTGCTGAAAATTTTGTCAAAACAACTAACACATATCTGGAAGAATGTGCTTAAAACCATGGCCAGGATATGAATGTGGAAACAAGAAAGTATAGCAGTAAGGGACTTGTACATCTAGTGTACCCAGCCTGCAGTTTTTCGTTTATGGTCCAGGTAGAGAAGTAGAGAAGGATCAGTGGAACTTGGAATAAAGAAGTAAGCTCGAGTTTGTAAGATAATATATGAAATTGGCCTAGTGCCCCACTGTCAAAACCCTCCTGTAGCTTCCCACCTAAGAAGAAAGGCCAAATTCTTTCCATTACCTACAATCTGGGGACCCAGGGCCTCTGAGTATGTTAAAATGTGGACTTCATAAATCAGAATCTTCAAGGTCCTTATTTGATGCAAATGCAGTGTCAAGTTATGAGAAACACTGCCCTTTCTGCTCAGGTCTCTGTGGCCTTAGTTCAGTTCCTTGTTACCTCCCCTGCCCACCCCGCCATACACATTGTGCTGTAAGAGAAGAGGATACACTTCGATGCTGCAGTTTCCTAGTGCAAGACACCTAGGACATACTCAGTTTAGAGTAAAGCTGGTATTAAAATTTACAGGGCTGGGCATGATGGCACACTCCCAGCACTCGGGAGGCAGAGGCGGGAAGATCTCTATGAGTTCAAGGCCAGCTTGGTGTACAAAGTGAGTCCAGGACAGCCAGGATACACAGAGAAACCCTGACTCGAAAAAAAAAAAAAAATACAGGGCTAGAAGAATTTTCAAGAGGGAGAAATTACTATGGATTTTTGTGATTCATTGTAGCTTTGTCATATAACGTTCCCACAAACAATTAATTAGAGAATGCTAAACCATTTCATCCCACAGGAAATACATTTCTCTCTCATTGTCTGCGGAAGATAATTTCTAAGACCCTGGTGGATTTTCAGATAGTATGAGTGCTATAGACAGACATCATTAAATCTATAAGAGTGATCTAATGATGGACCCTCCTTTACTAATATAGTTATGATTGTTCTTTGTAGCTGAATTCACCAAGCAGCTTTAATTAGTTTGCCATATGAAATTAATTAACACAAAAGAATAAAAGCCATGTGCATAGCTTATAGACCTCCTCCTTAGACTTAGCACTCAGATAAGCTGCACTCTAGGAAAAAGACAGAGGCTGCAGTGTTACCCCATTGGAGTCTGCATAACTGTGAATCCAGAGGAGTGTGCAGAACTTGGTCTTGGGCCTTCTTGAGTAGTAGCAGCACCAGAAACTCTACTTTGACATACTCACTCTATGTCACATATTCTGTCACATAGAGAGAAACTCTTAACAGGATACCATTTTTGTTTTCAAATTGGCAAGGACCTATTTTTTATGATTGCGTTTTTGCTGAAGGATCTTCAGGTGTAAGCACATTGCTACTTGCTAAATCATTTGTACAAAGAAGTAACTGAAGAGAAAATTGTGCTTTCAAGAAGCTTGTCTGGTTCATAAATAGTACAGCATAGAGTAGTCATGTTATAGAAGTTCAAAGGAATTGTGGATCACTAAACATTACTCTAAGAAGATCTTATGGGAAAGCAATCCTTGGATTTGTCTTGTAATGACAGGTATGATCAGGATAAGTAAAGAGAACACTATAGGCAGATCTTTTAGCTGTATCTTTGTTTTTGCTGTCTTTCCTATAAGCGCAATGAGAAGTAAGATTATAGATAGGGGCAGAGGAAGCCCAAATCATAGAGTCTTGAAAACAAAGACTATTAGTAACTTGTGATTTGATGCTGTGTATCTGTTTAGCCTGAGAATGATGTCATTGGAAATGACTTTGTCAGGAAGACACCTAATGGTAGTTAAGCATATAGAGACAAGTCTCCTAACCCTGAGAGGAGGGTATGCTTTGCCTACCTGCAGGTTATTCATGTCCATGAGGAGAACAAACTTGAGAAGAGAAAAATAACCAAGATTTGATTAACTAGAACTTAAATGAATGAAGTGGCTGAGAAATGGACAGAGGGTGAATAGTTTCTAGAGTCCTTTATTCAGGTGAGAACCATGACACAGCTCAGATGGGAAAGGAAACCTTTGTTGTGTTTTCCAAGTCTGAACATCTGTCATGTATGTATTTGTTTTATAAACATAAAAATTAACCTGAAATGTGGGTTATCATTTTGATTTAATGTTATCACTTACCACTTTCTTTCCTTCAGCTTTTGTAATAACACCTCATCAGAAAACTCTCATCCCACTCCATATAGTTCTGAGGAAACTGCCAGTCACAGCCCCACATACCTCTGGCCACACTGATTGAGTGAAAGGATGAGCAGATGACCCAAAACTGCACTTGTAAGACTGTCTCAGGAATTTGAATAGCCAGCCCAGAATCATCACATGAAAGCATTCTAGAAACCTGACAAGTCGAACCCTGGGTTCTGTCCTAATCTTTTGCCTTCCAAAAGGTTTAAATGTTGAGTTCTTCCTTTGATTCTTGTCTTAGTCTGGGTTACTAGCACTGTGATGAAACAGCATGAGCAAAGCAACTTGGGGAGGAAAGGGATTATTTGGTTTACATAGCCCCAGCCACAGTCTGCTGAAGGAAGTTAAGGCAGGAACTCAAACCAGGCAGGAACCAGAAGGCAGGAGCTGAAGCAGAGGCCATGGAGGGGTGCTGCTTACTGACTTGCTCCATGACTTGCTCAGCCTGCTTTCTTACAGAACCTAGGACCACTAGCCCAGGGATGACACCACCCACGATGGTCTGGGTCCCTTCCACATCAAATACTAACTAAGAAAATGCTCTACAAGCTTGCCTACAGCCTGATCTTATGGAGGCATTTTTTCAAAAGAGGTTCCCATCTCTCAAATGACTCTAGCATGTGTCAAGTTGACATAAAACTAGCCAGTGTAAGCCTGTAAGGTTTTTAAATTTTCTTTTTTTTTTAAGTCTGTTTTCCTGTGGATAAAGATTAAATTGCTATACAGTAATTATTTCTTACTATGCTATTTCCTTGTTTGTTGAGACATCTCATTCCGAAGCCCAGGTTAGGCTTGAACTCAGCATTGTACCTTTCTAGTGCTTAGGGTAACAAGTGTAAACCCCCACACCTTCTGTGTTACTGTTGTTTTTCTTTCTACTTTATTTACTGTTGTTATATTGTGGTATCTTTAGGAGCAAGTAAATCTTATACCAAAGATTTTTTTGGTATTTCAAAAAATTCTTGGTATGGATCGGGAAAGATGTTTTTATTATTAAAACAGTATTAGTTTGTTTTATGGCTACAGAGGAAGATGTATTTTGATTATATTAACCTACTTCCCTATCTGCCAGCAGTGTTTAACAGTGAGAAATACCAGATATCTCACTGCAGAAGTGGGAGCAGAGGATATATTTGGAGTCTGAAATCTTCACCTTGTTGCAGCAGAGCTGTTTCCATCTGAATTGTAATGTATCGTGTACTTTCTGTTAACCTCTTAATTAGTTGTGTGAGATGAGATATTTGTAGGTCAAGCTGGCCTCCAGTATGGGATTCTCCCTCCTGCACGTCCTGAATGCTGTGACTGTGGGCAGGTGCCACTACATCTGGCCTCTTAGAATTTTTGCTGGCCAGCCAATATGAATATTTTTAGATTATGATCTTTGTTTAATACAAAACCATTTATATTTTATTATTTAAACTAATAGAAGAATCTGATTACAGTTCATATTTCTTCTGACAGTTGATGTTAAATCAAGGATATACTTTATTATATTTTTGATGGATTATATTCAGGGCCAGATCCAAACATAAGCTGATGTTGAAGTTTTCAGTTTTCATAGTATGCCTCCTCTTCCTGGTTTTCACAGGGCAAAAGAACTTAGGAGAATGTATGTGTCCTCATAATGTCCTATACAAAAAGTGATATTCATCAGCTCTTGATACAGTTGCTCCTGGGACTTTCTTTTAACTGATTCTGTGTAATTGTATTTATTCATATGTTCAGTATTCTCAATGTTGAGGTTCAAAGTTTCAAAAAACTCTCAGAAAAATAGTTTTAGGTATGGAAGATCTCATGCCTTCCTAACAGAAAAACTCAGATATGGCTATTAATATCCAGTTCATGTTTTTACACTATGTATATAAGTTATCTTTTATTTTTTTGGCTGGTTAGTTCATTTTTTTTAAACCCTGAGAAATAAATTTTGTCTAAAATTTTATCTCGTAACTTCAGAGGCACAATTGGGGAATTTTGATATAATAATCTTCCATGGTACTGTTGGGATCAAGAGTGCTCATGTATTAAAGAGAAAGGTAACACGTTAAGGGAAAGATAACAGAAAGTCAATTTGAGTCACCTCTGGCCAAGAGACTTGCTTCCAAACACAGCCTCAACGCACATTTGTTTCACTTTCATTGAGGAGGCATACCATGAAAACTTCAACATTAGTTTATGTTTGGATCTGGCCCTGAATATAATCCATCCAAAAATATAATAAAGTATATCCTTGATTTAACATCAACTGTGAAAAGAAATATGAACTGTAATCAGAAGGTTCTGATTAAGGTTCTGTACATTTCATGTACAAGGTCTGATTTTCAAATGTTAGATCCACCCTTTATATTGACAGATTGTAGGGAACACCGAAAGCTATGCTTTTCCTTTTGTTATTTTGTTTTGTTTCTGCTATGTAATTTGCTCAGGCATTTTTTGCAAAGACCCAAACAGAGCGCTCATGAAGTACAGCTGTTTGTGCGTGTCCCACAGTGGGAAGTGGACTATAAGCAGGCCATGCGACTAAACATGCCAGACTGGGCAGTGGGAAGTGGACTATAAGCAGGCCATGAGACTCAAAATGCCAGACTGGGCCCTTTTCACCTACAATGTTTTAATGTGCTTAACATTATCCACCACTAACAATGGAGAGGGTCTAAATATCGCAGCAGGATCTGATTAGCTTTTTCAGATCACTGCCTTTATTTGCTGTTTGCAAAAAAAAGCTTAATCCATTGCTGTAGATCAGGCTTCCTGCTGTGCTCTGGGGTAGTTTTCCTTCTTTGTGATTCCTCCTCCTCCAGCATTAAAGCTATAAAGTAGTAACTATGGTAGCAAGTGATAAAGAAAAGGAGAAAATGAAGGGGAAAGTGACTGTCCATTTCATACTAGGTAGTTTCTTTTTACAAACCAAAGAAACAGGCCTTAATATAAATATTTAAGTACTGTTCTCACTGTGTCCTTTAGTCAGGGCTTTGCTGCTTGGGTTTTTGGTTGTAGCTGTAAGTACTTTGCATGGATTTATGGTATGTTGATCATTTTTTATCTGATTTAGGCCTTATTGCTTTCAGAGTTGATACATTTTTCAACTTTTAAAAGAGCTCTGGGAATTGAAGGAGGCAGAGATAAATTCTAATTTTCCTCATTTCTGTGATACACATATGCTTATCCCAAAGTGAGGCTTTGCGTTCTTTGTACTTGACATGGTGATTTGGAATAATCTGTGAGATAGAGACACTTTATCTTGATTTTCAGTGGGCTAATGAAATCAGACCAGAGGTTTAACTGCTTCCGCTGCATCATTACAGTGCTTGGCAGAAAAATAACAGCCCTCACTTCAGAAATTAATAGGACACCCAAACCTAGCAGTTGTGGCTCTCTCTCTCTCTCTCTCTCTCTCTCTCTCTCTCTCTCTCTCTCTCTCTCTCTCTCTTGGTTTTTCAAGACAGGGTTTCTCTGTGTAACAGCCTTGGCTGTCCTGGACTCACTCTGTAGACCAGGCTGACCTCGAACTCACAAAGATCCACCTACCTCTGCCTCCCCAAGTGCTAGCAGTTGTGTTTTGTTCAAAAATACTGTCACTGGGTTGACAAAGGTTGGTAAAGGGCCTTGCCACACCTAACAGCCTGAGTTTGATCACTAGGACCTTCATGATAGGAGAGAATCAACTTAAGAAAGTTATCCTCTGACCCCCATACTTCCACAGTCACACACATATCCTCTGACCTCCACACTCACACACACATACGTGCACACACACATATCCTCTGACCTCCACACTCACACACGTGCACACACACACACATATCCTCTGACTTCCACACTCCCACAGTCACACACATGCACACATTCACACACATACTCACAAACGCCAGTAAAATACTAAGTTCTGTTGAGGGAAAGCATCCGTAGACATGCTGACCTACAATTCATACTATATCTTTTCCTTCTGGAAATAAATTTCAGGTTTTTAGTGAGTATGGTGAATGTTTTTTGTGAAATAGCTGAAAATTTTGAGTGTATGAAATAGATTTTTCATTTGTAAACAGAGAAAATTCTGCTGCTTTGTGTTTGAGTGAATGTGAAAAGGACAGACAAGGGCAGAAGTCCCAAACCAGAACTTCCTTTTCCTGAGTTATTGCAAAGGGTCCACTGGGAATAACTGCTGTTTATGTATGAAAAGAGAAGCTGACTTACATTGTTGGGGTACTTTAGTTTTATATCTTTTGAGTCCAAGATCATATAATTAAAAAAAAAAACCTAGGCTCTGAATAAATCAGTAGTTCTTGGCCTGTCCTGGAGTGTTACTTGCCATTCATTGAAAAGGACATGTGTACTGTGGCTGTGCACGTGTACACATGCACATACTACACAAATGGGTAGTCTACATCACATAAGGCAGTAGAACAGCTGTAGATTTTTTTTTCAGTAAGGAACTACTACAATGTCTTATGGTGTTAACATTTGCATAAATGTTTTCATAATCCTAGCTCACTCAAGATATGCCCATGCAGCACTCAGAAGCAAATAATCCATAGGATTATAAACACTGTCATGTGGAACATAGAAGTAAATTGGGGTACTTATTTAATATACTTTAGATGTCCTTCAAAATTCTCCCAGTATTATTTTTAGTATTAACATATTCTGAACTTAAATTTAAGTATTGCAACTTTTAAATTTTATGAAATATGATTTTAGCAAGTATGTTATGAAAGGTTTTGTCTTTACTTAATTAGATGGCTAACCAGGATCTATATTAATAAGAGAGTTTTACATTGCTATTTGACATAGCTCAGCTAGTCTGGCCAAATGATTTGAGGATAATGAAGTTAGTTTTAAATGTACATTTTATGTTACTCATTTTCACAAACTTATACCAAACTAGTATTTTACTTTACTTCATTTCTAGAGAACTTACTTTTTAAAATTCATTCTATTTGTAAACTCATAAGCCTTTTATTTTGCCATCTTCACCAACTCTCTTTAAGTATTATTATCTTGTAACACATTAACAAAAACTTTTTTTTTGTTGTTTTGTTTTTACAAGACAAGCTTTCTCTGTGTAGCCCTCGCTGTCCTGGAACTCATCCTGTAGACCATGCTGGCCTGGAACTCAGAGATCCACCTGCCTCTGCATACCTAGTGCTGGGTTTAAAGGTGTGCACCACCACCACCCAGCTAAAAAAATACTTTAAAATATAGATTTTCCACTACAGCTAGAGAAATAGATTAACTATAGTCTTCTGCCTCATTTCAGCAGTAACTCATTTATTAAAGGAGATCGCTGCAAGTTAATTGCTACTTTGACACACCTCATTTTCTTTCTCAAAGAACAATGAATCACTAATAGGCTAGTATATAGCTTCAACTTTTTTGGAAACATGCAACTTTTACTACTCTAAAATAGAATTGGTTTCTTTGTTTTCTTGGGTTAAAAACAAGGAGGAAAGGCTGACGTCTGCTCGGGCCAGGTGTTTCTTGTTGGCAGCCTGCTTCCTAATGCCTGCTCTCATAGAGCAGCTGCCTACAAGTCAGCTTTGTGTGGCCCTATTGTTGCCGCACGCCCCTCATCTAATGCACATGCTGCCCCGGGCAGACCCAAGAATGACATCAAGTTGCTTATCTTAGAAACCTAGGAACCTGACGCAGGGTGCTGAGGTTGTCTTGCATCTGCCTGACTAACTAATTGTGAGCTTTCTGGCCTGTGATTGGCTGTTGCTGCACTCGGTAATAGGTTAAGCAAAGACATTGCCATTCCATCTGTTCAACCACTCATTGTTCTTCTTGCCTGCCTGGAAGTCTGTAGCTAAAACTGTGTTGTTACTGCTGAAGCTGCCACAGAAACCAATGTCTTTGTGTTTTCCTGCTAACGTAAGTATTTGTGCTACTTAGTGCTTTTGGAAGTTAAACTGTGCTGTAGAGGCTATAATTTCAGCTCTGTGAAGGATAGGAAGCACCACAAAAGAAAAGAAAAATGTAAGTGACAGTATACTGAGAACCTGGTTATTTCTGTAAGAGTGTATCTGTGAAGCAGTTTTATATTTTTATGTTTGTGTATTTTGCAAATAATTACTTGTGACTTAGCAAATGCTTGTAAAAATAGCAATGGACATTACACACAATCATTTGGAGCTCAAGACCAGTTATAAGAAAGTTCCAAGATCATGTCAAACACAAATTTAGATTTTATCTTGTCAAGTGCTTATGTTTCTTAAGGCATCACTGCCATAACTAGGTCCTGTGAATGATGGTCAGAAACAGTAGATTTTTCTGTTGTGTTAAGAGTCTAGTTTGCAATGATAGATTGATACTGAGAGATGGTTCCAACAGCTGGTTTTAAAGATGATGATTAAGCATTCAGTTGCCTTGTCAATGATTTCAGTATTCATGTAGAATTTATTTCCTCTCTCCTTCTTTTCCCCCGTGTTAATTTCAGATATTAAATTGAAGATATTATTCCAGTTACTTTCAAGAGTTCTGTAATGGGGAAGTGAGGAGTAGACAAAGACTTTCATCTGTCAGTTGGGAGGGAAAGAAAGAACATAAAGGGCTAAAGAGAGGTTTTCGTTTCTAGCACATGCCCTATTGTGTGAACATATGCATAAGTCTATTGAAAGTTTTCAGAAGATAGGCAGGCCACCAGTTGCTGGTCTCCTGCAGTTCCAGTAGACATCTGTTGCCCCAGAACATTAACCAATGTGTTCAAAGGGACATCCTTCCTTTGTTAGCTAGAGGGATGCAGACAACAGTGCTCGCTCAAATACAATGATGATTAAATACACAAAGACCATAGCAGTAGGTGTTTATTACATATTCATTATTTTATTTCCATTGTTCTCATAGTAAAACCATTTGGATAGCAACCAGAACCTACTTCCATGGTGTTTTAACTTTACAAACAAATAATTTGATGTAACAAGTTTATGATCTAATATTCCTGATCACTATGATGCTCTTTAGAATGCTAAAAGCAAGCTTTACCTGGTTCGAGATGAGTTGTTAATCCAAGTTGTCTATTGAGAACTTTCAAACAATCTTTTCACAAAATAGAGGAATTCCAGTATGTGGAATAAATTTCAGATCAATACCCTTCATGTCCTAAACTTGCTTTTAGGCACTATAGAGTTACTTATTGACAACTGGAAGAATAAGTTACATTTCATACTCATCCACAAAATTAGCATAATTTGTTGTTTTTTGACAAATACTATTTAGTTTTTAGATAGTCTTTATCAACAAAAAATATGAGTTTCTGATATAATATCTAGAGATACTGTATAGATTTTTTTAGATTATTGTATTTTTACCCAGTACCTTTTGTGTTCAAGAATATAGAACATGTGTCAAGAATATGTGTTTACTACATTCTTGTATAATGGACCAGCCAGCATGGGAAATGGCTCTGTGACACAAAGTTACAGTTTCTTCTCAGAGTTTCCAGTGTCTCTGGGAGTACACACTGGTCCACTTTGTGTGTGATGCTTTGGCACTGCTTCTGCATGAATGGAGGAAAATTATCCCACTAGTTGGTATTTGAGCTTTGTAATTGTATAAGCCTGGGTTTGACTGAATAATGTAAACTTAAAAAGTTTAAGCCATCCGTGGTTTAGAAAGTAAGAAAAAGATATTATTGCATTACATATAAGTACCACATTCTCCGAAGTTGTTTTCGTTTGAAACCTTAGGAGTCATGGTTAAACTACTAAACAGACGTGAGCACCATGGTATTCTTTATTCTGTAAAGCTTTGCATGTTATAGTGAAGCTTTGCATGTTATAGTGAAGCTTT
>CAJQZJ010032812.1:650100-690833 GCA_907164525.1 Lophiomys imhausi
CATGTTATAGTGAAGCTTTGCATGTTATAGTGAAGCTTTGCATGTTACAGTGAAGCTTTGCATGTTATAGTGAAGCTTTGCATGTTATAGTACTGTTTGTATCTTTTCTTAAATCTTTAGGCTAACATTCACATTTTTACTAAATAACATTAAGATAGTGTCAAATTCTGGATTGTTTTTAAATGCCATATTTAGTCATGGCAACTTTTTACTAGCTACAACTCGATCAGAAGTGTTCTACAGATTGAAGTTTTAAAATCCGAATTTTTACCATTTTGGTCAGTGCAAATCAAGCTATTTCAAATGTTAGTTTAAAACCTAGACCACTCTTGCATTTATTTTTGACACTGAAAAACATTTGGATATTATTGAAAAATTATTATAAAATGTTATTTAAATATGTACAAATGACATGAATTGTCTCAAGTTGAAGTATGTTTGCTAACTATGTTTCTATAAAGAACTATTAGATGGTTTAATATTATAAAAAAAGAACAACCAAACATCCATTTCTCCCTGCCTTATCATTATAGCCATGTGGTAAGGTACATAGAAAAACAGATTTGGGTACCTCCACTGGTACTTTTCAATACAACACTGAAGGAAGAATAGAAGGATTGATTGAAATGCAGTTTTAGAGTGGTCAGACTTTTTGTTTCAACGCTTTACAGTGTCTTGGTTTGTCACTTTGAAAAGTGAAAATTAAGAAAATCCATATATCCTTTAATCAGAAATTTTCATTCTAATGTTTTTTACTGTCTATATTTTCCATAGGTATTCATCATGTCTAATAGAGGTCCCCTAACTCAAAAACACAATGAAACTGTTCAATATTAAAATAATATTCACTAGTTCAACTCAATAATTTGGTCAGCAAGTCATTATCTTGAATTATCTTACAACAGCACTTATGCAAAACCCAAACTTTTCAGGGGAGATCAAAAATATTTCCCATTAAATGCACTTCCTGCAGTCAGAGCAGATTGTGGGGTTTACAGAACAATGATGTCGGAGCTTCCAGATTGGTTTGGCAGCTGCATTGTTCTCTGAGGGTAAACCAGACGCACTTAAGTCCCAGTCTCTTTTATAGGCTTTTGTTCATACCAAATTATTCTTTCACTGTGCTAGCATTCATGATGGCATGTTAAAGGAGTGCAGCTTAGCAACCATCTTCTGGTTGCCAGGCAGCCCAGCTTCCAATAGATTTTTCTTGTTTAAGATACTTTTGGTTGGAGCTCTACTAAGGCCACGGTGTAGATTTTCTTTTAACTGTAACCCATTATTGGGAGGCTGTTGTGATTTGTTACTTGCATTATGGTGTTAGTACATTACTGTAGTTAATAAATCATAGGGTGTACAGATTTACTTTCAAAATCCCTTCCTTAATTCTAAGTAATTGGGCCATGCATATCCATATTAATAGAAAAAGTTGAAATGGACACAGCTTCAGAGTGAAGCAGATGCTCTTTATCAGTGGGATATGGAGGAACTAGGAAATTGGCTGCTTCTTTTGTGAGTGCTGTATTAGTAGAACAGTGGTAGTCAAGTCATTATCAAAGAACAAACTTGGAAGAAACTCCTGTAGAAGTGTGTAGGATTTCTACCAAAGAAATATTGAGCTTTTGTATTTTTAAAGATTGCATATCCTCTATTAAAATTCATCACACTGTAGAAATATTTGATCCTGTAGTGGGTTTATTGGATAAACTTTCAAATTTCTCAGAAATATCAGCATTTTCTTTTAATGTTTATATAATAACTTTCTTCTGGTATATATATTTTGTTTAAAAGCTTCAGTTTAAAAGAAAATATTTGTCTAATTTTCTTTATTAGATTATTCAAATAGGTGTTTTAAGACAGCCTTAGGTTTAGTTACCCCTGACTTGCTAATTAATGGTAGAATACCAAAATTATTGCTTTAATAAACAAACTGCTGTTGGTTTAATCCTCATATAAAGCTAGCACATATAAAGAAAAGAAAAATAACCTTACTTTTCTAACCTATCTCTAGTAGAGAAATAAATTATTTCCAGTAAGGTTTTTTTTGTTTTTTGTTTTTTGGGTTGTTTTGTTTTGTTTGAGGCAGGGTTTCTCTATGTAACAGAGCCCTGGTTGTCCTGGACTCACTTTGTGGACCAGGCTACCCTGGAATTCACAGAGATCCACCTGTCTCTGCCTCCACAGTGCTGGGATTAAAGGCGTACACTACCATGCCCTGCCCTCCAATAGGTCTTAAGGAAAAGTAATATAGCAACAAAAACATTTTAAACAGGGAAAATAAAAAAGACATGAGGGTTTTTTGTTTGTTTGTTTGTTTTCAAGACAGGGTTTCTCTGTGTAGCCGTGCCTGTCCTGGACTCACTTTGTAGACTAGGCTGGCCTTGAACTCACAGTGATCCTCCTGCCTCTGCCTCCCAAGTGCTGGGATTAAGGCATGTGCCACCATACCTGGCATGAATTTTTAACAAAATGTAGATATATTGTTAATCTGAGATCCGGCATGTTCAGGGTGGAATGGCTCTAGACATTAATTAGTCTGATGCAATACAAAAATACTTTCTATCATAAAAACCAAGAAACTGATAGAACAGTGTGCCTGTTTACCTCAGATTTTATGCAGAATATTTAATTTCACTGCTCTCAATAAATGTATATAGACAAAACCTTTTTTCTTTAATGAAATAGACTATAGTGTCTAACACTTAATAAAAGATCATAATATTTAAAAGTGTCTCCTGTTACAATGTTCAGTATTCACAGTCATAATTATTAGTGAAAAATTATATTCATCTCAAAATGTAAGGTAATTAGCCTTTTTTCTTCTTCTTGAGACAGGGTCTCTGTAACACAAGCTGTATCGGAACTCACTAAGTAGCCCAAGCTAATCTCAAACACACCATCTTCATGTCTCAGTGTCCCAGTTGCTGGTAAAGGCATATAGCAGTATGCTTGGCCAAAGGATGTAATTAGCTTTCTTATTATTTAATTCCTTATTGATCATTTTAGAATATGTACCATTTCATTTAATTTAAACTAATTTTTTTTGAGACTTTCACATATGAGTACTGTGTTTCTGTCATTTCCAGCCCCCTCCTCCTTCCAACTCTCTACATGTATTTCCCCCTCCTTTTCAATTCATGACCTGTTATTCTTGGGGTGAGAGAGAGGGAGGGAGGGAGGAAGAGCTGGAGAGAATACAAACCAACAAACCTTTGAAAAAGCCCCAGTTTGATTTTGTTTATTTTGTTGCCTTGGAAGGATTCATGTGAAGGAGTCTTGGCAAGTTTGCTCTGAGTGATGAGAGGCTGCAGACAAAATACAAAGTAGACATTCAGTGGTTTGGCAGTTCTGAGTTGTTCACTGAGGTAAGATTGAAGCAATAAATAAGATTTGTTAAATATTTTACGATTTATTTTTCTAGGAATACGGGGTGCTTTGCATTCAAGAATACAGGAAAAGCAGCAAAGTGGAGTCAAGTACTCGGAACAGCTTCATGGGCTTGAAGGATCACCTGGGGCATGACCTTGGCCGCCTTTACATGGAGAGCGCTGACCCCCAGATAAGTACAACTGTGCCTTGGCCTGTGGTAGAGAAGCCAACGATGGATACAGTCAGTGCAGGGAAGGAAGGGAAAGAGTTGTCTGCAGAGAACTTGAGCTCCTGTGACTCTGAAGAAAGCACAAATTCTGATCATGAGTCAGGACAACTGAGCAGCCTCTCAGTACAGCCATGCTCATTAGCCAAGACCCACAGACAGCTTTGTCGGTCTCCCTGCTTAGAGCCACACCTACTCAAACACAATGACATTTTGCAAGACTTTAAACCAGAAGAGTCCCAGACTCTATCCATGGAAGTGAAGAAACCCTCTGATGTGGTTCGAGAATACCAAACAAAACTGGAGTTTGCACTTAAGTTAGGTTATTCTGAAGAACAGGTTCAGCTTGTGCTAAACAAACTTGGTACCGATGCTCTAATCAATGATATACTGGGAGAACTTGTCAAACTTGGAAATAAAAGTGAAGCTGATCAAACAGTTAGTACTATTAACAGTGTAATGCGGGAGACATCACCCCTGGAATCTCAGAGGTCTGACTCTCCAATGCAAGAGATTGTAACCGATGATGGTGAAAATCTGAGACCAGTAGTTATTGATGGCAGCAATGTAGCAATGAGGTAAGTTTTTAAAACAGTCTTTATTGAAAATATTACTAAAATCTTTGAAGATTATTTTCAGTTCTGTGGCTTGTTGTCCTATTCATAGTCATTAACATCAATATTACTAAATATCTCAACATTAACTTTTGGAAAACATTTGTTTTCTGTCATTGAATTGACACTCTTTTTCAGAGCTCTTTCTCTCTCTTTGTTCCTCTGACTAAATCGTGATGGCAATTTAGTGTATGTTACCAGCTTGGTGTTGGGTATGAGTTTTAAAAGAACTCAAATACAATGACATTCACCAATTCTGGAATCTTGGTCAAATAGTTTTTTGGTTTGGTTTGGTTTGCTTTTGGAGACAGGGTTTCTCTGTGTAACAGAGCACTGGCTATACTGGAACTCACTTTGTAGACCAGGCTGGCCTTAAAAAACTCACAGAGATCCGCCTGTCTCTGTCTCCGGAGTGCTGGGATTAAAGGTGTGCACCACCATGCCCAGCTCTCAAATATTTTTATATGAAAATAACTTAGGAAAACTCAGTTCTTCTAGAAGATAAAAATCTCCCCTATTGAGAACAAATCATAGGGACACTTTTCAGCTCTATGCTCTATTCAGGGAGTATAATTCAAACATAATCCTTTAGGATCTGAGGAAAAAGAAAGGAAAGGAAAACATTTTATTCAAGTGAATTTGACTCTCTGAAGTTTAACGTGAATCTAAATTCAGTCACTCTAGTTAACTGCCCACAGTGTTGAGCATATCTGAGGATGAAAAGACACAAAAAGATAGATCTTCAAAAGTTTAGAGCTTCATCTATTGTATATCAAAAGGATTTCTTAGAGATACTTAACCAAGAGAGTTGCTTTAATTTTTAGCAGTGTTTTCAGTGGCAATTCAATGCAAACTACATGTTATTTTTCATGTCTTAGTATTTACACTAATGCATATAAAATAACATTCCAGCATATAATCAGTTTTTAAAAGTTACTAATAAAACATTTAGCACTATTCTTCTGATAATGAGTTTTTCAAATGTGGTACAGTGTATCTCAATTGTAATTGCTGTATTTAAGTCCTTAGTTGCATGTGTTGCTATTGACTATCATATTAGATAGTAATTTTAGAATGTCACAGATCCATAACCAATTGAAGTTCAAGGCATAGCTTAGACACTCATTTATAAGAACTGTTTATTTGACAGTGACCTATATTGAAATTCTAAAACAGCTGTTTCCTGTAGATCACATAGTGTATGAAGATGACCAGCTCGTACTCTTCTAAGCAGCCCTTCCAAATGGAGCAACAGGATCTTTCCTTCATTTATCAGCAAGTTGAACTTACAGGATGTAAAATACTTACCATGTCAAAACATTTGACTTTGTCAAATGTGACAAAGTTCTAGCTGTATCTTTCAAGGCTTTAACAGAGTTAGGAATGTAGTTCAATGGTAGTGCACTTGCCTAGTATAAATATAATCCCATGAGTTAATCCCGAACACTGCAACAAGGCCTTAAATGCTTTGTAACCCAAACATAACTGGAAGGTTTTAAATAAAAATGTGTTATACTAACTTGTCAGTGATGTGTAGCAAGTAGGAACAAACAACACATTCTAATGGTGAAGAGCCTTGACATGTACCATAGAGCTATGAAGCTTGCACGTGACTGAAAAGTCTTTCAGTGAGAACCCTCTGCTGTTTGATATTTTCCAAATTTGGTGGCAGAATAATGGTTTTTCTTTTAGTAACACAGAAGTACTAAATGATTTTCTTGATAATATATAGTTCTGAGAGCCGTGAAATTGTGATGAAGAAAGTAGTAAGGACCATTGTAGATCCTTGGGGAGACACCTGTTGTCATGAGTATGTTGCTAGAATTACCAGAGTTCTTTAAAAATTCATCTTCTAGTATTTAACACCTAAAGAGTGAAGGGAAAGCCTGATACCCTGTAATTTTTGGTGCTGTTATTTTGATGGATAGTCACTGTTGATAATCATTATTAAAAGTATTAATATCTAGAGATCAGTGCATAGAATGAAGGGAAGATCGAGGGTTGGTAATGTTAGTTAGAAATATACTGCTGACAAAACCAAGAGGCAAAAAAAAAAAGTCATCAAAAAGAAAAGGAAGGCTTTCCTGGTGAGAATATCCTGTGTCGTGCTAAAAAAAAAACAAAAACAAAACAAAAGTCACAGGACCTTACAGCCAGGCTATTGTCTTCAAGAATGCCACACAGTATTCAAACCAGAAGTCCAACTGCAGAATGTTAAGAAATTGGTCTAAATCCAGGTGGTGCCTGCCTTTAATCCCAGCACTCGGGAGGCAGAGGCAGGTGGATCTCTGTGAGTTTGAGCCCAGCCTGGTCTACAGTGATCAGGACAGCCAGGGATACACAGAGAAGCATGTTTTGAAAAACCAAAAACAAAACAAAAAAAAAAGAAAAGAAAAGAAAGAAATTGATCTAGACTGTTAACGATAGAATAGTGGTTCTCAATCTTTGGGGATCAAATGACATTTTCACAGAGGTCACATATCAGATTTCCTGCATATCAGATATTTACATTACAATTCATAATAGTAACAAAATTACAGTACCCAAGTAGTAATGAAATAATTTTATGGTTGGGGTTCACCACAGCATGAGGAACTGTGTTAAAGGGTCACAGCATCAGGAATTTGAGAACCACTGCTCTAGAAGGTTCACAGGAATGGATGGGCAAAGAGGAAAAGTTGGAAAAAGATTTTATTGAGTTTTAATCTGACATGGTGAGAATTACCTACAGAAAAACCATAATGCAAGTCACATGACATAATTAAACTATTTCAAACCCATTTTTATGTAATTATACAAACAAACCTCTGCCTACACCTAATTCGGGCAGCATTCTGTAGCACTTGCTATAAAAATGTGGCCATGCAGAGCCATTTATTTTCTTCATCATATATTTTAATCTGACACCTAATCTGAAGTGCTTCAGGTATTTCAGGAGAGAACAAGTTGACAGGAAATTTTTATTACAGCAATATTGTTCTGTGAGTCACAATAAAACATTTCTATAATTTTGAAAGTGCCAGAACTCATGAAAATTTATAGGAAACTTATACATTCTGCCATTTATAAATTGTACCTGCAGTTACAAAATCATTTATAAATATATTTTTACTTCAGGTTCAAAGTTTTTCTGTAATAAAAAGAGAGATTGCCTCTATTTCATATTGCTTAATTATTAATACCTTTACTTTTAAAATTAATTATCTACTCATGCTAAGCTTAGCAAACCAATTTTTGTATCTAATATATTTGTACATGTAATAGATTATATGTGATAAGTAAATATGGAACTAGTTTAGAATAAAGTCTTATCTTGTTATCTTTCTTATCTCTTAACAGATTCCATAAATAAGAAAACATATTTCATTCTCAGTTAAATGCTAACCACAGACTTGATATACACAGTCATATTCTTATGCAGATTTAAAGTAGAAGAGCAATACCTTTTTTGTTTTTTTTCTTTTCATTGTTTTTTTTTATTTTGTGATTTTCACATCATGTACCCTGTTCCCTATCCTCTCCTGTCTCCCCTCAGACCCACTCTCCACCCTTGCAACCTCCCCCCCACATAACAAAAAAAAAAATCTCATTGTGGAAGCTATTGTGTGTCTCAGTGTGTCCCACAATATACCCTTTTGTTCACACATTTTTGTTTGCAAATGTTCATAATTATGACTCCTTGGTCTGGTACGAGGCCTCTGGCTTCTGCTACTTTGTCAATACTGGAATCTTACTGGGACTCCTCTCAGATATGCTGTTGTTGTCCTGTGTCATGGAGATCCTGTAGTTTTGGGTCTGTGGAACTGGCCTCTTCATGCACTCCAGCAGTTCATCCATGGGGTAGGCCAACTCAAAGCCCTGGTTCTGGGCCTGCAGCCCCCACTTTCAGGGCCTGTTCTCCCAAGTGCTGCAGCAAGCAAGCTGCAGCTCTTCTGCCTTCATGACCACATCAGGGCCATTCTCCTACCTGTTTCTTGTGGCAAGCGCAAGAGAGTAAAGGGGATCACCACAAAGCAGACAAAATGCAGGGCTGGCTTTCCCATACTTACTCCTTATGGCTGGCTCACCCACAACCCCATCATCTAGAGCCTGCTGTAGTGTGCTGCCCAGGCAAGGTGCAGAGCCTGAGAGTGCTGCAGAATGGGAGGGGCAGGGACAGCTGTCCTGTTCTTGTGACCCCATCAGGGCCAGATCTCCTGTCCACCACTGGTAGTGAGGGCAAAAGGGAGGGGAAGGGATCTTTCCCTTGCCAACACAATCACAAAGTAGAAAAAAGACTCTACTACACTCACTCCCTCAGGGCTGGCTCACCCACAATCTCCACATCCAGGGCCAGCTATAGTGTGCTGCCCAGGCAAGATGCAGGACTGAGCAATACCATTTTTATTAAAAATAGAAATTGGGCTGATGATTGAACACAGGACCTGCCGCATGCTAGACAAACTACCACTAAACTTCCCCAGCTTCTTGTGGGCTTTTCCAGTCCTTAATTCTCTACATAATACCCTTCTGATTCTTTTCCAATAAAGTCTTCAGACTCTGTTTTCAGATTCTGTAAGGGAAAATTCTTATTTTGCAATACTGTTTATTAGGATGAGAGAGAATTGTTACCAGTGCTTAACTTGTAATAGACAGTAGGTCACAGATAATCTTTACTTTAAAGAACTAGTCACTCAATCAATACTATAGTAACAAATAAAATGAGAATTTGGGCTGGGGCTTTATCTCAGTGGTAGAGTACTTAACTCCCATGAATGAGGCCCTAGGTTCAATTTGAAATACTGTGAGTGAGACAGAGGAGAGAGAGAGAGAGAACTTAAACTCAGTTATCATCTCTTTTATTTCTTTGTAATCATGAACCATATTCTGAGAATTTTGTACATAAGTACACTATATTTACATAATTTTTGCTTATCTCTCTCCCCTCCAACTCCTGTTTTCCCCAGTCATATTCCTCTTTCAACTTTATACTCATTCTATAGTTAGTATTGTTTTATGTGTACTTACATGTGTGTATATACACATGCACACACAGTCTCTGACTCTAAATATTATTACCCTAGAACACGGGTTTAAGGGTAAAATTTAGGTTACCTATTAGGGAGCTCATTTCTAAAGAAAACTGTTTTTCCCTCCCTAGAAGCCATTGACTGCCTGCAGCTCTTCTGCTAGGGGTGTGTCCTTGTGAGCCTTTTCCCATCCCCGTTGACATGCCATCTGGCATGGTCTTGTGCGGGTCATAGCCACAGTAATGTAATAGTTCATTTTGTTCTTATGAACTATGAATGATGTATTTTAATAATTGTGTTGATTTTGATCACCATGCCTTCAGTGACAGTTTCCACAGTGCTAGAAAGGAGTCTCAAGAATATATATAACCTGGGTTCCAAAATTGTAGAGTTTTTCAGTTGCTTTAGGGGCATGCTTCTTCTTTGAGCTTGATTAATGGTTTTCTTTTGGTGGTGATAGAAGTTATTATTGTAGTTTTTAATGTGCTACAGTGATAGGAATTGAATAAAGTCTGTTGAATATAGTTTGTCACAACCTGACAGTTGAAAACGCATTTTAGTCTACCACAGTTTGTGATAGTTACTTCACTACCAACCAAGTGTAGGATCTTCAAGGAACTAGAAAAGGGTGAACTATTTTTAGAAAAATCCCTAAACTTTCCTGTAAAGTGATGGTACACAAAATAAAAATAAATTTTTTTTTTGATTTTTCGAGACAGGGTTTCTCTGTGTATCCTTGGCTGTCCTGGACTCACTTTGTAGACCAGGCTGGCCTCGAACTCACAAAGATCCGCCTGCCTCTGCCTCCCAAGTGCTGAGATTAAAGGCGTGCGCCACCACCGCCTGGCTAATAAAAATAAATTTAAAAAAAAAATGATGGGAACCAAAGCAGTTCTTGCTTTCTGAGTATGGTACAGGATAGAAGTTGTATTTAGTGGAGCGAGTCTGAGAAGCTCTGACAAGTGGCTGTAGCTAATATCAATTCTTTTTAAAAATCAGCTAAGTTATTTTATATATTATTCATTCATCAAATAGGTCTTTTTTCTTAATAGTAGCATTTCATTGTCATGAAGTTTTTTATACCCCATTTACAGACATGGAAACAAAATATAATACTTATCATAATTGCTAAAATTCTTGTTGTTATATTCCTGTTTATTTAAGATCTGTGATTCCATTAAATTTGGAATAGCTCAGCAGTGGAATATAAAATTGACCTCTTTTCATATATACCCTTTAGTTTAAATTAATGTATTTCCTTAAACAAATCCAATATTTAAAATGTTTTCAGGTTTAGATGACTTGTCATATTGTTAAGAAAGTGAAAGCATGTGAGCTGTCAGAAATAAGAATAAGCTCCTGTTAGAACCCCTGGTTTTATTTCTTTAGTTGGCTTCTATGGCCTCATCATATGGCATTCAAATGAACTAAATCTCTACATTCTACTTAAGCTTCTTCCAGATTTTATATAAAATAAAAATAACAAGTAAAAACCAAGAGCCTTATCACTACTGCTACAAAATTGCACTTATTTTCCTATTATATATTAGAAAGAAAGCTTGGACACCTGTCTTCTTATTCTTATTCTTATTCTTATTCTTAATATGACCAAACTATTGAACCCTGTCCCATCACTGCAAGCCTATCTTGATCAGTGAACTCAGGTTTCTGGGTTAGGATAAATCTCCTAACTGATAGGAAGACCAGAAATTCTTAGTATATGGTTATGCCAAGTATCAGAAACAATATTTTGTTGGCTAATACTCCCACATAAACTTCGTTTTTGCCAATAGGATCTGTGTTGTATTACCTCTGTGAGTGCTGAAGAACCACCCAGGGTGAGTCTACCCAGGGAAGAGAGCTATAGTGGGCTTGCCTTCAGGAAAGATGATTCTGTAGAGAACATATTTGAGAACTAAGACTGCTGATAAAAATATGGACAGAGCTGTGGACAACTGGAAAGGAAGATGTGCTGATAATACTGATAATATCAATACTTTTATATACCAATAAAATGGCACAAAACAGAAAAATTATCCAACTATTTGCTTAACAGTTTATGTTCTACCTCCCCTAAAGATTCCTGTTGGAAAGCAACTGCTACTAGTACAAAGCTGGTATGTGGAACAGTACCCCAAGAGAATCATCATATTTGTTTTCTTAAATTTGAACAGAAATCAGAAATAGATTTTTAATATGAACACAGCTCAATGGGTATGCAGAAATCATGAGGAGTCCCCTTTATGTGAAAAGTGATCCAAGCCACACACTTATAAAATACATGCTAAGTTTAGCAGTTTGTACACTCAGGACTGAACCACTCAGGACTGAACCTTCTGAGTCTTTTTTTTTTTAAACAAAATTTCTCATGTGTGTAATCTTCTCTATAAAATTACACGAACTTGAGAACCCTTGAATTTCAGTAGTGAACACCATCTTGCCTGAGCTGCAATTTACCCTCAGTGCAGGGTTAGTTTCTTCTCCTGTTGCCTGTTACTATTTCAGTATAGCACTGTCCTACAGTTACTAAAATCATGATGCTTTCATTAGATTGCATGAGAAACTATAACTGGCTAGAATTCATTCAGATGCCTTTTGGCTCCCTCAACAAAACTTTATCAAAATCACATATAGTAGACCTTCCTGATCCACTATAGTAGCACTAGCAGCTTGTGGATGTTGAACTCAAAATATGCCTGGTTGGAATTGAGGATCTAAAGTATGAAACATGTACAGATTTTCCAATGGCTTATATGTTAATACATATGACTATATGTTAATATAATTATATTGTTAATATATGTTAATATAGTTATATTGATGGGGTGATGTTATGCATTCTCAATGTTAACTAATTGGTCCTGCTTGCTGTCTGTTACTTTGTTTTTTAATCATTGTCCTTGATTGGTTGAGAGAATGCTGAGGCCTGAGATTGGGCAAAGACAGAGGTAGGCAGGACTAAGGCTTGGGCTTCTGAGACAGAGAGGTTCAGAAGTAGAAAAAGCCTTTGGTAGAATCCAAGACAAGCAGAGAAACCAAGATCAGGGAGGAGGACACATGCCATGAGTTAGAGAAAAACATCGTCATTCCATATGGTCTGCAACATCAACATAGATTGGGGAATAACAGCCCAGGGGACGTATGTATATATGGGGTCACTTTGGGGAAATAAAGTTAAGAGCTAGCTTAGATGGGCCAAAATTGTTCAGTTCAGGCCAAGGCTTGTTAAAATCCATCAGATGTCTCTGTGTGCTCATTTATAATGATGGGTTAAAGATTTAACAACCACCGACCCATTAAATATATCAATATAAGTAAATAATTTTAATTAATTCTTTCTACATTATATGTTTACTGAAATACATAATAAAATATATTTCAAGGGCTGGAGAGATGGCTCAGAGGTTAAGAACACTGGCTGTTCTTCCAAAGGTCCTGAGTTCGATTCCCAGCAACCACATGGTGGCTCACAACCATCTACAGTGAGATCTGGTGCCCTCTTCTGGAGTGAATGCGTACATGCAGGCAGAACAATGTATACACAATAAATAAATAATCTTTAAAAAATATATATATATTTCAAGTGATTTTACTTTTTGTAGTACAGTATGCTAGATTACTTAAAATTACATATATGATTTACATATTTCTATTGGACAGGCTCTTGGTACAATGCTTGTAAGTCCAGCTTACTACATGAGTTCAAGGGCAGCATAATCTTCCTTGGGTATATCACTGTTATTACTTGTAAGTTAGTTTCTCTCTTTGTTTTTATAGAGTATGGAAAGAATCAAAAGTGGGATATATTTTTTATTGTTTAATTGTAGCAGTATAGAGTCTGATAGAAACAAAGCCTAATTAGATATGTTTTTGTTGTTTAATTATAGCAGTATAGAGTCTGATAGAGACAAAGCCTAATTATACCTCATAATACCCCTGTCACTTTAAGGACATAATTCCACTTATCGTTGATATCACACATTATAAGGGAGCAGTAGCAGCAACCTCTCCTTTTGCCTTACGTGTGTTTAAACAACCTAAAGCATAGCAGACTAGTAAAAGTTAATCACAAATCTCACTTAACTAGCATTACTGTCAAAATATTGTTAGAGTACATATTTTCTACTTTTAGCAATTTGCATGTTTATTTTTCCTTAGCAGATTTGTTTACTTTGTCATCTTTAGACTCATGGCCCACTTAGATCTGGATTAGTGAGATGTGCTCCCATGTTAATGTCACCTCAGATCATGAACCTTGTAAGATAAAGAACATCTTCCTCCTCTTCCTCTACTTCCCAAGTCTCAGCACTATCCCTCTTGCTGTATTCATAAACGATTTTGGTAGACTATTTTATTTTCCTAAATCAGTAATCTTTCAAACTTTTCCCTGAAAGCAATACAATATTGCAAAACTTGCTTGGGAACAAAGTGGAATTCTCCTTGACCTGGGGCATGTATGTGGAGCTTTGTTGCCCACTGCAAAAATGTCCTTGCTCCTCTCCCCAAAGGAACCTCTGTGCCCTACTGTGGAGTTTCTAACTGGAGCACACCATGTAAACACTGATTTGAGTGACCTGTAACTGTCGGTTTACTGTCCCTGTGTAATGGTTAGTGCTAGCAGTCTGAAAACTAGCCTGAGCTTCACAGTGATTTGCTGCTGCTGGAAAAGAGACCAGAGACAGTAAAATGGAGTAGCTGTGAGAGTAGCGACATTCCTAGATAAGAAAACACATGCTTATGGACCTTTGGTCCTGCTGGAAAAAAATATCCAGATGCTTTCAAGTCTACAACATGAAATTAGTTGTAAGTCTCAAGTACAATGTGAAATTTAATTGGACTACAAAAATAGAAAGTAAAATGTTCTTTAACTCTGTATTGAAGGTACTAGTAATTCACACTACCTAAGACACAGCATACATGAAATACATTTTCTTCAGAAAATTATTAAACATTGAAAGATGCCTCAATGAAGGCTTTTAAGACATTTTTTTAGGTAGCTTTAAAAGTAAAATCTGTTTTTATGTGTCTAAGATGGTTCATGTATAAGGTCTAAAACTGAAGAAAAATAAAATGAATTCAAATATTTGGAGAACAGCCTAGGCTTTATCTAAATAATTTAGTGTTCAACAAATATTTATTATTATTTACTGCTATTGTTCTGCAATTCGTGAACTCTTAATATTCTGTAATATAGATCTAAACATTAAAAATTTTAGTATTAGAAATTTGAACATGGTTCTTAAGAATTAAAAGGTGCTTTTCATCTTTTCTGTCTTTCATTTTAGACACTTTGCTGACCAAGTCTGCTATGTAGTTGTCATGATGGGGTCATTTAATATGAAGATCCATTAAAGTCTGAGGCATTGTGTATATTCATACCTAATCTACCCAGAGAAAATATTACACTATACATAAAGGCACATTTTAGAATACAGTAAATGTGTAGGTCAATTTTTTTATTTAAATAAAAGAGATAGAGGATTATAGAAAAGCAGTTGTTTTCTTCTTGAGTCCTCTAATTACTTTGATCTTTTTTTATTTCTTTTAAAATTAAAATGGTAGCCGGGCGGTGGTGGCGCACGCCTTTAATCCCAGCACTTGGGAGGCAGAGGCAGGCGGATCTTTGTGAGTTCGAGGCCAGCCTGGTCTACAAAGCGAGTCCAGGACAGCCAGAGATATTCAGAGAAACCCTGTCTCGAAAAACCAAAAAAAAAAAAAATAAAAAAATAAAATTAAATTAAATTAAAATGGTTTAGTGTAATCCTCAGAACAAGATATCTAAGAATCTTCATACTCCATGGTGAAATTGAAGCTATTAAAGTTTTATTTTTGTTTTTGTTTTTCCATTCTAAACTAAGTGTCTTTTCTAAACATGAGAACTCAGGGTTCATGAGAGTCACTGAGGAAAGTAATGCTTGTTGAAGCCTTTTATTTGCTGAATACTCAAAGAGGCTTTTCATGTATATTGGTTTATGTGATTGATTCTCATAATCACATAAGGTTTTAAATATGGGAAATTGAAGTTCAGAATAAAAACTTGCCCAAGATCATACAGAAAAGTGGTTTAAAAACAGAGACATGTTTAATTCCAGAGACTATTGTTACTCTCAATAGATTAGCTTACTCTTGAAAATCTATCCCTATTTCAAGTATTAAAATATGCCATTCTTGGTACAATGTTGATAATTAGGTTGTAGATGTTATGCAAAGGATTTTTAAGAATAGCTTTCCTTTGATCATATAGTTAGTGTATTTATGCGATAAATATAAATATATTGTATATAATTTTTTGTATTAAAAAGTCACCTATAATTGGAACTGGTTCTTTCTTGTCTAGGACTGCCATATAAATCATTAAGAAGCAGCAATCTCCTTAGTAGATGACTTTATTCTATTTTAGATTCTTCATCATTACTGCTTGTGTCTCCCATTGGAAGTTGAGAATTATGATTCTAAAATAAGCTTTCTTTTCCTTGAACAAGATTAGTTAATGTTAGACTGAAGATAATATAATTGTATTTATTTACTAGATGAAGCAGGTAGTAGTTGGTCCGTTATCTCTCTTTTCTGTTTTTGGTTTTTTTTTTTTTTTTTTTTTTTTTTTTGGTTTTTCGAGACAGGGTTTCTCTGAGTATCTCTGGCTGTCCTGGACTCGCTTTGTAGACCAGGCTGGCCTCGAACTCACAAAGATCCGCCTGCCTCTGCCTCCCAAGTGCTGGGATTAAAGGCGTGCGCCACCACTGCCCGGCAATCTCTCTTTTCTGAATAACACAAATTATAATTAAGTAAGTGGTTCCCTAAATCTTCCTCTATATTTAAAAAAAATGTACCTTTATAATCTATTAACCCTCATAAGTAGTTTAGTGGCATTAGTAAGCAAGTATACCTTAATTTTCCAATGGTAATTATGATATAAAATATTAAAAATAACAAATTTTGACGTCTCATGAAATTTCCTCCATGTTGAGGACAGAAAAAAATTACTTGTTTTTCATATATACTGCAGTGGTAAATATGAGCAAATTTAGATAATCTTTTTATATCTATGATAAAAAGTGATCTTGCAGAATAATCAAAAAGTAGTGAAAGTCTTATAAAGAATACATTTATTAGTCAAGATAATTTTTATCCATTGTATCTCCTGCTGATTTTCAATTTACTAGGCATAGGGAGTTGCATATATGTGAAACTGATTTGGTGGCCTTTGTAAAAGTAGTAAGACCCAAATTAACCAACCCAATAGTCAGTGGTCCCTGCCATAGCTTCACCTGCAACTTAATTTCACCTTTTTGTCTTGTAGGAGGTCTATAATATATTCTAGTATATTTGTTTAGGACGTCTCATTGACCCTAATAAATGAGTGGTTCATTTCCTATGTGTTAGTGTTGTTGCCATTAATATAGGAACGAACGCCTTGTCCCATCTTGGCCCCTTCCTGGGCATAGAAGTAGTCACTATCAGTGAAATGAGCACATATTCGGCAGCTCAGGTGATTTGTTTCCCAGAGGTTTCGGAATGTGAATGCTGTTGCTTTACACAGCAAATCTTGTTTCCCACAGGGGAATGGCCTTGAGAGACTACAGAGAAACATGACAAGTTCTCCACAGGACTTGGTTGTTCAGGGACCTCAGAAGAAAGAACAAGCAGAAGGCTGTCAGAGAAGATGACCAGTTATTTCTCTTCTTGCACAACTTTCACCTTCAGTGTTCATAAGAAAGACAGGGAAAGGCAAAAAGCACAGGCAGGAATGTGGTGGTTTCCTCCCCAACCTCGAGGGTCGGCCATCATACGTGTTTTGTTGCTTTGCTTACTTGCCAGTTGCTTCTGCCTATTTCCTGAGGGCATGACTCATCTGACGGCGCTCAAGCTCTAGGGCTGGGCTGCAGCCCAGTGACCTCTGTCTCTCCCGCATTCTTTTTATGTAGTGCCCTGACTTCTAGCCTATTTACTTTTTATTAAAAGTCTCTTCTTGACAAAGATTTGTTCCCTGGGGTGGGGAGGAGGTGGTGTTGGGTGCAGGGGGAAGTATAGGTGTGTCTTTCTTTGGGGGAACAAACCAGGGCTTCACACATCCTAGGCAAGGATTCTACCCACTGAGCTACATCTGTTTCCCCAGCGTCCCTGTGCAGACTTTTAACTTGACCAGGCAAGGCTGCAGCTTAGCTTCCTTTACCTTCTTTACCTCCTTCCATGTTTTTCCTCTCTTCTTACTTAAGTTTGAATTTCCAGTAATGTGGTTGCTCCAAAGTAGAAAACAGTTAAGAGTCTGTTTCAGTCTGCCCCATTGTCCATCCTCATTCATTTGAAACAGTTCCCAGTGGGCCACGACAAAGCTCAGTGAGGGGCTGAGTGCACTCCTGCAGCTCCTCTCAGATCACCTCCTGTCCAAGGATCTCACGGGCTGCTTCCAGCACAGGAGCAGCCAGAACTGTTGGGGAGATAGCTTCCTGTGACCATAGCACAGCCTTATGAAGAGGGTTACCCTTTACCTCTGCCTTTCTTGTTCCACTGGTCAGGCAAAATGACTGTATGCTTTATCTTCATGCATAGGGCTGTAGGCTGACAACATGCCACAAAGCACCTTGCTAAGTTTTTACAAGTTTTCCCAGAGCACTGGAAACTAACTTTAAGATGAGTAATGTCAACTGAGAAGTAAGACGTGTTAATGTACCTGGTATTCCTGATAGTCCTGGGTCACCATAAAGACATTTGAGAGCCTGACATGGTGGCATGCCTTTAATCCCAGTATGCAGGAGGCAAAGACAGGCCAATCTCTGTGAGTTCAAGGTCAGCCTGGTCTACAGAATGAGTTCCAGTGCAGCCAGAGATACATAATATACTCTGTCTCAAAAAGAAAAAAAAAAAGACATTTGAGTCAGTGGAGCTCCAGGCTGATAGGCTTGTTTGGTTTTCTGACTCTTTCTGGGTCCTCTTGTTCAGGTTACTAGGGAAATCATATGCCAATGAGGATCTTTAGCTCTAGAACAGACTCTGATTCACAGTGTCAAACTCCACATTCCTTCCTCTTCATTTCCTCTTCCTAGTTGTGTTTTGAATGTTCTGTTTAGGGGAGTTTGAGAAAATGAATCCATATTAGAATAAACTGATAAGGTTACACTTCTCCTCTTTGAAGGGCACTTACCCACACATCCTCTAGTCAAAGGAAACCTCTTTCCCTCACTCTACATTTCTGGGTTTCATAGTGAGGCAAACAAAGGTAATAGGGAATAGAATTAAGAGAAGGCCAGGAACCTGAGTGTCCTCCTCTGCTTTCTTCACTCATTCTCTGTGGCTGTCTAGTTCATCCTTTTTGTTCTCTGAGAAATACAATAAGTTCCAGAGATACAAACATCTCTTTTTGTTTCAAATGAAGTTTATCTAGAATTTTTGTAAATACATTAGTTTACTTTAAATGAACTCTAGCCACTTCAAAGTAGGATTCTCTTGAATATACAACTCCAAACACAACAAAATAAAATAAGCTTCTGTTTATACGAATGAGACCTTGGCTTTTGATACCAACCATCATCGAGTGATGAATCTGATAGGACCTTCAAGCTTTTACCCATTTTACTCCACATAAACTTTATAGGGATTTGGAAATTCCCATGGAAATCCAATCCCACTAAACCAAAATAGTCAGGAGGGGTGCTTTTAGTAACTATTCATGGTCTTACCCAAGATGCCTACAAATCTTCCAACATATTCACCTAATATAAGGTTTGCAAAAGATATATTTACTATACTTATTACTGAGGTATTGAAATAAAAAGAAATTGATACCTAAAGGAATTTATTAAATTATAAATACAGGATCAGCTTTTTTTAATTGAGTGGGAAGACACTCTGAATTCATATATAGAGTTTATAAATACTTACAAAGCTATAATAAAGTTTCTGGGTTTTGTATGTAGAATTGAAAATGTGGTGCTTTTTTAGTCATCAGCGAACAGTTGCTGTGTATCTGGCTGCTGTACACTTTTAGACCCTGCTTTTTGTAGTGTTTTGTCAGAATTACTCTATTTAGTTCTCCATTAACAGCCCTCAGCTTTCCCTATATCTGTTGCATGTGGGTTGTCATATCTTGCTAGATGTCTCAGTAAAGACAAACTTAGTTCAGTGTCCCGACATTCGCCTCACTGTCCAAGTCCCATCTGCAATTTGGAGCCACCTGGTGGCTTTCTTCTCAGACTCATGTATTTCTAGGGATAATTCTGAGACTTGGTGGCTGATGGGGGACTTCTATCTAAGGTCATTTTTTGTGGACTTGTTAGTGACCATTCATTTTTAATATTGCATTTTTCTTAACTCTTTGACAACTTCATACAATACATTTTTGCCACTTCTAGCACTGCTCCAGAGATAGACTTGACCAGGGGCCACAAAAGAATGAAGAAAAGACAAACATAGAAAAGCAAGATTTGGCCGGGCGGTGGTGGCGCACGCCTTTAGTCCCAGCACTCGGGAGGCAGAGGCAGGCGGATCTCTGTGAGTTCGAGGCCAACCTGGTCTACAAAGCGAGTACAGGACAGCCAGAGCTACACAGAGAAACCCTGTCTCGAAAAAACAAAAAAAAAAAAAGAAAAGAAAAGCAAGATTTGGGCAAGCTGAGCCCTCTGATAGAGAAACCATATTACCTAGAAGCTTAGCATGTTTGTTACAGAGTTGAGCAGAGAGGCTGGGTTATTGCATGTAGCTGAATAATGAGATAGGGTTATTACATACAGATAACCAAGGAGGCAGAGTTTATGGTATACAGCTGGGTCAAGGAGACAGATTGAACTAACATCAATGGGAGCAGTTTTTGTAGGCGATCAGTCTTCAGGCTGTACAAAGTGTAGACACTTTCTGCATAGACTCTCAGTACCAACACTCAGATACCACTACCAAGAGGGCTTTCCCAGTTTCCTTGGGTCTGAGGCTCTGGGGTTTTTGACTTGCTGTGCCCATGTCATCAGCACACATGCACAGCACTGCACTCATTCGGGGCTTCTCCACCCCCTACATATTTTTGTTATATTCACTTCCCTTCTCCCAAGCCCACCCCATCTCCTTACCCCTTCCCAATTTCTTGTCCTCTTTTGTTTTTAATAACCCAATGAGTCCAATGTGTGCTTCTCATATACTCATGAGTGTGCAACCATTTTCTTGGAGCTTGGCTGGCCTACCAAGAACCACACCCTAAATGAAAATTGACTCTTCCCCCCTACAAGAAGCTACAAGAAGTCAGTAGCTCCTCAGGTGAGAACTCAAGAGCCCCTTCCTCCTCCTTGCTAGAATGTTGACTGGCTTGATCATGTACAGGCGAACACAGCAGCTGTGAGTTCATGAGTCCTACCATGTTCAGAAGACACTGTTTTGTTCTGGTCTTCCCTAGCCCTCTAACCATTTAGATCTTTTCTCTCCATCTTCTTCAGTGGTCCCTAATTCTTAGGATGGAGGAGGGTATAGGTGTTCTATTTGTATCTCAGCACTCCACTGACAACATTCACTTTTTGAATGATCAGATGGAGGTTGGATCAGAAAATCTTGGACATTCAGTGACTTAACCTGCACAACTTCACTTGCCTTTTATTTTTTACATCTCCTTGCAAAGGTAGGCATACAAGCTTATTTCTACTTGAAATATAACTAGTCAGAGGACAGAAGCCAGTGGCTAACTGCATTAAATTCAGCTTTAGGTTACTGTAGGTTTTTAGCACACCTGATGTAGAATTACTGTGTTTTAAAGAAAGTACACCTTCAACTTTATAATATTGCCAAATTGTTCTCCCAAATAGTTACATCAACTTGTACTCCCACCTGTAATGTGTGAGTTCCTATTTTCACACATTCTTGGCAACATCTGGTGTTTGCAAATTTTATTTTTACCCATCTGACGGGTGTGAAGTGATGTCTCATTTTGGCTTTAATTTGCATTTTTACTATTGAGCATTTCATGTTTATTGGTCATTTGGGTTTCTTCTTCTGTAATGTGGCTGTTCGTGTAGTTCCCATGTATTCTTGAAAAGATGTTCTCCTGTTTAATATTTGCAGGATCGTATGTGTCCATTAGATCGGTATTCAATGGTTGTTCCTATCTTCTCTGTCTCCTACGTGTCAATGAGTATGAGTGTAGATTTGCTCATGTCTTCTAGTAATCCTGTGTTCTTCTACCTTACTAATCCAAAGACAGAATCCAGAATTACTATAGTTTCCTATGTATGTTCTTCTTTTTATAGCTTTTAAATCCCTAATAATGTATTTGCCTACAAGTATATTTTCTCCTAGAATTAATAGCATGATGCCAATTTTCTTTGGTTTACAGTATGCCTAGTAGAAGTTAAAGGTATGTTCAAGTGCAAATTCAGAAAACTCCATGGTAGTTACTTAAGCAAGTGGAGAAATATTTTTCCTCAGAGAAGAAAGTTGGGCATGGATGTGGGTCTACTGCTCAGAAATGCAGACTCTTGTAATTGTCCACGTTGCTGTGGCCAGCTTTCATCCTTCTGCCTGTTTTCTCCCTGAGAGACTTATGGATAGGGAGCAGAGGAGAATGGCACAGAAAGCCTAGATTAGCCCAACTGTGTTTATGGGCTCCAGTTTCCTCTTCTGGCACCTCTAGAATGTGTGTCCTATGGCTGTAAATAATCTGCTGTTTATACACATTTTATGAAAGTTTTTTATTGATAATTTTACTTTCTAGAGTGAGACAATTATTCTTGCCAAATGAAGCACCAGGAAGAAAAAGCTAATGCAGACCTGTCTTGAGAGCTCAAAGACACAGTTACATTGTTAACTCTCAATTTTCCAGATAATACAGATTTCTAGCAAATCATAATACAAACAAATCTCAAACCATTAAAGCAAAGTAACAATGTAGTTAATGTTTAGCAAGTGGGCTGTATTTAGGAATACTTGCTATATATATTCTCTCTAAAAATAATGAGACTTTTCTAGGTTTTTTTTTTTTTTCAGAAAAATGATGAAATTTTAGTCAGTATTTCCCATGAAACCTAACATCACATTGTATCTTTTGTGTTGTGCTAGGCTGTCAGCCAGCTCATCTTACTTAAGAAATGTAACCTCAGACTCTGAACATGTCAGTATATATGATTTCACCTCTAGCCTTGTCCTGACCATTAGCGTAGGCCATGGACTATAAGCAGTCTACATTTGCATTTCAATATAGCCTTCAACATCTTCAAAGCAAGTAGATTTTATTTCTATTTTATTCTAAATTGATTTCTATACGTTAGAAGGTTCTAGTGCTTCCAATTAGGACAATATATTAACATGCTTATTTTGATACATGCTAAAAGTTAGCAAAGCACTTACCTATTTTATTGTTCCTTCTTTTGTTCTGAGAAAAAAATACATATATGAGAAATGAAGCCTACAATGTTCATATTGGGAAAAAAGGCAACAGAATGCATCCAGAGGAGGAAACGTTTCCTTTAAAAACATTAGAACTAGAACATGTCATGTTTAGTTACTAGGACAATGGGTATAAGCAGAGCTGGTGCTGGGTAAACGCTGACAGTGGCCATGCTGACACCACGGGGCAGCTCTGAATGCCCTGCAGTCACCATTAACCTTGTCCCACACAGTGGTGCTGAACAGAACTCTGGGTCGGGTAAGAAATGTTCATGGATGCTCTTCCTTTTCAGGAAGCATGTGGTGTTATTTTATGCCCCTCACCTAAGAAGCTTTGTACATTATGTGGCCATTAGATAAAGTATATAATTAAAATTCCTTGAAAAGACAAAGTTTTAGAAAAAGATAATATTTTCCACTGGTTTTTATTTATTTGAGTGAATATGTACATGTGTCTTTATGTGTCTATACAGATGTGTCTGTATGTCTGTGTATATATAGAGTGAATATGTGCATGTGTCTTTATGTGTCTATACATATGTGTCTGTATGTCTGTGTATATGTATGTCTCCCTGTGTATGAGGTTTCTCTATTTTGTACTGAAATTCTTCCTGTTGAATACTTTCTATTTGTCTTGTCATCAACAAAAAGAAGTTGTATCTTTTTTATTAGTTAACCTTTGTAGCTTAACATTTAAAAACTCACCTTTATTGTCTACGTTATTTCAGTTATCTCCCCCACAGATTCTAATTTTAACTAATTGAAGTAAACTGCTTTAATTTTTCTCAGTTGTGTAACTTTACATTAATATCGTTTCTTGCTATTATGTTTGTGTGACTTTCTGTTTATAAACTTGAATTTAGGTTTTGTTGTACTTTAAGTATTCTAAAATAATTTTTCAGCCATGGAAACAAAGAAGTATTCTCCTGCCGAGGAATAAAATTGGCAGTGGATTGGTTTTTGGAAAGAGGCCACAAAGATATTACCGTTTTTGTTCCTGCTTGGAGAAAAGAGCAGTCCCGACCTGATGCCCTTATCACAGGTAAGTGTCTGATAAGCAGCTGTTTGTGCATGAGATACCCAGACAGGTGCCTGGCATGCTAGAGACTCTTATCTGTTTCTGTTTACTCAATCTATATAACTGTCATTGTCTTGGGTGCAATTTTTTTATTTGCCAGTTTGAAAATGACATAATGATATTAATGAAGTGCAACATGTATACGCTACTTTTCCGTTGCTGTGACAAACCATGGTGATGGAGTGATGACGATGGCAATAGGCACATCTGAGAGCACATCTTAAACCCCAAGCACAGTGCAGAGAGCCCAGTGGGGATGGTGTGAGTCTCTGAAACCTCAAAGCCCACTTCCGGTGACACACCTCCTCCAGCAAAGACACACCTCCTAATCCTTCCCACACAGTTCCACCAACTGGGGAAAGTAATTCAAACATACAAGCTTATGGAGATCATTCTCATGTAAACCACCAGCTATCTAAGTCGGATATTTTACATTTATGTGGAAACTTTGACATCAAATTTTACAAAATTCGGACTTTCTGAGATATACTTAGTAGATCTATTCACGCTTTGATGTTTGCTCTATAGTATTTGGAAAAACACACTGATGCTCTTCAGAAACCACTTTTGTCATCTCTCTATGAAATTAGCCTAGGCAGAAGTTTTAATGGTTATTGGACATAAAAGGCCTGTTAAAACCCTAAAGTTATGTGATCTGGCCAAAGAGGAAGAAATTACCAGATCCCAGTAATTTTTTAAAATTATTTTGTCACTTTTAAATGAATGAGTTCGAGGCAAACATGTGCTCCATAACTGGTAATTGTTATTGAACATTTGATTCAGTTATAGAGACTCACAAGCAACATCCAATCCTCCCTGTCCCTCCAGTATCACCAAACCCATGAGTGTCCTATGTAAGCAGAATTACAGATCTTCTCAGAGAAAGAGGGAGGATGGAGGGAGTGAAGGAGACAGACACAGCCATATATATCCCATGGGAAAGATTATTTTAAGATTTTCTTTTTATCTAATACCATTAAGGCATTGTTAAAATAGGATAAGGTGAGTTAGGCGAGTATTGGTGGAGGCTAAAGCCATGGGTTCTGTCAGGTCCAAAAGGAACTGAGGATAAATGGTGTCTGTCAGCATACCAAAATCACATGCTGACCTCCAGGCTCACTTAGTACCCTTGGCTCTTTTCAGTTCTCCTCACCTTGTCTAAACATCACTCACTACCCTAAACATCTCCAGCTCACGGGCTTCCCTTCCCCCAGCTTGTCATTCCTATCTAACCATATAATTTCCACCATGAGTTCTCTTGATCCCCTCTCTTTGCCTCTCTCTTTGCTCTGTTTTGTCTTACTCTCTTTCTCTTCCTCTCACCCTCCCCTCCCCACCAATGTCCCTTATCTACATCCCTCCTCTCTACCATAAAGCTTTCCCCTCAGCCATACCATGGGGGAATTATGTCTTCACTTTATACAGGCTCCAAGTAGCTATGTAAAACTAGAGTGGAATACCTATGTGAGCCAGCACAAAGAGCCAAAATATTGAAATAACTCTAGAAAAAAAGTACTTGCTTAGATTCTTACCTTATGCCCTATAACAATTTTACACAGTTGAAGAATTAGTTATCAGAATTAAACAATCAAGGATTATAGTCTTTGAGTTGGAGGGAGGGAACAGCTTTCCTAAATTTAGAAATTTTAGGAATTATTTGAAGGAAAAAGTGATATATTAAAAGCAAAATTTCAGTTTCAACCTTTCCATAGATTTTCTTAAAACTAAGTACCTACTGATTACATTTTTAAATACACTAAGAATTCATGCCCTTAACAGAAAGAATTCATATAAATTGAAAAGCACAAAACTTTTTCTAATATGTAAAGTGGTTGAAATAAGCCTCTACAAGAACCAAATAAGGAAAAAGAGCCCAACCTCATTAGTATTAAGAAAACAAACAAATGTAAACAACATTTTTAAATCATCTAATTAACAGTAAAAACGAATAGTATTCAGTGCTCTGAGGATGCTGCTCACACTAAGGAGGCATAGATCAGTACAACCACCCTCACATGCATTTTTCTTACCATGTTGATAGAGCAGTTTCTGCTCCATTCAAAGTTTTCAAAGCTGGAGTCAGCCAAAGTCTGTGATCCAAAACTATTAAATAGAAGCTTCCAGGAAAAAAAACAGATCATAAACGTAAATTTGCACAGTGTTTTGAGTCATGTGATGAAATACTATGTTGTTGTACTCTGTTCTAGCCAGGAAAGGAATCTTCCCGTTGTCCAGCATTTCCAACCTGTAGGTGCTACTCCCTGCCCCCAGCCATTTTTGGTGACCCTCTTGGATAAGCAGATGGCCTACTGCACTGCTTATGCATAAGTGACGCTTATTATATTTAATAATAGTCTAAAACTGAAGCTTTATACTAGCAGTTTGGATGTAGCCCAGGAAAAACTGTAAAATACACCCTTTAAGTGAAAAGGTGGAACTTTTCAAGTTTTAGAGAAGGAAAAATTATAGCTGAGGTTGCTAGGCCATGTCGTACAATAAGATATTCTGAGAAAGGTTATGTTCAACAACATTTTGGCAGTATATTGTTACAGTTGTTCCATTTTTGTACTGGCTGATTTTATGTCAGGTTGACACCAGCTAGCATCATTTGGAAAGAGGAAACCTCAATTAAGAAAATGCCCCAACTAGAATGACCTGTCAGCAAGCCTATCTAGCCATAGCCTACCACTTACTTGATTGATTGATACCTCCCCTGGGCTGGTGGTCAGCTTGCTATAAGCATGCATGCTGAGCAAGCCATGAGGAACAAGAAGCAAACCAGTAAGCAATATTCCTCCATGACTTCCCTGTATGATGGACTATAAGCTGTAAGATAAAATAAACCCTTTTTCCCCAAGTTGCTTTCTTTGTTTGTTTTCAAACAGGATTTTACAATGTAGCCCTAGCTGTCCTGGAACTGGCTTTGTAGACCAGGCTGGCCTCAAACGGTCAAGAGATCCACCTGCCTCTGCTTCTAAGGTGCTAGGATTAAAGTCGTGTGCCACCATGCCTGGCTCCCTAAGTTGCTTTTGTTGGTGGTGCTTATCAGGAATATAAAACCTAAGACATATTTTATTATAAATCAGTTTTGTTGTGTCTAATTTACAAATTGAGATTTTCTCATGGATATGTATATATATATGTATGTATATATATATGTGTGTGTGTGTGTATATATATATATATATACATATATATACATACATACTCTATATTGTCTCTGTTTTCACTTGTAACTGGGGGTGAGGTATCTTGGAGTCTTTCCCAGTGAATAAGGGAGAGGAATTACTGTGCTCTTAGATTTTCGAGTTCCCTTAAAGGAATGAATCCTAAGAAAATAAGCAGGGATATAAGTCAAGGTCTAGATCCAAAAATTCAGTGTAGTATTATTTTCAATGGAAAAAAAAAAGAAAACCAATTGTACACCCACTAGAAGAATAGTTCAATAAATTAGAACATTCCTCAGTGATACAGTGTTTAGGCAGAATTTGTGTGTGTGTGTGTGTGTGTGTGTGTGTGTGTGTGTTTGAGTGTCTGTGTGTCTGTGTGTGTAAGTGTTCTCACCCAGGCACATACATCCCGTGGCCAGAGGTCAATGGTATCCTCCTCTATCGTTTTCTGCCTTACGTTTTGTCTAGAGGCTAGATTGGCTGGCCAGTGAGCTACTGTGTTCTCTCTGTCTATGTTTCCCCAGCACTAGGATTGTAGATACATGCTACCATGCCCATCTTTAATTAGGGTTCCAGGATTCTGAACTCAGGTCCTCATGTTTTTGTACCAAGTACTTTATCCACTTAACCATCTCCCTAGCCCATAGACAGATTTTTTAAGAGAATTTGGTATTATATAAAACTAATAATTTTTATTATGTATGTATGTGTATAAATTTATGGAGTTTGCATATATATAAGTGTGTGTGTGTATCAACAGTAGAAAATTTATATTAAATGATTTAAAGGAAATATGTTTAAAGCAGAAAATTTATATTAAATGATTTAAAGGAAATATGTTTAAAGCTCCAAGTTGTGCTTTTATGGAATGCTCATTCCTCCCTATCTCTTAGTACTTTTACTTTTCCAATTTTCTTGTAGTAATACTTTGATAAATAGTAGGTAAGGTATGATAAATTAAAAAGGCCACAACTAGGAATGGGGACACACATCTATAGAATTTGGGAGACTGAGATAAGAGATGTCATGTTAGCCTGGGCTACTTAGCAAACCCTGTGTGGAAAAGAAAAGCAATGCTGTATTGTGCAGATGTGACCTCTGTACTTCTCGGGGAAGGAAAAGCATTAGATCAAGAGGGACATAAATAACGCGCTAGTGGGCCCAGCTGATTCCAGGTGAGAAGCCCCAGCATGCAGGCCTGGTGACATCAGGATACAGCTTGCTTTGTAAGCTGCTAGACTGATAGTCAGAAGCTTGTAACCACATGGCATTTCTTTGCCTGCCCCAGCTCTGAATGATGGATGACACATAGACCTAGTATCTTTATCATACGCTTAAGGCAGTATAGCTGGACAGATACTCAGCTGTTCTAACCTGACAATACTGGCCTGGCCTAAGTCTCACCACGTGGCCTGTACCTGCCATCTTAGTTTCATTTGGCACCTGCTTCTTCATCCATGTCCCTATGGTGACTCCTCATGCCCCTTTCTTTCCCAGACTTCCCTTTCTCTGCCCAGAAGTCCTGCCTCCTAATCCAGCCTCAGCTTATTGGCCATAAGATTTTTATCAAAACCAGTCAGAAGTGATGGAGAATAATGTTTACAAAACATTGAGACAGGAGATGCTTCATAAAAATGGCAATGCCAAAGTCCAGCCTGTACTCAACTCTGGGTGCAGAAATCAGCAGTGCACAGAAACCTCACTTCAACCTGGGATTCCAAGTGCTTCCCTTCCCAAAGTAATAATTTCCCTGACTAAAGCCCTCAGCCTCATAATCTCTGGTGAATAGAATAGTTCATTACTCTTTCACTAGGTGTAAATAAATAAATCATATATTAAAATTTTCAGCCACGGGTTCAGACTAGCACTATTGCTAATCTAATATTCACTTAACAAATACTTACCATGCCCCTCCCTGGCTATGTTAATTTACTAGCTGTGTACTAAACCTGTATTTTTTTTTTTTTGGTTTTTTCAAGACAGGGTTTCTCTGAATATCTCTGGCTGTCCTGGACTCGCTTTGTAGACCAGGCGGGCCTCGAACTCACAAAGATCCGCCTGCCTCTGCCTCCCAAGTGCTGGGATTAAAGGCATGCGCCACCACCGCCCGGCCTAAACCTGTATTTTTAAGCTGGAATTATTTGTGTCATCCCAGTAAATGATTTTTTTTCAGCCTCAAGCTGTTTCAGACAAGATCGGGCACATTCAGGGTGGTATGGCCGTAGACCACAAGCTTTTCATAAATGCAAATTAAACAGTGATAGTAACTGTTCGGCTGCTTGCATTTACTCTGTTGGTTTCTTCAGTGAAGCTCCAGGCATGCTGCGCATCAGTAAACATTTCCTGGGTGATAAAGGGCCTTGAGTTACTGAGAAGCATAGTAGAAACTAGAAACTTCACAGAATTCATCCTTTAGGGTTTCCTTTATTCATCCATTCCATAGACACTCATTGAATATCTGCTAATGTGCTTCCTGGGCTGGGTGCTGATGGATACAGAGACCATGGGACAGGGTACCGCGCTGCCCTCTAAATGCTGTTCAAGATAACACGCAGAACAACTGTAACATGGGTTCTATTATTGAATCTGGGCTTTAGGATTTGCACTGGTTTTCTGTGAGTTTTAAAGAGATCAACAATTACATATGACCGAAGTACATTCAAGTTAGGTTGAAGAACATAGTCCATGAGAGGGTGGGGTGCACCTCCCTGGCTCCTCTCCATATGTTAACTCATTACTCCTCCCAGCCTGCCCACTGCATTTCAGAAACAAGCAGGTACCATGATGGGATCACGATTTCCCCATGTGGACAGTAGCAGAACTTCAGTTTTATGCAGGATTTCCTTACTCTGACACCCACATTTCTTCCACTAGAATTAAATTTCTTAATTTTAGTAGCTACTGAACCCATCACAAATACCACAAGGTAACAAGTAGGAACTATCTGTTCAAGAGGTGGGTCTTTTGAAGATGGTTAATGATGTGTGTCACCACATTTCAGAGGACCGGGTGCAGAGTGTGTGATGACCATGATTGTAGATGCCAGCACTCCTGACCCGCCACGTCCATTCTTGTGAACATGTGTTTTGACGATGTTTCCTTTGGTTCCTTCATTACTACTACTTCAGGTTCTCTCAGCATCACATCTATTTAGAAACAAAACCTACAGATGGAATACACCCACAGATGGGGGAAGTGGCTGCTGCTCCAAACTGGACCAGCATAGCAGCTTAGTGTGATTGTCCCTGTGGCAATGTGAGCCTGAGAAGCTGTGTTGTCACGTTAGTGCTTGTGGCTTTAGCTCTAAAGCTGTGAAGACTGAAATTTCTAAAAGTGTTGTTGAGAGTTACAGATTATGCTACATCTGTCAACTGTGAGTCATAATGTCTCATTTCAGTTCCTATAAAAAAGTCTCACCAGGAGGCTGGAGAGATGGCTCAGTGCTCATGAGCTCTTGTTCTTGCGAAGATCTTGAGTTTGATTCCCAGCACCCAGGCAGTGCTCATACCCAGCTCTAACTACAGTTCCATGGGATCTAACAACCTCTTGTGACCTCTGTGGGCACCACACACACAAACACACACGTAGTGTACGGACCTACATCAAGCCAAACAATACATATTTTTTAATTAAAAAATAACTAATCATATACAAGTCATTATGTATTTAATTATGTATTTACTTCTGAAATTCCACCCTATTCTTATTGCAGATCAGGAAATTTTGCGTAAACTAGAAAAGGAAAAAATCCTGGTATTCACACCCTCACGGCGTGTCCAGGGCAGGCGAGTGGTGTGCTATGACGACAGGTTCATCGTGAAGCTGGCTTTTGAGTCTGATGGTACAATTGTGTCCAATGATAACTACAGAGATTTGGCAAATGAAAAGCCAGAATGGAAGAAGTTCATAGATGAACGGTTATTGATGTATTCCTTTGTCAATGACAAGTAAGTAAGCAGCTATCCCTAGCAGCTGCAATAATATCTTTCCCATTTTGCCACTGACCAGACCCAAGACACGTTTCTTTTGACTATCAGTTTCCCATCAGTCCTGATGGGAGCCAAAAACTGAACACTTGTGCTGTAGGAGGGCCAGTGTGATCGTTGTGCCCTTCCCTGAGGGACCTGGCTGAAAGAAGCATCTACCCCCTCCCTCAAAAAAGTGCCTGTCAGGTCCCCTTAGAGCATAATAGCTTACTAAACCCACACATTTAAAAACTTGTTTTATCAAGGAAGACTGTGGTCATGATTGCAGACTTCAAGAAAAGGACAAATGATGCAAACATGCACAAGTTACAAGAAGTAAATATACTTATAAACATATGGAAGAAGTTTACCTAAACTTAGTTAATCTAAACCCAAAATAAGTTTCTTTTCTCACCTGCTTAATTCACAAGAATATGAACATTACTGTATTAAAGATGCATAAAAACTGGGGCGGGAGAGATGGCTCAGTAGTTAAGAACACTGGCTGCTTTTCTAGCAGACATAGGCTGAGTTCTCAGCACTCACATAGCAGTTCATAAGAGTCTGTGATGCAATCTCAGGGGATCCAACACCTTCTCTGACCTGAGCACTCACACACTTGGTGCACAGACATCCTTCCAGGAAGAACACCCATACACACAAAAATAAGTAAGTTTAAAAAATTTAAATGCATGCAAACTGTTGTACAGTTCCACAAAAGTTATCAAAAGCTTCAAAAATCCAAAAAAAAAAAAAAAAAAAAAATGAGCCGGGCGGTGGTGGCGCACGCCTTTAATCCCAGCACTTGGGAGGCAGAGGCAGGCGGATCTTTGTGAGTTCGAGGCCAGCCTGGTCTGCAAAGCGAGTCCAGGACAGCCAGAGATATTCAGAGAAACCCTGTCTCGAAGAACCAAAAAAAAAAAAAAAAGCTTCAAAAATACATTTATACCTTCAGCTTTATATTATTTCTTAGCACATATTAATGAGGAAAAAATGAAAGAAATACCAAATAAGCTAATTTCTATATTGAGAATAACAGGAATTCCAAGGCAACGAAGTACACAATAGGACAATTTGTCAAGGTGCAGCGCATACCTGCTGCAGTCCACTTGCTATGAGGGCTCCCGAGAAATGTGGAAAGTGGATGTTGACACACACCTGTGATCTCAGCACTATATAGGGTGAGACAGGAGGGTCACAAGTTCAAGGCCACCTGGGCTACATAGTGAGACTGTCAAAAGGAAAGAGGAGGAGGAAGTAAACATGGAAGATATTTTTATTTAGCAATGCTGGGATGGAACCTACGGCCTCACTGAGGCTAGTCACATGCTTGACCACTGACATCCCTAGCCCCTAGGTTTTTGGTTTTTTTTTTTTACTTAATTTTGCTTTTGTCACAATAACACTATGTGTTAAGTGTTTTCTTTAGCCATTTTGATTGTTTCTCTTTGAGTTTCTATATTGCTCACATTCTCATTTGCAGGAAAACACTTGGGCTTATTTCTAGTTAGAACAATGATGTAAAAAGTATTAGAATTTGTGTCTGTGCATGATAAGATTTTTTCCTTGGATTTACTTCCTTCTTTTAGCAGTAGGGATCAAAGCCAGGACCTCATATATGTACGCTAGGCGACCATACTGCTAAACTGAGTAACAGCCTCAACAGTTCTGGTTCTTAGTCTTTTTGAAACAGGGTCTCTTAACTTGTTCAGGCTGGCCTTGAACTCATTTGGTAGCCAAGGAAGCCTGGACTTGCAATCTTCTTGCTTTAACTTCCCCTCTGCCAAGTCTCAGTCCTGGCCTCCTGCATCAGCCTCAGGCAGCTGGGTCCACAGGTGTGCCTCCTTACATCTTATTTTTCCCTCTCAGCTGAGAAGCCATTGTACAATGGAGAAAGAACAGACTCAGAGTCATGTATAATTAACTGAGTCTTCTAACCCTGGCACAGAGTGGTGTCAGAGGCTCTGTCCTCACTGCTGCCCCTCCCCCTCCCTTCCCTTCCCACCTGCCCACACTCCCTGGCAGACTGGTGTTGACAGAAGTCTCCTAAAATGTCCTGATAATAATTATTCAGAGCCTTACAAGCATCCCAAGATTGAAAGGAAGAAAAAATGTGTCAGGACATGCTGTCTCAAAACTTAAGTTAAAACAGGTACAATTTAAGGTGAAAGCTGAGCTTTTTGGAGAACTTGGTTCAAAGTTTGGGTTCTTTTAATCTTATAAATATTAGTCAAGACAGTTGGATTAAAATTTCAAAAGAAAATAGAATGAATGAATATATCTTTATGATTAAATTAACCTTTTTGTGTGTCACCTTTTATTATTCTCTCTATGACAGGTTCATGCCCCCTGACGACCCTCTTGGAAGACATGGCCCAAGTCTGGATAACTTTCTGAGGAAGAAACCCATTGTCCCTGAGCACAAAAAGCAGCCTTGTCCATATGGTAACTGTCCTTATGAACACTTAGCATGTGCCTTTAGAGTACAATATACGGTTAAACTCTGGCTGATACAAATAAACATTGAAAATCTCACAAGGTATACTATGTGCTTCTTTTGATTATAATTAAATTTAGGAAAGTGCGCTAGCCTTTAAATTTTGTTTTTACCTATTTGAGTTCAATGTAGAAATCACTTTGAGTGAAAATAGTGTTAATTCTGTTTGAAGTTAGTTTTCATGGTAATGAGACTAACTTCAAACAGAATTAACTCCAGATTAATGATCCTGGAGTTCATTTCCCACCTCAGGATCAAAGACCACAGGGACAATACCTTCCAATGATGATGGCAACCAAAAATCAAGGAACACCAATGCCTTATGAACAGTATCCAAAATTCTATGTAGGTACAAACCAGATAAGCAAAGCTTTGTGGTGTTACAGCAGTCAGTTGCTCTTCAAGAGCAGAATTCCCCCCCTAGTTGTAAAGACCTGGAAGCGGAGAGACAGATAGGGCCTGAAGTATCAACTGAGAGCTCCCTTGGGGTCTTCCTAGTACAGAGGAAGACTGAGAGTGAGACCAGACTGAGACAGAGCCCACCTCCATGCCTGCCTTGGTTACACAGTTCAGTTAGGCGGCCGGGCCTCATGGGCTGCAGGGTCTCCTGCTGTGCTCCTTTGCCTGACTGACTTTATCCTCCTAGGAAAGAAGTGCACCTACGGACACAAGTGCAAATATTACCACCCAGAAAGGGGCAGTCAGCCTCAGCGCTCAGTGGCTGACGAACTTCGTGCCATGTCTAGAAACACAGCAGCCAAAACTACCAATGAAGGAGGACTGGTGAAAAGCAACAGTGTTCCTTGCAGCACCAAGGCAGACAGCACTTCGGATGTTAAACGAGGCGCTCCAAAAAGGCAGTCAGACCCGAGCATAAGGACTCACGTCTGCCAAGACATAGAGGAAAAGCTTCCCACCAAAAACAAGTTGGAAACCAGGTCTGTACCTTCCTTAGTTAGTATCCCGGCCACTTCTACTGCAAAACCCCAAAGCACTACATCTTTAAGCAATGGCCTTCCATCTGGAGTTCATTTCCCACCTCAGGATCAAAGACCGCAGGGACAATACCTTCCAATGATGATGGCAACCAAAAATCAAGGAACGCCAATGCCTTATGAACAGTATCCAAAATGTGACTCCCCTGTGGACGTTGGATATTATTCCATGTTGAATGCATATTCAAATCTGAGTATCTCAGGCCCCCGAAGTCCTGAAAGGCGTTTCTCATTAGACACTGATTATAGAGTAAATTCTGCAGCTTCAGATTGCAGCAGTGAAGGGAGCATGAGCTGTGGAAGCAGCGATTCCTATGTGGGGTACAATGACCCGTCCTATGTCACCTCTCCTGACCCACAACTGGACGAGAGTCTGAAGTGCCAACACATGCATCCCCACAGCCGCCTTAATTCCCAGCCCTTCCTGCAGAATTTGCATGATCCCCTAACCAGACTTCAGAGTTATAGTCATGAAGAACCAAAGTTCCATCACAAGCGTCCTCTTCCACACCTGGCTATGCACCTGCAGCACCCCGCTGTGGGGGCCCGCTCCAGCTGTCCTGGCGACTATCCCTCTCCACCAAGTTCAGCACACTCTAAGGCACCACAGCTAGGGAGGTCCTTAGTGGCCACGAGAATAGACAGCATTTCTGATTCTCGGCTCTATGATAGTTCTCCTTCAAGACAAAGAAAGCCTTACTCTCGCCAGGAAGGCCTAGGAAGCTGGGATAGGCCAAGCTATGGGATGGATGCATATGGCTATCGGCAGACTTACTCCTTACCCGATAATTCCACACCCCCGTGCTATGAGTCGATCACCTTCCAGAGCCTGCCTGAGCAGCAGGAGCCTGCCTGGCGAATCCCATACTGTGGAATGCCACAAGATCCTCCAAGGTACCAGGACAACCGAGAGAAGATTTATATCAATTTGTGCAACATCTTCCCTCCTGACCTTGTGAGGCTCGTCATGAAAAGGAATCCTCACATGACGGACGCCCAGCAGCTTGCTGCCGCAATCTTAGTGGAGAAATCACAGCTGGGTTATTGAAAAGACATGCATCTTTGTGATGTCCAGTAGTTTTTTTGTTCAGCTCAGATGCTGAGGGAGGTTTGCTACAATAGCACATGTGATCTCCTTCTCAGCAGGGAGGTTATATAGTATCCATTTATGTGAAATACTGTATCATGGAATCTGTAAGGAACCCCACTTGGTGGACATATCACGGGATTGCTTTACATTCAAACTTTTTTTTTTTCTTAAACATTTCCTTTTTAAAGCTATACACTTGGCTGGAAATTTCTCCAGTTTGACTTAACAGATGTATCTGTGATCTTTGATACTCCTCTTTGGTGCATCAGGGGTTTATATGCAGCACTTTTTATCCTTGTTTCCTGTCTTATTAACTTGGTGTTTGTCTGTCAGCTGCAAGCAGTTGCAGCACCTTCAGAATGTGGAGGTGCTGGACTGGACCTAGCCAACTATTTCCTCAAGCCAAGCTTAACTAGAATCCTTTACAGATTTTTAAGTTATTTTTATTTGGGGAAAGTGGGCTTCTTTGTGCTATAATCATTATTTATAGAAACAAAGATATACTACAGCACTGATTTTATATTTTAAACAAAATATAAGTTACCAGTTATGTTAAAATGGGTAATGGTGTATATTAGAATGATTTCCAGTATGGCACTTTTTATTATTTTTGTTTTGATGTTTCCTGTTAAGAAAATTAGTTATTTTAAATGGTCAGTTTAACAGAAAGCAGATGCAATCAATGGAAAAAAAAGTTTCCATTTTCTTTTTTATGAATAAGGCAAAAGCCGTAATTATTACAGGTTGAAGCTTTGTTTTCCAGCTAAAATGTGCTTTTTGACAGTAGAAATGGAATTGAAGTCCTAGATTTCCATTAATGTGTATTTTAAATGTCTGTCTTTTTGTGGGAGGAGGCACAATACTGGATGAATAACCCTTTCACAGTAGTTGCCTGTTTTTAATGAATCTAAGTATTCTCAGTGCAACTTTTATATTTAATACACTCCAGCTTTCCCGCTGTTTGTCTAGGCTGGCCTGAGGTGGCCTGATGTGTTGGGGATATGCAACATTTATTGATACTGCACTATAGAAATGGCAATGGAGGACTTGTAAATGGTAACTTAATTTTTTTGTAAGATATTGTATATTTTCCATTTTCCTGAAGGTAGTTTTTTGGGGGGCCTGTTATATTATTAAGGCCAGACTCTTGCCACAAATAGTGTAGTTTTAGATACAGACTAAAGTCTGTTCTAGTATTAGTAAGGGATATTTCTGGTTGCAAAGTCATGGGTTTTGCTTGCTGTGGTGACCTTTCTGAGGATTGGGAGATGGATTTATGATCAGTGCAGACAGTGTTGCCATGGGCAGAAGTTGCCTCTGATTTTACTTGCTGTGAAGGACAAGTCTGGCTTTGCTCCTGTAGTCTCAGCCTGGAAGCTCTGGTCTGGATGGTCCTGCTGTGAGAGAGGCAAAGCCCTGAGAACCAGAAAGTACCTTTTACTGTTGATACAAATTGTATCTTTTTAACAATAAGAACTATTTTGATTTGTAGATCTAGTTAAAAACACAAATGTGTAACTATAATTAGACTTTTGGGCAACATTTTATCCCTTATTTAAATACAAATTTTTAAAGGAAAATTGAAGTCTAGAATAGGATAGAAAATAAAAGTATCAATTAAGATAAATAAAGGTGTCTGTCTTAGTTTTATATATTAAAATATATTAAATAAATTTATTGGCATTTTCTTTCTCCTAAAACTTACCTAGTGTGAACTTAACTTAAAATAAAGGTAAAATGCTGCCTGAAAATAACGTCCAAGCATCTTCGACTAGGATAACATTTTCACTACTTGTGTGACACTGTGTGTTGCATGGAGTAGGGTTTGGGTACACAGTAAATGCTTCTAAACAGCATTGTGCATATTAGCATATCCAATAATCTGAACCATGTTCAGCAAACTTAATTCAGGAAAGTGATGTTCTACAGTTACTGCTGTTGTGTCTGGGTGAGTGTGGTACTCCTCTTTACCCAGAGGGATGCAGGTGGTGCCACGCCAGGCATTCCTAGTGGTGTCTGTCTGAGAGTGACACTGCCAACTTGTGAAGCTGTCCTTGATTTTGTCAGTCATTATTTGAAGGACAGGTTGAAATGTGGAAGATAAATGAAGGCCAAAAAAAAAGGTTGCAAATGTGGGGTTCCTCTTACCCAGCTGTGTTGTGAGGCTAGAGTAGGAAGTCACTTCAAATGAACATGTCACTTTTGCTTCATTTTAGCACTGTGATTGTTTGGAAATGGGCAGACTTGACTAAAATGATTTAAATGAGATCTTAGGTAAAAAGGGTATGACTTAAATTTTGGCCTTGTCATGTTTTAGGTGACTAGTTGCCCTCTTTTTCATCTTTAATATGATTCTTGCCAGTGTGTGTCATGGAGTGGGTAGCTCTGACCCACCCACAGCTCCGTTTCTCAGTGCCATTAGCTGTGTGCTAAGGAAGTTTTCTTGTGCAAGAGGGCAGTCTGTCTGTGCCCTTTAATGTTTGCTTGCAGAGTTTAAAATATCTCAAGTAATAAGTAGGAGTCCATTATTAAATTCATAGCTGGTCATAAACCTTAATTTTAGCTAAAATATTTCTTCCTAATCACTAATTCTCATTTACCAGACTTGCTAAAATCTATCAATCAATAACCTGGAAATGGTGTGCTAATAAGTAGTAAAAATGTCACAATTGGTCAGCTGATTAAAAAGGACTCAGACTGGAATATTCTGCCCCTGAATAATAGACAGTTGACTGTACTTTAAGCAGTAATTAGGAGTCCGTTGTCTCTGTGTCTTAGTCCAGAGGGAATAGTACCTAACTGGCCAAAATGGCCCTTAGAATTTCCTCTTTTCTTGCATGTAATACAGACATTTTCAGTCTCATTATCCTAATGGGAGTTTGTCACTGACCTAAGCAGTGAAAGTAATGGTCACCAGTGTAAAATATTTGACACTGGTGGAAACTTGAATTTTTTTGTTTTTATGAAAATACATTTATGAGAATATGTAATATACCGAAAGAAGGTGTTTTTTTAAATACACATGTTTGTTATGAAGTATTGAAGAAATAGGGGGATTGCTTTTTAATGGATAACATTTTCCTGATTGAACTGTTTCTTTGAGTTGTGAATGACCAAGTCTAGGGTCTACCTGACCAATAAGATTCAGAACCACTTACATGGAAAGAAACACTTGGTTTTATTCTTAGTATTTTTAAAGATTATTTTGATAATTTTAATAGAATGTGTAATTTTTAAATACACAAAAGTAGTATTGATTATACAAATGATTATTTAACATGTCTTTTATGGATGTATCTATATGTATATAGACAGTAATATATTTATAAAACAAATATACTTTATGTTGTATTTTTTAGTTGTAATAGATGTATGACTCTGTGTGTGTGTGCGTGCGTGTGTATGTTTTACACATGCATACACATGTATCAATATGCATCTATCTGCTGTCTGCCTTTCTGTGTTTGAAAGCTGAAACCCTTTTCCCTGACTTACTAGTATTTAAGCTGTACTTGGTTTTTCTCCTACTTTTACTGCCCTTATTCCTCATTCAGGATAAAATAAGAAGTACAGTTTTCTAGTCTCTCTGTTGCTGGATGACTCTCCCATTTTATTAATCTCTAATTCTTAGAGAATGCCTGACATCAAGCAGATCATGGCTAGACATAAGGATTATGTTCCAAATATATTAAAAGTGAAAAACCCAGCTGTGATGCTAAAGTTTCAGAATACAGACCAATGAACATAGAAGATAGAGCCACACACACCAGAATGTGAGGAAGCCAGGTTCCTGTAAAAGTAAAGAAGCATGGATTGTTCGAGATGGTCTAGGAATAAAACCCCACGTGATGTGCCAACAACTCTTTCTGTGTAGGATCTGATAGTGAACAATTCAGGCTTCTCAGAGAATCATATAGTTTCTTAAAAACAGTTCACCTTTGCCTTTACAAGTGTAAAAGCCACAGGCAACATATAGATAAAAATGTGACTTTTAAAAATAAAAGTTTATTTACAGAAACAAACAACAGGCCAGTTTTTACCTGTAGGCCATTCCCCAGCCCTGTCCTGGAGAGAGAAAGCCAGGCATATTAAGTAGTAAATTCTGGTGTATGTAATAACTATCTTGTAGCCTAATAGTTACTGGTGTCTTTTAGAAGATGTGTGACAGTCATATCAAAGCATCTTAATGCATTTGTTAAGTTCATCACACCCATCATTTGAGATGTTTCTTGTCTAACCACCAAAAAAGATCTGTAAAAAAAAAATATGAGTATTGGAATTTTTGCTTGAGTTTCAATTTTGAGTAAGAATCCTTCATCATTTGTTTCTTAGTGGCCTCATGGACCAAAAGCCAGTCTGTTTTAAAACTCAGTCTATAATTAGCCACAAATTTTTCAAGATTGCATTTGTCAGTTACATTTTTCTATTAATTTTTGTCTTCTGATACTTAACAGACCTATCCTTTTCAAGTGGTTTTAAAGATTAACATACTGTAATTTCACAGTTTGTGATTTTTCTGTAATATTTAAAACTTACTAGTCTAATAGCTATAGTGAGTGTATTTGTTACATTGTTGCTCTTACTAAGAAACATGTTTGTCTTTTTTCTCTGTCCAGATGTTCACTAGGGAGTCTTTAGATACCTTGGAGACTGCCATGGGGGTGGTGATGTTCTTATGATCACCTGGAAGTCTGAATTGATTGAAAGTGCACAACACTGAGCATGCTCGTTCACAGCCCTTTATTCCCGGTATCACAGCAATAACACTATCTTCATAGCATATTGAATAGCTACAGAAACCACCTCCTACTTCAGCACTTACACGTTCTTTTAAAATCGGACTGAAACTCTGGTTTTAAGAGTGTTTATTGGTTTTTTCTGTAACGCGTTCTCACCTCCTTGCCTGTTACTCATGTTAGGACAACGCTGTCATATTTATACTCGGCTTTTCCCCTGGGATCCTCAAGCCTTCAGATTCGGACAATTTCAGGGTTTGGCCATTTGGCAGTAATAAATGTCTATGCATGTTTTCAATCTTGATAAACTTCTTATCCATGTATTGAACTTTCTGTCCAGGTATTTCAGGTGAACAACAGGATGTTTCCCAGCGAAGCTTTTAACACTGCTTGAGAGCAACTCATGTCCCATGCGAAAAAGAATTGCAGTGGTTACTTTGTAAGGAACATACACATACATGTGTACATGGATGTGTACATATATATTTCCTCTGGGTTTCTTTTTTTAATTATAAATTTTCAACCTTCTGTTAAATATACCCACAAATGGCCAAATACTACAGGCATGTTACATCCTCTCCGTCAGGTCTCTCATGTATGTTACATCCTCTCCATCAGGTCTCTCATG
>CAJQZJ010032812.1:690843-708934 GCA_907164525.1 Lophiomys imhausi
CTCATGTATGTTACATCCTCTCTGTCAGGTCTCTCATGTATGTTACACCCTCTCCGTCAGATCTCTCATGTTACATCCTCTCCGTCAGGTCTCTTTTTCCTCCCAGCTATAGTTGTATGCTGGCAGAGAATTTCCTTATTGATCCTTCATGATTTTCTTATAGAAAAATAAGGTAATGAATGTTTAGAACAACCATTTTATAAACATATTATTCTGTTGTTAACAGATAGATAAACAATATCTATCTGTTCTGTGTGTTTCTGTAATGGGATTGTTACAATTCCAAAAACAGTGGAAACAGCTACATATGATTCTTCCATAGAGGGAAAAATACTAAAATATTCTGTTTTCCTATGGTAAGTTGTTTCATTTAAAAAAAAAATTGAAGCCGGGCGGTGGTGGCGCACGCCTTTAATCCCAGCACTTGGGAGGCAGAGGCAGAGGCAGGCGGATCTTTGTGAGTTCGAGGCCAGCCTGGTCTACAAAGTGAGTCCAGGACAGCCAAGGATACACAGAGAAACCCTGTCTCGAAAAACCAAAAAAAAAAAAAAAATTGATCTCATATGACAGCATAGATGCTAAGTGAAGAAAGTGTTTCCTTCCCTGTTGCCCTGGCTTTCCTGAACCCTAGTTGATGACACTGGGCTACTCTACTCTGTAGGTTGTGCACAAGTTCAGCATTGGTGTAAACGTTAGAACCTCTATTAATTCCTATTAAACTGAAATTAAATGTCAAAACCAACTAGTCATGACTCAACATGGTGAGAGTGTTTTCTTTCTGTTTGTCTCTAAGATGTTTTGTTTCTGGTGATTCTGAAGTGTCTGGTTGTCTGGCTAAGATGCTGTGATTGTGGATAGGAACCTTGTCTGCTGAGTTTATGGAAAGACTGGATGGTGTAGGTGTCCTTACTCTGATGAAGGCCAGCAGGGATTAAAAGGCATTGGAAAGGCTTCTCGTGATGGGTTGGTATGGACTGGAGTAGAACACAAACTTGGGGAACTAACGTATGTGAGCTGTAAAAACAGGCTCCACATGCATCCTCCAACGTTTCTTTAAGTTAAGCTGGAGTCTAAAAGCAGCATGGTTAACATGAATAAGTATTTAGTAAGAAAAAAACAGACCAAACAAATAATAGATAAGTTTTATTTTGTTGATAGTTGAGGCTCAAAAACTTAGATCACTATAGATGAATGTTTTGCTTCTTCCAGAGATTAGCAGAGACAGCAGGCAGAGGTCACTATGTGAAACTCATGGGCTTCAATCCATCTTGCACGTGTCAGTATGATAACAGAGACCACACACACAGCATGCTGAATCAACCAATCGGCTTTCAGAGCCTTGCCCAAACACCCTGGTCAAAGGGCATTAACACCTGTTTCACAACTTCCTGTTTCCAGTGCATGAGGAGAACTCTAGGGCAGGGACACGTGAGTACAATGCCTCCTGACCCTGCTCTTGATCCCTGTTCTCCAGAGCTGTGTCTTTCTGACCCAATTTTATGAAATTTTTGGTCAGTGGAAATATTCTACTTCTATGGTCATTGTAAGAGGACGTTCTGATGATGCTTTGATTCTAGTGGGATTTTCCCCTGACACTTCGCAGACCTTTGCTTCCCTCCGACATATCCCTAAAATTGGGGTACTTTCCGTTGGCCGATGGCACCTGTTGTACCCCTTCTCCGGCTTAAACTGCCTGAGTCTGAGCTGCTGACTCAGGCTGTGTTCTGGCTCAGGGTGCACAGCAGACTCAGACTGTGGTCTGGCTCAGGCTGCACATGCGCATTGACGTGCTGATGCTCTCATAGGTGTCAGAGACTCAACACGCCCAAAAGCAGTGAATCAAAAAAGCAGCATTTAGTGGGAGACATTTCCAACCTTCCCAGGACTGCCGGAGCCCAGAAGAACAGGAGACAGACTAGAGTGCTAACTAGACTCAATACTTTATTTTTCTCAGGCTGCCTTCTTGCCTGAAGAGAAAAGTTAACACTTACTGATGAGCTAAAGCACTCATGCGTGAAAGAGGAGTGTGACAAAAAGCATCTAGTGCTGAATTTACTCAAAACAAAATGCCTGGGCCTGGGCCTTTGCCACACTCCTGTTATCCCCCAGTTCTGAGACAACTGCAAAGATGAAAGCATCCTTAACTCTGCCTCCTCTAGAGAACCCAGCCAAGGTTGTTAGGGATATTGGGATAGGCTGGTTGCTAGGAAAAGTAGGAAGACAGCCTTTGAAAGGTTCTCCATCTCTCTCATAAGAACTTAGCATAGAGACATGACGGCCTGGGAAGAGGCTGGAGCAAGAACACAGTGGCATGAGCTTGAGCACTGGAACAGTGCTCCCATGTGAACAAGATTTTGATCATGAAGCCTGGCTGTGACCTCCACTGTAGATGGGATCATTTCCCACCTTGAGGATGCCCAGGTCAGGGATGCCAGAATATGTGGGGCTCAGGGTGCAAGAGGCCTGGGTGTACATGCTTGGGGACCATGGGGTCCTCTCTGGGGCACCCTCTGTCCCAGAGAGCACCCTGTGGAGGGAGGGAGGACTCCCAGGGTGAGGAGCCCCACTGATGCTGTCTTCTGTAGTTTTGAGACAGGAGACTGTTGTGAATATCACAGATCCTGCTCGTTACTAGCCCCACTGAAGCACCCAGGCATGGAGGCCACAGCCTACTGCCCGGCCTGGCCTCAGTCCACTCTGCGTGCTCTCTCCACCATTTCAACCTCTAAAACCATGACACACCCATACACAGAGGCCACGGACTGGGAGGGAAAGGGTAGCTGACAACCATGATGAGTTAAGGCTGCAGAAGTCCCTTCCACATCTGGGGATACTTTGTGGCACTCCTGGTTTTCCTGTTGGGTGTCAGTTCTACCCAATGCTAACAAGCTAGGATGTCTCCAGACATGTCCCTTGATGCTCATGGGTGGATAGAACACACGCACTAGAGGCACAAGAGCAAGGTGTGTCCACCACAGGGATGCAGGTAGACGATCCCCTGGCCCTCAAGAGCTCACATCCAGATATCAGGACAGTCAGATTCTCATCGCTACAGTTTGCTTATGGTGAGTTCCTAGTGATGGAACTTTAGTCCCCAACTTGGCAATATGAAGGCAATGTGACCTTTAAGAGGTGGAGCATCATGGAAAGTGATTAAGTCACAGGGCACCACCCTTAGAAGGGTTGTGCCAGCTCTCATAGGATCAGGAAACTTAGGAGGAAATGAGCCTGCCCTCAGCCAAGTCCTTTTATGTTTCTTCACTGGTGGTTCAATGGACACCCCAGGCCTCACCAGGACCATAGATCCAGGAGGTTTGGATGACCAGACTCATAAGTCAAACAAACTTCTTTTGTAAGGTACCCATGTCCTATAGGTTAGCAGAAGAGATAGACTAATGCCCTCTGTCTTAGGGTTTCTATTGCTGTGATGAGACACCATGACCAACAAGTTGGAGAGGAAAGAGTTTATTCAGCTTACACTTCCACACCACAGTCCATCACTGAAGGAAGTCAGGACAGGAACTCAAACAGGGCAGGAACCTGGAGGCAGGAGCTGATGTGCAGGCCATGAAGGTGTGCTGCTTACTGGCTTGCTTCCCATAGCTTGCTCAGCCTGCTCTCTTAATAGAACCCAGGACTGCCAGCTCAAGGGTGGCACCATCCACAATGGGCTGGACCCTCCCACATCAATCACTAATTAAGAAAATGCCTTACAGACTCGCCTACAGCCCAGTCTTATGGAGGCATTTTCTCAACTGAGGCTCTCCCTCTCAGATGACTCTAGCTTGTGTCAAGTTGGCAAAACTAGCCAGACAGCCCCCAAGCTCAGTCTCCCCATGTGTACCCGAGAAGAGGTTCTGTGGCCACGTGAGTATTGCATTAGGCAGGAGAGGAAAGTGCTACTCCAATGGAAAGTGGTGAAGGACAAAATGCCCGAGAAAACACCGGGGAAGGAGGACTTCTGAGGTGTGCACACTGCTGCAACTCGTGCAGTTTTTCTGTAGCACAAGTCAGGTGGGTGGCAAGGAAGGCATTTCCACTGGGGTGGACCACATTGCAGGAAGACTAGAAAATTCGGGAGTCTAGGCAAGGATACCTCCAGAGGCTTGCCTGCGAAGCCGCACTGGGCTGTGACATTGGAAGGCCTCCCTGGCTTGGCATCTAGCAGCCTTGATGGTAAAGGCTGGAGCAGCGTTTGATATGGTTGTCACTAAAGCCAAAGAGGTGAAAGGCACTGGAAGGGATTCCTACGTGTGTTGAGTGAAGGGAGACACTGAAGAATGTGTGCAGATTAACTCCAGTTATATGGGCTCTAGTGTGAAGTCTACTGGGGCTGATAACCCATTGCAGGGAATGCTCAGGGTCTGGGAAGTGCACCTGTCGGGTGTCCCCTCTCCGGCTGATTCCTCAGATGCATTCACACTGTCTCCTGATCTGTGAATGCTTGACTTTTATAATTCAGTGAAAAGCTGAATTATACAACTTCTTCCATCCTTGTTTAAAAGCCTGGCTTTGTGTGTGTTTGTGCATAGGGCTGTCTATGGTTTTATTGAGAGGAAATAGGATTCTGTCCTTAAATCACCATTTCAGGACAGAAATCCAGATGGCATCCACCTACCTTGTGCTCTTCCCAGTCTGAAGTGAGCGTAATGCATAACCACTTGTTTGTCCCCAAGGCCATGGCTGCAAGAGGATACTGATTTATAAGAGTTACTCATGCTGACCAAGGAATGTTCCCTGGCCCCTGTTTAGCAAATGCCACCCGGCTGACTCAGCCTTGAGAACATTTGGTTCTTGTGGTGTTTGAGGAGAACAATAACTACAACTCCTCCTCACAGACAAGTACTTCTGGGTCTTCTGTGTGGTTCCTAGTGAAGGAGCCTTGGCCTCACCTAGGAATGTGCTGTAGGTGGAGGTGCTGTGAGGTAGGGCGATGATCTGCTCTATCAGAAAGTCTGAGGACTCCAGCATGTTTCTGAGCAAAACTCCCAGGTGAGTCAGATGTACATTAAGTGAGAAACATAGGCCTGAGCAATGAAGCAAAAGACTAAGTGGGTCGGGCTGGAGGATCACACGGAGCCTGACTGGAATGAAGCTCCTTGCTGGAATGTACAGACCTGGTCTGGGGCACCCGGACCTCCTGTTTACCACTGAATCCCAAGAAGGCGGGCCCACCCTCCCTGTTGCCACCTCTGAGGCCAAGAGGTGGGGATCACTATGGACTTTCTGCAGACAGCCAGCTCCCCCAAAAGAAAACAGGAGAAACAGGGTCATCTATAAACTCTCCAGTCCATGCCTGCATCTTCCTAGAAAAAAATGCCGAGTTCTTCTTAGGCCAGGGGCTGAGTGCTCATCCTATGTGTGGGTTCTGTGTGGAGAAGGGAAGCCTCCCTGCCCATGTGCTCCTTCAGGGTTCATGTGGGGTTGTTGGTGAGTAGAAGAGTCATGGTCTCCTCCCTCTTTGCTGGTGACGCGATAGGCTTTTGGGGTTCTGAGCCATCAATTTCAAGCCCATTTGCCCGATGGTGTGCAGAAGAGTCAGAAAAGGGGCCCCCAGAGCATGAACAGCTAGGACCTGATGTGTTCTGTCTGCAGAGGGGGCTGGGCTTGGTGACATCTGAACATACGCACTCTTAATCCTCCTGCTTCAGTGGCCCACTTGCACCACTCAGCCACCTTCTGTTTAATATTAAAAGTAGATGACTTCTTTCCCTTTCCCAAGAAGACATAATACAAACAAAAATCAAATGTAGAGATGGAGTGTGTGGGACTCATTCCTTCGATTCAAACAGCCCATTTTACAGCAGAGGGGTCAGGTCCTTGGCTGGGGCAATGTCCAAGGCTCAAACACTAAACCTGCTAATCTATGGCAGGGCCCACCCTGCAGACCCCAGTCTTATTACCTGCTGAGGCAAGTCTTGCCTTGGGCCTCCTCGGCCTCTGCTTTGAGGCAGTCTCCCAGGAGGATCATCCCGGGTCACCCACAGCCGTCTCTTCTCTAATGCCTTCTGCCTGTGTCAGACACTAGCCCCAGCCAGAAAGGATCTGCTCAGAAAAGTAGCAGTGACTATGGACAGCAGGTGGTCCCTTGAGCAGAAGACTGGGGTACCTGGAGGCTCTGCTAAAAGGCGGGAGTAAGGACAGCTGTGATTGAGTCCTGCAGCATGCCGATGGGTCAGAACTCACAGCCTGAGGACTTCTCAGTGGCTTCTGATCCTTATTTATTTGTTTCTTTCTTTCTTTCTTTCTTTTTTTTTTTTTTTTTGAGACAGGGTTTCTCTGTGTAGCCCTGGCTGTCCTGGACTCACTTTGTAGACCAGACTGGCTTTGAACTCACAGAGATCCATCTGCCTCTGCCTCCTGAGTGCTGGGATTAAAGGTGTGCGCCACCACACCTGGCAATTACAGACAGCTGTGAACTGCCATGTGGGTGCTGGGATTTGAACCCGGGTCCTTTGAAAGAACAGCCAGTGCTCTTAACCACTGAGCCATCACTCCAGGACCTATTTACTTATTTTTAATACACAAAAATTAGCTTTTCAAGTGCTCCAAAACTCCTTTGCCACAGTATGTTCCAATCTGGGGCTCCATGCATCCCTGTCTTTTTACTGAATCCTTATACACCGATTTCTGTTTATGGCCAAGGAGAGGCCTACTGAGAAATTTGATAAGATACTACCACTGCAGAGCACATGGTTATCTCTTAAGTTATAAAAAATACTGATAACAGAAGTCTTAAGTTCAGGAAAGTACGGTGTGAATAAATATCTCTTGATAGTATATAAACAGTGTTCCGCTTGACAGATAAAGGGCTGTCTGCTGGTATTGCCATGATACCCTGAAAACCTCTGACCAATCAAAAACTTCTGTCGTGACATATTTTCTTTGGTTTTTACGAAAACCTTTAAAGTCTACCTTTGTGCCTGGCAAGTACCTGACACATTCAACATATCTTTGCAGCATGAGTTCCTAAGGTGACAGTTTGCAATGTGACGCAGCTATCTGACATTAGGGTGGCTGCTCAGATAGGTGAGTCACATTGCAAGCTGTCACCCAATGCTTCGGTCCTTGCACATTCCAACCTCCCTCAGCCAGGCCCAGTGCCACTGCATGAATTACCAATGCTGCTCCACAGCCCAGCACTGCTACTGAACCCTCCTCGCCCCTTCAGTTTCCAAACACTGGCTTGCTTCTTAGTATCACTCACATGGTGAAATTGGAGAAGATGAGAAACTGAGATGGACCAGGTAGGTCCCAGTGGTCAGTAGGGCCTGTTAGTGATAGTGTGAGAGCCACTGCCTGCCACCAAGGTGCAAAGTGAAGTGTGAATCCAGGCTCCAGATGCTGTAATAATATATTTATTGCTACATTTATATACAGTTATACAAACAGCCCAGACAGAAGTAGGTATGTCACATCGATTTCTGCAGATTCCATGGGAGTAGGGAATATACACAGAAGGAGATGCACGCTTTTCTCAGGTAAAAGCCAAAGATAAGCCACATACTTTTTTTTTTTAAGTTTTAATGTCTTGAAAATTCTCCCCATATATTCCATCTTAGGAGCTGGTCATGCAGAAACAGAAAAAGAGGGGAGGGGTGGAGGTCTTCCAGAAGCATATGCCTTCTAGCATCTGTTTGAGAAGATGGCATCTCAGAGCCAAGCTGAGCAGGTGCTGGCACAGGACTGCAGGGCTGAGGCATCCCAAGTCCTAGTCCATCACCTGAGGTCTGTTCCCAGGAAAGGCAGTGAAGAGGTATCAGACAGAGAACAACAGCAAGAGGAAAAGCAGTAGCAAACGGGCGAGGGGAGGAATATCAGCAAGTGCCCCGTGGACGGAGACACGGGTTGGGGGGGGTGCATTCAAGACACAGGGCTATCACAGTACATCCTTAGTCTAAAGCTCACCGAGGGTCAGCCACCAGGGACCTGTACGGAAAGATAACGATGGGACAGTCAGGAGAGAAAGAAGACATTTCCACATAAATATTAGCTGGATGGGTTGTTGCAGAGGGCATGGCCCTGAAAACTCTGGGAATGTTTAGGGGCTGTGCAGGGTATGGAATGCTGGTGAGGAAATGGCAGTAGGTACAGACTGCTCTCTGAGCCCAGGGCAGCTGGAATTGTTTGGGGCCTCAAAAGAAATCAGAACAGCATGTTTGGGACCATTCTGACCCCAGAATCATGTTATGAATGTAAAGTCACAATCTAAACCAGCCCATCAAGTCACAGGCATACACCTCAGGTCACTTCACCCAGAGAAACCTGAGGTCAGATCTGACCTGGCCTCTTTTAACAAACATCAGCCCAGAGCTTGCCGAGAACCCAACGTCTGAATGTTGAGAACAGGAACCCATGACCCAAACAGGCACACTGAGCTAGCCTCTGGGCCCATTAGTCATTTGGCTGCAGTCTGGCTCTGAGACTGTAGGGGGCTACATCACTCAGCAAACCAGCCAGCTAGTTCCTGTCTGTGGCTTTGGATGTCACCTCTAAATTCTTGCCAACAGAATCCCACAGCCAGGCAGGATGACAGTTCTGGAGAAAAGCCCTAAAGATGGAAGAACTAGGCCAAAAGGACAACTAAGTCCTTTCCCAGTGACAATCAGGAGGCAGCAGCCCTTCCAGGGCTGAGAACTGCATGACATTTCAGGCTGGAAGACACACCGACTGCCATTTCTCTTGTTCCCTTCATGAATTCATCTCTGGATAATTCAAAATCTGTCATTTCAGCTTGGCTGCTCTGGTGAGTCACACAGACAATTTTTCTTTTTCTGCTTTTGACAACAATAGCTTGCTGACATCCTCCTTCAAAGGAGTCACCCTGAAGGGCACAGTATTAACGGCGAAAATCACCGAGAAAGCAATAGAACTTCTAGCCTATTTTAATCTGAGTTTTTTACTAATCAAATAAAAGAGGATAGATGAATTTCTATACTGGAAAAAAGGGTTTCCAAGTGAAAAGTTATGGAGAATATTGTTTGTAGCAATCTGTGAATGTTTAGGATATGTTTCCCACAGAGGTTTTTGTTCAAATACCAGGAATAAAAACAGCTGAACTCTATGAATTTACAGTCGGCCACACCCCTTTCAAAAGGAGTGAGAGCAGACAAGGACGGGTGCCCGGTAGCCTTCAGGTTCACTTTCAAACTGTGACAGTGTCAGTAGCGTCAAGAGGTGTCCGAGGGTCCTCTGTGACCTGCACTTCACTTCTGAGAACCTAAAATTCAAGGCTAAAGAAGTCATTTCTAAACCTCTTCACCTTGGAGGAGCACATAACATCTGTTCCATCACATGAAAAGAACTCTAAATGACACACTGCTGTGACAAATCCAATGTCACGTACTCAAGCATCACGGCAAATGTATGTGTAACTAGGCGGGTAAAAGTTTGGAGAACCCTCCCAGGAAGTTTGGGGGACCTCAGTTTGGATCCTTCAAAGTCTCTACGATAAACTAAAGTTCTGTGGTTTTGGTCACAACAGTCTCTGCCAAAGAAATTAAGTCATTTTCTAACAACCTGTCATCATGATGAGCACATTAAAATGATTTTTAAACAAAGCCAGACTGAGGGAGATGCATAATAGTTTACTGAGAAGGCTGATGAACCCATTCCTTGATCTTCTGATTCAGGATGCGTGTGTGACACAGCTTTATGACTTTAATACACAGCAAGTTGAACGGTGTCAAGGGGAAGGGCACACTCTAACGCCCCTTCTCACTTACGCAGACTCTTTCACAAGGGCAAGAGAATGTCCTACCTAGAGCAGCATTCTAATAACCAGTTGACCATGGTGACAGAGAAAATCTCATTTTCATAAGCGTAAGCTGACAGCAAGGTGATCTGTTGGAGGACGGTGTCCTTGACTGGGGCAGAACCCGGAAGATGTGGACTATCCTGAAGGTCAAGATGGGGCAGTATGGGATGCTGCAGCTCGCTCTGGCTCAGCTCCTTCGGCTGGACTGAAGACTCTGGTCAGTAGGTGAGTTGACACAGGTTCCCCCAGGACCCGTGCATGTCTCCTGGGAGCATGGGCTCAACTCCGCAGCAGCTGCCAGCTATACTTACCTCGTGAGGAGGGAGGCTTTATCCTGTCACATCTGCTTTATGCTGCTTTGGCAAGAGCGCATCTGGAACAGTGCATACAGTTTGGGTCCCCACCTTTTGAAAGAGACACAAAGAAGTTAGAAAATATGAATGCAGACGGGAACAGGAATAGGCAGGGCTGGGGTGGATGCAGCATGCTCAGCAGTTTGAAAGCTGGGAAAGTCTTGGGTTTTTTTAGCTTGGATATCAGAGGACCAACTGGAGAACTCAACTGCTAATCTGATCTCCTTTCTAACTCTTCTTAAAATTCACCTTTGAAACTCTCCTGGCCAGACATAGAAATAAGAATAACCGAGGGTCCCTTTGAGGCAGGCACTGGAGCATTCTCTAAGAGCTGCAACAGCTATTCACAGACTGATTAGTTTCACAACAATCACGGCCTGAGAGCCTTACACATCAGAATTTTAATAGTGGGCATCCTTGGCTTACTGTGTAGCTAAGGGTGACCTTGAACTTATGTTCTTCCCGATCCACCTCCTGAGTGCTACGGCTATAGGTGTGCGCCACCATCTGGCTTCCTGTGGTGCTAGGAATGGAACCCAGTCAAGCAAGAGTGCTACACCCCCAGGCTGGATTTTCTATAGTATTTTACAGTCTCTCCCATGATCTAGGAACTGGTCATGTCCTTCAGGAAACAACCAGCCTAATGGACCTAAAAGATGTTGTGGTGCCTGCTTAGAAATCAAGAGTTGCTGTCTGTGAATGGACAAGAATTCTCAGTGGTCCAATCACTGTCCCCTAGTAGGCTGGTGTGCGTGCGTGCGTGCGTGTGTGCGTAGAGAAACGAGTTGTCCTCACATTCACACTGGCATCATCTACAGAGCTCAGTGGCTGCAGCCTCTTCCTTATTGGGTTCGATTGACATTTGCAGCTACAGATCAAAAGCAAGATGAAGGTTAGCCCAACCAAGAAACAACTGCACTGGCCACGCCCACTCACCAGTCTGCTCCAAAACTGGGGTGCATGGCATTTTCTGTACTGAGTTAAGCAACTAGAAACAGAAGTTTTTGTCTCCTAAGTGGGTTGTGTACCCAAGAGGCACCTGTTGGGGGCTGTCTCCGTAAAAACTACTGTAGATGCTGGTTCTGCAGTCATGCCGTTGAGCCCACAGAGAAAAATTGAGCCTTTACAGTAAAACATAACAGAAACTCCAAAGTTGTCAAATCTTGTAATGAAAGGATAGAAATGAGAGTTATTAACAGTTTAGTAATTTTTCTTTACTACTCAAGCTTGTTAAATTGAGCAGAATTAGTAAATGATTAACAATTAAAACTTGAGAGCGTTTTAAGGGGATTTCAAGTGCTTGGAGGATGTTAATGGTTAGCTGAGCAGGGCTGGCACTCTGTGGTCATGAATACCACAGTATTTTTCACATTTCAAATGTATGGTTGGCTGTACTTTTTCCTTCGGTTGACAGTTCTATGGTCTCCATCACTAACCACTGTTGAAGGAGGCTTAGACTAATGAAGAGACAAAGGGAAGGAAAGCAAAGAAGGAAAAGAATGATTTAATGCGTGTGTTAATGTTTAGATAAAGGACGGCAGGAGTGAAGAGAAAGAGGAGCGGCTTGGGAGAAGATTGAGCCAAAAGGAAGCCCAGAGAGAGAGGGCAGAAATTCCCAAACTGGCCAGCAGGTGGCGCTCCTACATCGCACTACTTTTGAAGCCCGGATCCTCTGAAGGGGAGGAGAGGGAGGTTCATACTGACCAGATTGGCAGGATAGTCACAGTGCAGGTGGCTGGGGACTTGTGCAGCATTGGCCACAGCTAGGACATATGGTATAGCGAGTTATTCAAACACATACATTTTCTTTAACATTAGATATAAGTTCATCTAGTTCCGAAGGTTAACCAAAAATTTTTGAACACATCTCAATATGCACAAGAATTACATGAGATGATTTTGAACCCCCCCCCCTTTGTAAACAAATCTCTTAGCAAAATATGAATAAGTCTATAAACGGAATTTCACTCATCTGGTAAAGGTTATGTCCCCAGCCCTAGGACACAGAATGGTATAATGTTAGAAACACTGATCTCAAGAGAAATGAGATCCACCAAAATTCAGCCCTGAATTGGAAGATCCATTCGATAAGCAAAAGAACAGAAATTATAAATGCTGGGAAGAAAGATTGAAAACTGTCATCACTGCAGAAAATAGAGAATTCAGGAATACTCTTAAGGCCAGCTGACAAGCACTAGTTTCTTTCTCCACCCCAGCCCCGAATATTTTCAGTCACAACCCTTAACAGATTGTGAGATAAGACTATTAGTAATAAACCTAACAAAAGAGATGTATGAGCTCACTGTAACAATTTAAACAACTTTATCTAACCACATGATGACAGATGCCAATAAACTGAGATGATGTTATTAGGAGTCTTTAATATTGCACCCATGTGATTTCTTTCCACACTAATCTATTCAAACATTTTTTTTTTCCAATCAAAACCTTTTTCACCATAAAACTTGAACTAATTCCAAGATTTACACAAAAGAGTGGGGTCCAACACAGGAATTTCTCATGAGGATACAGAGGAGAAATTTCAGATGTAAATTACATCAGGGATGAAGACCTGTTAAACGAAGACAGGATAGTACTGATCAGTGACCGGCATGGTGATTACTGGAGCAAGGCAGTGAGATACAAAAGGAGCAGCAATGGTAACCAGAAGGGACAGCATGAAGAGAGCCTCCTGCAGCAAGGAAGGGGACCCGGCACCCTGCCTAGGCCCATGCACACTGCCTGGGAACCATGCACCAGGTGCCTCCTTGACAAAGCCCACTTACAGCTCCCAGGAATTTTGCTCCTGGAGCCCAGCATGCACAGGCTCCTGGAGCAAGTGGGGGACCCTACTTCCCCTGCCCAAGTCACTCCAGGACTTCCTGCACCAGCCCCATGGGGGAGACAGGGAATGGGGAGTTTTCAACCCTACTATGACTGAGTTCTCTCCTGGACATTGCAAACCACCTCCCCTGAAAGAGGAAAACAAGATTAGCAGTGTAGAAGCAAAAATAGGAAAATCCAGGACAACGTGCCTCTCAAACAAGTCCCTAAACCCACAATGACGCCTAACAAAAAAATGACCTGGAAGAACTACCAAAGAATTTAAAAGTCATTGTAATTATGCTCGCTACTCTACATATGAATATATACCAAGAGGGAAGAGAGAGAGAAGGAAGTCAACCCAAGATATGAAAACAGGAGACAACAAGAAGAGAATTACTGAGTCAACCCAAGATATGAAAACAGGAGGCAACAAGAAGAGAATTACTGAGAAAAACTCAAATGATGCTGGAAATAAATTCAATAGCCAATAAAAACCTCAGTGGAAAGCCTCACCGACAGAATGGACCACGCTGTAAAGAGAAACAGCTGGAGATGCGAGAGGAATTAGAGCACTCGGCAGAGGTCAATGTCCTTCAGGTGACTCTGAAGCCATGTTGGTTTAAGTCGATGTTAAAAGAGTTTCAAAGGGCAGGATGTGCCCTTTACTACAGCAAAGTAAACCTCCACTGTGACCACATCAAAAGTCCTGACAACTGAGAAATCCACACCACTGACCATTTGTGGTTGTGCTGTGTTTAGGTGTAGGGTCTCACAGTATGGCCTTGGCTAGCCAGGAATTTATTATGTAAAACAGACTAGCCTCAAAAGGAGCTCTTCCAACCTCCAACCTCCACCTCCCCAGTGTGGGGTAACAGGTGTGAGCCATCTGCTTGGCTACAGATTCTAAAATCCAGCAAACTAGCTTGTGGATTAAGTAAATCTATCTAATCTGTCTTCCCACCAGTTTTGGTTTAAACAGTGATTTAAGCTCCCCCCCACCTCACACTGCTTGCAAATAATCTAAAGCCTCCCTAATAATGAAAAATACATGAAATCTGGGCGTAAATATAAGCCATGCTGAAACCCAGGCTTGCCCTTTATACACCACACGTACTAGCTACAGAGCCACAGCCATACATGTGACAGTAATTAGTTGGCTGGAAAGGGCAAAAATTTATCTGGCCTTTACATAAATAATTTGCCACAGGCACCCAGGAAAGCAAGGTAAGAGCACTATGAGTTCAAGACCAGCCTACACTACATAGTGAGTCCTTGTCTCAAACAAGAGATCATTTTCCAATCCTTGCTCTAACTTGATAACTAGCATCTACAAATCTAAATGCAGCATGTCTGGTGATTTTCTCCTAATAGTGTAGTTTTTGTTTTAAGTACACAAGTAAAACTGCTACAGCTTAGTTGAAAGATAAAGGTAAATTAGATCCATGCTTATCTGTAGACATAGAAGATCTGTAAAATGTTACTATGCTGTTTTTTTTCTTTTCAAATATTCTAAGAAGGCACAAACAACTGAGTTGTAACAAAATAATCACACTCAGTTCTGAGAGTTAATTTAATGTTCTTCTGTTACACAGACCTTCACCCCATAGCTGCAGGGAAGTACAGTCCTGTTCAAGCCATAGTTGACCTCACCTCCTCCATCTCTTCCTTCCAACCTCAAGCTCTTGAATTTTCTCCAGCCTGAATTTAATCCCCATGCCCCAATTTATGCTGAGTCCTGAGACATTTTACCCTACACCCAGCAGAATCTGCACTAGCCTTTTTATTTCCCTCTTCACTTCTCCAATTTTAGTTTTTCTATAGACTTCTGTAACTTCAAAAAAAATCTCATTGTAAGTACTGTATTTACATCATTCCTATCCCTCCCTGTCCTGCCAGCTTCCTGTGCCCTGCTACTCCCTCTCAAATTCATCTTTCCTTTAATTATGGTTACATATGTACACATATGTGCATACACGTGATCTGCTGAGTGCATTCATTGTTCGTTATAGGTATATGTTTAGGCCCGATCATTTGGGAGGATAACCTATCAGAGGGCTCATCCTTGGGAGAGTGATTCCCCTGCTCTCCACAGCTATAAATTGCTTATAGCTCTTCATCTGGATTAAAGCTACCTCTTGGGGGCATATGCTTCTTTCCATTTGGGGAGCTTTAACAGGCAATGGAAAAGGGGCGTTCTCTCCCCCGCAAGGCCCAATCACCTATGTCAGTTTGAACTGAGGTCATATTCACCCCAACTTGAAGATGAAGCAGCTGACTGAGTCCAGTTGCCAATTGATGGTTTTAATTTTCAATCCCCACCACTCTCCATTACACTTAAACTGAGGATTTAATGTATTCGGCTTGGTTTCTACATTAATGGATATACTCACTCAGGGATATTCACACAAGATAGGCCTACAAAAGCATTCAAGCATGTCTTCTCACTTTACTATGGGATGGCTGTGACATATACAGACACAGAACATATATAGATTTGGACAAATATAGTTCCCACTTCAATGCAAACAAAAGTCCAAATACAAACTCTGCCATGATGGCTGTCTTTCGACAAACTATGCACTACTAAGTAGAATAACTCACCTACCTTCAAGGACACTGCAGCCTTCCTGACACACTTCTGTGGATGAGGCAGAGGTGCCCCTCCTCCAGAAAGATGCCTCCCTGTGCATAGCTTGTTAACTACTGGACCAACAACACTTGTACCTCTGACCCACTGTATCTTCACCTTCTGTCCCTCAAACTTCTTTTGGAATGACACTTTGGGCCTAACTCTGAGAATGATGTTGTGGTCTCCAAGGCAAAACCGCTCCGTGGACACGTGGCCTACATACCATGAGCTAGGAAAGACGTAGTCTGTCCCCTTTCCGACTTCATATTACACTTATCTCCTCTGACTTTATTCAAACATCCGTCATAACCCTTCCCTTCTTTTCCTGAAGCCAGCCCAACCCTGTCCTCCCTAAAGGCCATCCGTGTGCTAGTCTTCCTTCCTGGAGCACCTGCAGCAAAGACTGTGAACTGCTGTTCAAAGGGACCCTTCAGGTAAGCAGGTATATCTTGCTGGGCTTGATAAGCTTTTAAAAAAAAAAATGTAAAATAAGGGGCAGATCTCACACAAAATTTCATCTTACACTCCATCTACTAGTTATTTTATTGACACAATCATACCCAGCTCAGAAAATTAATTGAGCATTCTTCTCCAGACGCCAGTTAGGTTATCTGAGGTGATGAGCCCGTCTTAAGCTGTGAGTGGCCTCACTTCTCAAGTCGTCTTTTATCCCTTTATCTTCCCTCTGCTGCTAGCCTCTCAAATGTTTCTGGGTGCCTTTCTGACTTATCTTGGATGATCAGAAGGTACAGCCATGCTTGGGCTCCTATACCTGAGGACCCACGTGTGCCCCAGAGGCAGCCCATGAAATTCCTGGATAGGTAGAATTGGTTAGGCCCAGTGCCTCCACCACAGTGAAAAGGAACAAGATAGCTCTTCCTTCCAATTATGACTCATATACTACCTCTTCATGGGGATGTTCATGACCTTCTGAACTCTGATTATCAGCCCCAAAGTTTTCTCAAATTCAGCCCTGTTCTTTCATAGGCTAAGTGGAAATAAAATTGCTTTTGTAGGTCAAGGATTGTTGAATATTGGCCATTTCACACAACTAAACCTGTACTGAAGTGTGCAGCATCTGAATTTTGCTTTCTGAAGCCTTTTGCTTTTCCTCCAGAAAGTGAGCTCATTAGGGCAAGGGCTTATGTCACTATGTCCTGAAGGGCTAGTACAATGTCTGGAAGGTTCTAAGCATTGAAATATTTGAATGAATGCACAGAAGTTCTCTCCCCGCCAAAAAGACCTTTAGCAGTTCCATGAAAGGACAATCTCTCCTGAGGCCTCTGCAAACAGGCCACAGTTCTAACTTTACTAACCATGACCAAGGCACCCCACCACCACTCAGCACTGCTCTACCCAGTTCTAGACCAGGCTTCTGTCCCCCATCCCTGATCACATCCCTTGGTTCTAGCACGGAGACTACTCAGAAGTGTCACATACTCTGCCACCTCTGTGCAAACTGTCATGGGGAACAGCTCTCCATAATCACCAGTGTGGCTTAGCCTGAGGGCAGGGGACTAGGGATGACCACACTGACATCCACAGTCTAGCTGACAGGAGGACAACTGAATGTATCTATCTGCTCCCCACTTATCCCCAGTCTTCGGCTTCCTCCTCTGATTGTACTATTTTAACTCAAGCTATGGATCCTCCAGGCCTTGTCATTAGTAAGTGTCACCAATGAGATTATGTGAAGCAATAAAACCATTTAAGTGCCGTGGAGTGTGTTTACCCCACACAGGGTAATTACGACTTTGCTCCTATAAGCCTGTGTATTTGGAGTGTCAGCTTTAGGCCCTTGGGGATGGCAGGACTCTACCAGGAAGAGCACTCCCCTGTTCTTTGAGGCTTAAGGACCACACAGATTTGTGAGAGACTCCTTCCAGAACCTTCCAGAATACTGGACACTTTGGTCACTTCAAATGCCCTTTCTAGCAACTGTCTCCCACACCAGTGCAAGCACAACTCACGGCAATGCCCCTGTCTTGTGGCACTGGAGCTTTGGTGGAATCCACCCACCCCGCGCAAGGTTTGAGCTCTTCCCTCCCCATGTTCCCCTGCTTGGTAGCTGTACCAAAGGTTCTGCCTAAACACACTTCCTCTTCTTGCATTTCCCCTAGATTCCATCAGCAACCCAAACTGCACATCCACCTTAATTCCCCTCGTGCCTTTCCTGTGTCACACATCCTGCCATATCAACAGGGAGTTGCAGCACTCCAAGTCCATCTGTGTCTTGATATATTTGCACATACAGTTTCTTTGATCTCCTGTGCTTATAGAAATTTCCAGAATGGATTGCCCAAAGACACTGCAGCCAGTAAATAACTATTGATGTGAGCTCTGAGATTATCACCACTGGGTCATATCATCAAGATATGACCCTTCACGATGACCTGCAAAAGCTGCCTTTCCTAGTCCCTAGAAACCTGTGGGATGAACACCTTCCAGTCAATGAGATTATGCAAAAGCTGCCTTTCCTAGTCCCTAGAAACCTGTGGGATGAACACCTTCCAGTCAATGAGATTA
>CAJQZJ010032812.1:708944-722155 GCA_907164525.1 Lophiomys imhausi
AGTCCCTAGAAACCTGTGGGATGAACACCTTCCAGTCAATGAGATTAGGGTCATCTGAGAGCACAGAATTACTGTAATATGCACCATACCGAGGTAACAGCTTTTCAACTACAAGCAAGAATTGAAAAGTACATGGGTATCAGCCAAAGTTAGCCAGTACAGTTTTAAAAATACAACTGAAGTCCAAGTTATCCATATCTGGTTCTAGAAAAATGCTGACAAGGCGATCTGATTCAAAACTATGAACTCAGTAATCAGAATCACAATACAGCAGAGGGTGAGACTTGAAATTAGAACACAGAACCTGTAACTCTAGTTCGCCAGAAATCCTCCCACAAAAGGTCACAGATAGAGAAGGGTCCTATGAGTCTCCAAACAGGTCATTTAGAAAAGCAGCAGAAGGTAGAGTCTCATAATTAAATTTTGAGTTGTTTAGGAGTCAAGAGAATGTTACAGACCTAAGAAGATGCTTTTAAAATTGTGTTGCAAGTTAGTATGAATGTTGAGTTAGATACAGAACTTTAAACTCATGGAGATGGTTAGATAGTAGAATGTTAAAGTCAGGTGCCAAATACATATGGACTGGACATTGGGAATGTACGCTAAGCCATATAACCCTCATAACTATGGCCTAATTAACTCTGTTGTTTTGTATTGTATTTATTATTATAAGAGAAAGAGCCATTTGTTGGACTGAAAGGGGAAACTGTAGGGGGAAATAAGATATACCTTAAACTTAAAAAAAAAAAAGGGAAGAGGATGGGGGGTTGAGGGTGGGAGGGTGGGACTGGAGGGGGGAATAGGGAGGGGACTGCGATTGAGATGTAACTTGAAGAAATAAAAAAAAGAAAAAAGAAAAGCAGCAGAAGGAAAGAGGACAGACACATCCAGGTTTCTATGTACCCTGGCATGTCTCCCAGCAGCACATACTCCTGGTGGCATCCTTCCTCACCCTGCATCCTAGTCAGTGCATGGTGTCTCACATTTTCCATTTACTTTTTCATGTCTACAAACTTCCATCTTGCCCTTTTCTTAACTTTGTCTTCACCAACGCTTACTTTTCCTAAGTCAAGCAGGGTGGCCTGTAATCCCAGCACTTGGGAGAAGGCTGAAGCAGAAGCACTGACTTGAGTTCAAAGGAGGGAAAGCCTGTCTTAATAAACAAAAATCCCAAAACCTTGCTCCTTCCTTATGAAAGACAGTATGGCACCTTAAAAAAAAAATAACCACAGAATTACCATCTGATCCTGCAATCCATTTAGGGAGTCTAATTTCATACCAAAGTTCACAGCACCATTAGTAAAAAAGGTAAAAATGTGGAAAGAACCCAAATGCCAGCTGACCAATAAATGGGTAAAATGTGGTATAAACCATAGAGCATTTATTCAGCTTCAACAAGAAATAAAACATATTAAAATACGATTATCATATTAAAATGTACTAAGTGAAGAATGGCAGACACAAATGGACAAATGTGTATGGTTTACTTTGATGAGATCCCTAGAAACCCCACAACTCAGAGACAGAAAGTACCAACAGTAGCTACCATGGACTAGGAAGAAGTGTCATTTAGTGGGTACAGCTTCAGTGTAGATGATGTTCTGCAGACAAATGCTGGTAACAGTGCACAACAGTGAGAATATGGCACTACCACACTGTAACCTTGGAATGATTAAAATAACAAGCCTTATTTTACACAAAGTTCAACAAAAAATAAACCCATAAATATTCAACCAAAAACTCTAACTCCATTAAACTCCCACTTAATCACATACTGCTGATTTTGCTACTTGACTGGGTTATCAACTGAGTATAAGATGAATCTTCTTATAAAGCTACAGACTTAAAACCAGGAGTGTCGCCTCTTAGGATATCTTCATTAACCAACGTTTAAAGCTTCACCCATACAATGGACACCGTAATGCATCAGAGAACAGGCATCCCCGGAAACCACAACCAATGCTCGTTCTCTTGGCTGTTTATGTCTAGTTTTCATCATCCTACAACTATCTTTTAGTCGATGCATTTAGCTAGAACATAAATGATTATATAAATAAATAGCATAAAAGATTCAAATGCCAAAAACAAAAACCCAAACAAACAAACAAAAACAAAAAAAGATTTCAAATGCCACACTTCAGCTTCCTAGGTTTTTAAGTATGAATAAAATGAATGAAAGAAGACACTGCCTTAGGTTTCTAAGCAATGCTATGTGTTTCTAGATTATTCTAGGATAATACACGAACTGAGAAAATGAAAAAGCTATCTATATATTGTGACAGTGTGAAAGAATGTCACTATCCACATCTAATCAGGAAAGTTTCCAAGTCATCTAAATATCCCCAGATCCTGAGAGCGTGTTTGCTTCCAGGCATTCAGCTGTAAGAAAAAAGCCTAAAATAAAGCCGTAATGCATCAGAGTACAGGCATCCCCGGAAACCACAACCAATGCTCGTTCTCTTGGCTGTTTATATCTAGTTTTATAGATATATAGTTATATCCTGGCTTTATTTTAGGCTTTTTTAGGAATAAACATGATGACACTCATAAATATCAAGATAAACTCCAAATTTTAAAATGATTAAATAAAAATGAACAATTAGGATATGGAAATTAAAGAAGTAAACTTCAAAGGTGAGCCGCTAGCATGGAGGAATCTATGCATTCAAAATAGCACAAAGCAACAATAGGGTACTGACATTTTAAAAGGAAACTATAATGGAGAAATGCAAACTGATGTAACAGCTGAGATAAATTAATACATGAAGTCTCATATTTGAAGGACCACGGTCACTCTTATCTTGCTTCAAGTCCTCAAATACAGCAGGCAATTAATAACATTTTTGAATAAAGGTTACTACATAAGAATGTAGAACCAGTGTGAGCTCAGAAGCTCCACATATAGACACAAAGGTGACTGAAAAGGGGCTTTCTTAGTCATGGGCTTTAACCAAAAGTTCTATGAGATAAAGTAAATACTTCAATGCCTACAGCAGTATGCATAAGCATGAAGGAAACACTTCAACCCTCAAGGCAGTGTGTACAAGGAAAATGTCATGCTTAAGGCAGTGTTTAGAAGCTTGAGTCAGAGCACTTGGTCACAGAGCTGAAAGGGCCAAAGAGGACAGAGCACAGGGGTCGCAGCCTTTTTATATCAGGAAATGGCAGCTCTTAGATTCCTCAAAGATGGGCTCATTACTAACAGATAAGTATACTAAGGAAAAATAGGAGTTAATAGTATTTAACTGGAAAGCCAGGGCTGAAAAAATGGTAAACTTGCACATTTTGACTTTTGCACAGAAAGCAAGGAGTGTGACTGCCTGGTCTATTATTTATTTAGCAGGGAATAGACAGGGCTGCATTTAGCCTACACTGGCCTTGAACTCAGTGTGTGTCCAAGAATGACACTGAACTCTTGATTCTCTTGCCTCCACTTCCTGAATTCTGTGATCGTGGTGTGGGTCACCAGGCCTGGCTTTAGGGCATTTTTATATGTAACCCGGACACACAGAGGCCACACTCAACTATCAAACTGTGTGAGGAGAACATTACTCTATATGACAGGCCACGACTGCCTCACTGGTCAGTTAGTAAATTAATGCAAAGCTAATAATTCCCTGTATTTTAGTTCAAGTTTTAACTTTTAAAAGACGAGATTTCATTGGGCACATATACTTGTGAGTTTATCCTTTTGTTTATTAAAACATCCCAAATCTCTAAGGCAATGAAAACTAGGAAAAAAAAATGGAAATTATTTCAAACCACAACAGTAATATCAAGCCACTTTTCTATGCATAATAAAAACTCCAATAATGTATTAAGATTAAAAGTAATAAAACAAGTTCTAAAAAAAAAAGCTCTCTAGAAAAAAAGTAAAACAGTATATAAAAATGTCTTTGCTTTTCAAGATCCTACCTACTCTTGGAGATAGAACTAAAGTATCAATTGTTGGCTTTTAAATTATTCTAGAAGGGAGCTGTTCCTCTTTATTTAAGAATATCTGCTAGGAATTAGTGAGAGACCATCCAAAAGCAATCCTACATTGATGTGCCTGCTCCAAAACAGGGCTCATGAGAACATCTGTCTGGATGAAGGTACCCAGCACACAGTGCAAACAACATCAGAGTCTTCATAGCGAGAGGAGTCAACAGGAGTGAAGCCTGGCCTTCCTCGGGAAAAAGAAACTGGGCAGTACAAAATAAAGCAATGCCTGAAATTCCAAACTACCTCTGGATGTCAAGAGTTTAAGAGTTACTGTGACCTCCAATGGTAAAGGGTGAAGAGTGAGTCTATGAGGACTCAAGGTTGTTCCTAGCATATCATATAGTTCATGGCTCAGATTTTAAGTGCAAGAAATATGTGAGAAAACCATGGTAAATAACAACAGCGGACCTCAAAGGCATAAGCTTTTGTCACTTTATTGTTAACCAATCAATATTATCCAAAATTAGAGATGTAATTTACTTGTACAACATGAAATTACGCTAATGGGTAATTACCAGATACTCATTAGTGTGTTTTTACATTGCTATATGAACATGTGCTCTCAACTGCTAATGATAAATGTTATAATTGATGCAATCACTATGAAGACCCATTTTGAAAATGGCTGCTCCTGTTCAGAAAAATTCATACAGCTTTAAAAATGGATTAAACCCATTTAATCCTAATCTACAAATAGACTATTAATAACAGCAAATATAACTGGTAGCCTCTCAACACCGTAACAACTGGTATAGCAATGATAATGTACACAATGCAAATAGAAAAAAAATCAGTGAAAATCCAAGGGAAGTCAATTCTTCTAGCAATAAGGACTGTTGCTCTAATGCTTTGGAAAAGTGAACGCTCATGCTTCAAGTTGAGCTGTAAGGCCTACTGTCTCTCCCTCCATATATGGAAAGCAGAAACATCCCCTCACAAATAATTTTGCAGAATGTGCACAAACATTGTATAACAGTCACTTCAAGGTTAACCAGTTGTCTTTTGTCCTACAGAGTCCAAAAAAATATATTAAGCCTTTCCCTTTCATAATGTCCACCCAAATTAATCCTTTTTAAGTCAGCAAAAATTGAAAATCAGCACAAGAGATATTTTCAGACACAAGTTGAATCTACTGTGCATGAAAATCACTTAATAAAATGGCAACTGTAATAGATAAATGTAAATTTGAGTGCATAATACCAAATGGAAAGTAGCTGAACCACACAGAGAAAATAAGGCTTTCTGTATCTTCAAACTCAGGTGCTTCATGATCAAAGAATGTAAGAGTATCTTTCTAGCTGGAAAAACTTCTTCAATAAGTCATGATTAAAATGATATTTGTTTTTAAAGACTGCAAATAAAATAACCAGTGATTTAGAGACCAAGTATGCTAAAATAATGTACCTCTCTCATCAAAACAAAGCATGAGAATGTTTCACATGCTAAAAGGCAATGTCTTTCTCACAAAGGGCCACTGCACTTCCTCAGACACAGAACACCCCTTCAGGGAATAGCATACCAGTGAGAACATACAATCTGAACACAAATCAGAGTCCCACAATTCAACAAAAAGGTAGTTAAAACATTAGCACTGGAATCTCAAAAGTGTATTCAATGAAAGACATGATTGAGACAGACTAACACACACACACACTGTGTGAACAGTCACCAAGGTTGTAGAGTGAGGTAGTAGTACTTTCTTAGAATTTATATTTTCATATGCTGTCCTCGCAGTAAAGGTCCAGGTTTGATTTTTATACCTATTAAAATCAGCTATCATCAACAGCATCTTCTATTGGACATCTGTGTTTCTAAATCAACCTAAGAACAAAACTTAAATTTTTTTCAGAGACCACTTACTTGCAGGCAGTGCTTCACCAATAACTTTTCCTAGGAGCAACTGCCTGCTGGCCACATATCCCAAGTGGCAGGCAAGGAAAACCACCAGAGGATTACAGGACATGAAACACCCATCACTCCAGCTGTCAAAGATGACTGTACTTAATGAAAAGCAAGCAACCTAGTGAAGTAATAAGAGATTTCTGTAATAGTTAGCCACCTGCTGCACACTATGCTGTCCAAGTTCCAATCGTCGTCTTGTGTATACTCTCCTACACAATGACCGCCGTCTCATCTGTCCCATGTCTGTCTACCCCAACACCTCATTCTAAACACCTCCAGTAAGTGACACCAGAATTACAGCTCTGTCATGACAAGGCATGAGAAGGCCACACTGACAGTACATGAGAATGAACATGGAGATGTATGCAGGCTAGACATGGAAAGGGCAAAGAAAACTGAGTTCATTAACTACACACGCATTGAAACGTCCACCATTACCCTAAGATGTACAGAGTTCTCAAAGCGCACACACACTTGTCAGACATGGTCATCAGTGTTAATATTCAACTGAAAAAGATGAAACAAACAAAATCATGAAAAATGTACAAAGAGGTGACAGAATACCATTATCCAGTCCCTGGACAAAAAAAAAGAGCAAACATGGCGTCACACTGCCTTGATGCTGAGGCGCGCCCTTCCGCTCCCCCAGTGAGCACAGTCAGCTGGCACGACTGCTTTGGCAATGTGGGAAGCACGCCATCGTGTCTGCTCAGGCCTGCTTTTCTCTGGTGGTGGCTCAGCTTATGAAGGACATGTATCACAAGAACAGCTCTCACATTGCTTCAAACTCATCGATGCGCTGCTTTGTGTTGCCTTGTCGAATCTGTCGGAGAGTCTTGTACTTGTCACGACCTGCCTTGACATTCTCAGCATGAAGAACATCATTCTGTGTCTTCTTGCTTTCATCTCTGGCTTGGGCTAATTCTGAACTTAATGCCTGCATTAAAAAAATATATTACTCGCACATAAAGCTATAAAAATTATGACAATAGATTAAAGATGCAAAAATACATGTATACAAAATCTGACTTTAATATAATAATCTTTCCATGGTGGAATGGTTTTCTGGATGGGTATACAAGAGTTTTTTTTTTTTTAATTTATTTTTATTTCATGCGCACTGGTGTTTTTGCCTGCATATATGTGCATGTGAGGGTGTCACATCCCCTGGAACAGGAATTACAGACAGTTGTAAACTCCCATGTAAGTATGGGAATTGAATTCGGGTCTCCTGGAAGAACAGCCAGTTCTCGTAACGGATGAGCCATCTCTCCAGCCCCACCAGCTTCTTTGTTTTTTTTAAGTAATTGTGATGCTGGGTAGGAATGCCCAAGGCCTTTCTTTTTTGAGTCATCAACTATGATATTGTATATATTCTCAACTACTCTAACTTTCTTATCCAATACATGAGACAACTGATCAAGTTCAAGGCAGTCATTTTAAAGGAAAGTTACTATAAGATTTTTAAAATTGAACTTTTTCTCTAGAAATCTTAATGCAGTTAATGTTTATCCCTTCTTTTTAAGATTTTTACCAACTTAAAAATTAGTTTCTAAACTGTTGAATAACGCTAAATTTTCCTATTATGAGCTAATAATGTACATTTAAAAACTGAACTTTTATAATTATAAAATATGAATAATTCCAGTGATACACTATTTTAGATAAAGGACGAGGTATCAAATACTCCATCATTGTTTTAAAGACTAACTTCATTTCACATGGCACTAGAATACTTTCTTTGAAAATGACCCAATCTATAACTGAAAACTCACCAGTTAGCAAAGCCCTTGCTAACTGGTTATAAAATGGAAGCAATAAGGAACAAATACAAGCCAATCACAAGCCTGGACCATGGTAAGGACTGGAGCACTCAAGAACCTGATTCAGATGGAGGTGCCAGCTAGCCGTGCACACAGCTCAGGCTGTCAGTACCTGGAGCTGCTGCTTCACACGTTCATTTTTCTGGGTCTCCGTCAGGCGCTCCTCCTCACTGCGGTGGTCAGTCACCCCGTCGCTGGACAGCTCGGCACTGGCCTCTGCACTATTCTCGTCAAGCTCATCGTGCTCGTTCTCGGTGGGAGGAACAACGGGCGGGGGCGGGGGTGGGGGCGGCGCAGACATCACGGTTTTTAACTCTTCTTTGGTCTTTTCCAAGTCTTCCTGGGCTGCAAAAGCCTGAATATTGAAAATGAGTTTGTAAAACTGGTAATAAAAATGATTTATTCTGTCTTTGTAACAAAAACTACATTTCAAAGTAATAATAAGTCCTTTTAACAAAAGCTCCATTTTCACTGGAGGCATAAAAAAGTTTAAGAATATCTCTTGATTAAAAATATTAATACAGGTTTATTCTTTGTTGCTGTAACTGTTCTGCAAATGCTTGGTAGAAAACAACTTAATCTCTATAATGTTAAGGAATGTCACACTTAATAGATTACATTTCAGCCACAAGCAGAAAAACAAAACAGGCAATGGAGGAATCAAACCCATTACTCTAACACAATGGTCAATTAAAATCACTAACCTAATGATGGGTTAACTCCATAGTGTCATCTCATATGAAACAACATAAAATATCCAAATCACCCACGATTTGGGGGATAGCACTTCCTAGATTGCCTGGAAAAGTCCCACTTTCCAGTCTTGTCCTATATCCTAGTAAGAACACTCTACCTTACTCTCAAAGGGCTCCTAACTATGGAGGTCTCCTATAAGAATTCATTAAGCTTTAAGAGTCATATTTCAGCAGGGCGTGGTGGCGCACGCTTTTAACCCCAGAACTCGGGACGAAGAAGCAGGTGGATCTCTGTGAGTTCAAGTCCAGCCTGGTCTACAAAGTGAGTCCAGGACAGCCAGGGATACACAGAGAAACCCTGTCTTGAACCCCTCCCCCCCAAAAAGTCACGTTTCAGTTTACAGGAAATACGTGGGATACAAAGATAAAACAAATGACACCACGAAGAAGCAAACAGACAAACATACAAGGGAAGAACATACTCCAGATCCCCTTCAGCAAATCAGTATCAATAACAGGTTAACAATCCTGTGTTGAAGGTAAAGGAAACCAAGAACTAAACTGCTGCTTTGCACATGGCAGAGCAAACTACCTACAAATTACCAAATTTACTGGTTAAATTTTGAAATCTAATCTAAGATTGAGATGAAAACTCAATAAAATTGAATTATAGGCCGGGCGTGGTAGCACATGCCTTTAATCCCTTTAAGCACTTGGGAAGCAGAGGCAGGCGGATCACTGTGAGTTCGAGGCCAGCCTAGTATACATAGTGAGTCCAGGACAGCCAGAGCTGTTACACAGAGAAACCCTGTCTTGAAAAAACAAAAAAAAACAAAAAAAATTTAATTATGGGAAGAGAATGATTTCATTTCAAAAATATATAACTGTATACATAAGCAGGAAAAGGAAAGGATATACACTGTTTTAAAATAGTATATGAGTTTGTAGGATTGTAATTTTCTTTTTATATTAATTTTTGTTGGCTTTGTATGCATTCTTAAATTGCTCGTGGGACTTGTAACTGTATTTTTTTTTTTAAAGTTTGTGTCTCAAAAGTTCATAAATCTTCCTTTAACCTGGGCCTATAAAATTCTCATGGCAAAAGCAGTATAATGGGGAGACTAGCCATTTTACCCTTTTTATATTTATATGTATATTATTTTATATATATACACATGTAATATATCAAAAATGTCCCAATAAAAGTGTTACTTCTACAAAGAGTAGAAGAAAACCATTTATACAGTAAGAGTATTTTATTGTAGAAAAACCATCAGATATTTCATGTACCTTCTTTGGGTATAAAAATTCTACCTGTACTTACAAGTTGATGTTACTGAATCCAACTCATTCTTCTCTGCCCCATCCCTCTAATTCCAAGCTTGGTGTTGCACTGGTGAAATCTTATTAGAAATCTCAGCAGCAACCCACTGCTCCCTGAAGATCTGTAGGCAGCTAAAGGATGCTGGGGAAAGGAGTGAATGAGGCCCACTTCTCCCTAAGGAGCAGGAGTTAATGGCTGCTGAGAGAGATTTTCCTCAGCAGTGTAGCCACTGGCGAGCTGTCCATATTCCTGTAAATAGTATTTCACCCTAACAGACATATTGGTCCATTATAAAGAAAACAACCCAGAAAAAGTAGAAGAGGACACACAAAGTGCAAAGAGCAAGGGATCAGTGGGAATAGCACTGGGACTAGAGAGTTAAGTGGGAGAATATGGTCAGACTATATGGTATACATGTATCCATGTCAGACTACATATGCCATAAATATAATATAATGTCCATGTATAATTAAAGTGTGCTAACCAAAAAAAAAAAAAAAGAAGAAACAAAAAAATTTACTAGTAGCAAAACTATAACCCATAACTCAACATCACCTCCTTAATTGGGTGTCATGACTTCTCAGTCTACCACAAAATGTCTCTTTCTTCCCATCCTTATTCTCATTGCTACATCCTTTGGACATTTCAACATCCACTATCTCAATCCATACTTCACACTGCTTTAGGCTTTTTTGCTTTATAAAATCATACTTCATTGGGCTAATTGTGTTCTGAAATCTTTAGCACTCAATGTCTATACACACATTCCACTAATTTGCATCAGTAGAGCATTAATCTGAAGTCCCCTCTAACTCAACTTTCTATTATCAATTTGTCACCTGCATCTTTTACCTTTTGTGAACTCACGCTTAATTGTTAGTTATTTACTGACTATCCCTCAAATCTGTCACATACACTACTTCTTACACTCATTCAATTCTTTTCTATCTGGAACAACCAACAATGCTTCAGCCCTTAATCTGATTCCCTCAAAACTAATTTACTTCTCAAGACCCAACTTAAATGCTTATGAATTTCCCAGACATCTGTCTAGCTCCCACAGGAACTGATCACCTCTTATGCAACCCCAGAGACTGAGCACATACTGATCTCACATCACCCTATAAAGTCAGCAAGCATACTGCTAGCTCCTAACAGAGTAGTTATTCACTAAAAGCTACCACACAACAAAACAGTGATTACTTTGTGCTGCCACTCGGTAGCTTCCTCTTCCTTTTTCTTCTTGGCTTCTTCTAAGAGTGCAATCTTGGCAGTGAATTCAGCAAGTTCTGCTGCCTAAAATTAAATTATGTTTATATATAATCAGTACTACTAACAGTAATATTAATATTCTTTTATATTCAGTCAAAAAAAACTTTCAGGGACATGATGGGCTGTTTTAAGTTTCTCTTAATCTTCCATGTTTTAAAAGGCAGTGTTTCCTGAAGATCTAAGTAGCTTGTCTATAGTAGGTACTTGACATAATGAGATATTATAAGGCAAAGTTAAGAGATTTTTATTCTATAGATGAGCAATTATTTAGGTTTCAGTAGTAAGAACTTAAAATGTGTAAGAGCTGTTTTAAATGTTTATCATTAAATAAAAATTATGTATTGTTCTGTAACTTTAAGGATACTTTACCAACAATCTCATCTGATTCCTCATCAGTCCTACTTTCAAACTGAAAAGGTCAAAAAGCAAAGGACAGGTATGACATCACATACCTGCAGTCCAAACCCTCTTGGTATTTTGGAGGTGGGCAGGAAGACCAAGAGTTCAAAGCCAGCCTGGGTTAGTAGCAAAACCTTGTGTACAAACAAACAAACAGGACTCAAAGACATGCACTAAATAAACATCTGAATTTATATATATATATATATATATATATATATATATATACACATATACACATATTCAGAATCTTCTCTGTGTCATACATACTTTCATTATTTGGAAGTACATTAAACAAACTCCAATCAAGTATGACATAGCTGTCATACAAAAATCAAATATGCTGTGTCAATTTATCTAAAGCACAAGATGCCACATGTCCTGCTGTAGAGCTTATCCAAAGTCTAAGTCAGTGGCTCTCAGCCTGTGTGTCATGACCCCTTTGGGGACTGAACAACCTTTTCATGGGGTCGCCTAAGACCACTGGAAATCAGATATTTACATTACGATTCATAACAATAGAAAAATTACAGTTATGAAACAGCAACAAAAATAATTTTATGGTAGAACATGAGGAACTGTATTAAAGGGCTGTAGCATCAGGAAGATTGAGAGCCAGTGGTCTATGTGAATGCAAATCTTTTGTAGGCCACAGGCTCCATTTAAAAGGAAACCATAACCAGGTTATATCATATGAAAGAAATCTATTTTTTAAAAGTAACTATAAGACATAAAACACATGGACCCTTTTATCCTGTTTGGTTTTAGGTTTGTTTTTTTAATTTTAAGGTAGAAATAAAATGTCCAGTTTCTTTGTCACATTGTTGCTAACCCTATGGCATGCTTTGAGAAGGTTTGGGAGTGCTTTGGCAAGACAGATAGATGGTTCAGCTGTTAAGAGGAGGTTTGGGTGGTGGCCGTACCATCTGTGACTCAAGTTTTGCTTTTTCTGAGAATGCATGGGGCCTTACCAGCTGCTCCTGGTTCTTCATCTGGTCAGCAGCTTGCTTGGCTATTGCGGACTTGGCCTCCTCAGCAGCCCGACGCTCCCTGTCTAGCCGCTCTGCCTCCTCCTTTGCCCGTTGGCGCTCCTGCTCCAGTTCCAGAGCTTTCCGAGTCTGTTCCTCTAGTTCTGTTAAACATTCACCCAGCCCACAAACATGGGTTAATTTCAATCATCCTCCTTACAGCAAGATGCCAAAATCTGTAGTTTCTAAAGATGAGCATGTGTCTAAATATAAAAATGCTTCTATTTTAACCTGGTAAAGAGCAAGAATTTAACCAATTATGTAATTCAAAACTGCAAGGACATGAAAGCCCTTTACAGTTCAAGCTGTGTCAAAAAGCTAGAAGCACATACTTAATTTTCTTGATATCTCTAATTTTAAGTTTTGACCTGGGGGAACTAGAAAAGTTGGGGACCTGGGTGCAGTAACTCAGGAGAATGCTTGCCTAGATGTCCAAGGCCCAGGGTGCAACCTAGTTCAAAAGTAAAAACTGAGCTGTTTGCCTTAGCAAAAATCTGTAAGTAATGCATTTTAGGACCTATGGAGCTAATTCAGTGGTACAAACTTTGTCTGGTACATAAGATGCTGTAGATTCGATCCTTAGTAACAGGACAAAATACATCAAGTCTTACTTACCTAAACTAAGTACAGGTGGAATAACCCTCATCTGAAATGCATGAGGACTCAGTGTTTGGAATTTCAGGTTTGTGAGGATTTGCAATATTTAATGTACACAGTGAAATAATTTAGAGCTAAAGCTCATTCTAACATGACGTTCCTACGCACCTTACGAGCAGAACCGGAA
>CAJQZJ010032812.1:722165-793604 GCA_907164525.1 Lophiomys imhausi
CATACTCTGATGCCTCATTCTAACATGACGTTCCTACGCACCTTACGTGCAGAACTGGAACATACTCTGATGCAGTACTTTTAGTGTGCCTATGCTATGACTGAGACCCGTCACATGAAATCAAGTGTGCAATTTTCACTTGTGACATTATGTAAGTTCAGAACATTTCATTCAGACTTGGGGGTATCGAGATGTATAACTTTTATTTTTTGATAAGTCATCAGCAATCTTGACTAATTGTAGGTATAAGTTCGAAAAAAAAAAAAAAAAAACTTGACCCTAAAGCTCTTAGGTGACTTATGAATTGACATATATGTCCCTTAAGACATAATGAAGTGACAAGCATTGTAATCTGTCCATGTATCAGGCACAATTTTTTTTCTTATTCCAGTAAACTAAGAAAGGGAAATATTACTAACACAAACCCATTTAAAAAAAAACCTAGATAGCTTTAAAACATTAAATTTAAGCATTATTTTGGCAAAGTCTTACTAAGAATTCTGTGAGAGAACAGAGAGTAATGTTCCTAGGAGACTGAATATCCCTTGCTGTGTCCTTTAGAAAGATGTGAAAGTAAACTGTAATGATAACATTTTACTTAACATTCTTAATGTTACCAGTCTTAATCAAAACTCACATAAGTAATTTCAGTTAGAGATTTGAGAGATTTTGAGTATTAGAAGAAAAATGACTCTGGCTAGCTTTAAGTTCTTGATAAAATAACATACAAATTCTACATAGCCATCTGGCTACAAACTATAAAAGTACACAATACAGGGTTTTACCACAGCTTAATTATATGATGGTTCATTTTGAATTCTCATTTAAAAATTGGTCAGGTTAACCTAGAATAAGCTTCCCTTATCCTACTTGGCTGATAGAGCTCACAAAGCTCATGGCTCTACCATTCACCTATACAAATGAAGAATTCAAAGCAGCATTCCCAAGAAACACATATCCACAATTTTAGCACCCACATGTCCATTGACAAGCATATGCTCAGTCTCAAAAGCGGGAAATTTTGAAGTATGTTCCAGAATTTATGAGTCCTACAGGTATTATGCTAAGTGCAAGAAAGCCAGTCACAAAAAGACATGTCATGTTTCCACTCCCTGTCCAAAAGAGCCAAAATCCCAGGCAGAGAAGGGTATATACTTGGGGGTATGGAGAGAGGGCTTAGGGAGTTACCAATCTGCTGGTTGAAAAGAGTTTTATAATGTTGACTCCTCATATCCTTAAACCACACTCTTCAAAATCGATAGTACACTAAATTTTCATGTTTGCCACAGTTTAAAAAATAAATAAATGAAGCTGCTATGAACATAGATGAGGAAACTTCCTTATGATTCCATGAGGAGTCATTTGGGTGTATACCCAGAAGTGGTATGGCTGGGTCCTGAGGCAAAGCTATTCCAAGTTTTCTAAGATATCGCCAGACTGACCTCCATAGTGTTTGCACAAGCCTGCACTCCCACCAGCAATGCAAACAACCCAGATGTCCCTCAATTGAAGAATGGATTCAAAAAGTGTGGTATATCTACACAATGGAATACTACTCAGCTATCAGAAACAAGGAAATCATGCAACTTGCAGCCAAATGGATGGAACTAGAGAAGCTCATCCTGAGTGAGCTAACCCAGACTCAGAAGGATGCACATGGCATCTATTCAATTATAGTTGGGTTTTAGCTACATAGTACAGGATCTCTATACTACAACCAACGCACCAAAGGGAACATGGACATAGACTTTTTTTTCTTGTTTTGTTTTGTTTGTGTGTGTGTATGTGTTTTGTTTGTTTGTTTGTTTTTTTAGTTTTCTCTCCCTGGCAATGAGACCCTTTTCACTGGTGGTACCCAGTGTATGAGGAGGCTTTTGGCCCTCATATGACTTCTGAACCAGGGCAGGGGACTGTTATGTAGGGACACTCCACTCCAGAGGAGTGGGATGGAAGGGTTAGGGGGTAGAGGGTGGGAGGGAGGGGCTGGGAAGGGGGGAAAGAGGACAATATGATGGAGATATAACCTGAAGCAACCAAAATTAAAGTTTTATCTGTTAATAAAATTCTTAGAAGTTTGGATTACAAATTAAATCCTGACATAAATACTCCCTTGTGTTATTTTTCATTAGCTTTCTGTAGTATCAATTTTTTAAAAGGTCAATTTGATAGATGTTTGTGTAATTCTTAAATGTATCACAAAAAGCTACCTTTCAAATGTTAAAATGGTCAATTATGGTGGCACACTCCTTTAATCCCAGCACTTGGGAGGCAGAGGCAGGCGGATCTCTGTGAGTTCAAGGCTAGCCTGGTCTACAAAGTGAGTCAAGGGCAGCCAGAGATACACAGAGAGAACCCTGTCTTGAAAAAACAAAAATAAAAATAAATAAAATGTTAAAATGAGCATTATTCTAGTCATATGACCTTGTATAAAAATGCACTAGTGCACTAGAACAAGGGTTAACAAACTGTGGCCCGTGGACCAAACCCAATGGTAATTTAACATTTTATTGAGACACCATCACCATTCCACTCAAAAGTTAAATATGACTACTTTCACACAACGGCCAACTCGAGTGAGATTTGGACTGTATAAAGTTTAAAATATTTACTGAATTAGACCGTAAGTGACTCAAGACTATTGAAGGATTTGATAAGAAAAATGATACCAACTTTTCCCTTATCTGGTTCATAAAAAATCTAGAACTTTCCATCTTAGGGGTCTGGCATGAAGGCAATGGTTTGTTTAAAATAAACTCTTTCAAGACAATGATTGAAAGTCACAAAGACAAACTAATATCCCTACTCATGTCAGACTGATGTTGACTGGCTATAGTATGTAATATAGTATGTAATTGGGAGGTGATAGGAAAGGTTAATGTAAATTCAAACTAATAAATTTGAGGAAGCTTCCTGTTCTCACTCATTTGAACCCCAGCACTACATAATTTTGCAAGCCAAATAATTTCCTACCCCAGAACCAAGCTTAGAAGCTGTAATACTGCAGTAACAACATAAAAACAAAGAAAAAAAAAAACTCTATATGCCTTAATAGACAATATAATCCAAAACATTAACTTTCTTTCTCTTTTCTAAAGCAATTTTTTATCAACAACTACATTATTGATTATTGATTTCTTGGGGAAAGCACATGATCTTAGAAGAAAAATAAGTTGACAGTTCAAAAACCACAACTTTTAGAAATCATAGAACACTGATTATACATTATTGATTGAAAAAAAATTAAATTCCTATAGTATACCTAAACATTGATAAAGTTATTATATGTCACCATAAAGATTTCTCTGAATAATATATGGAGATATTTTTAAGCTACAGTAATTGAAAACAGCATATGCACACACACATACACACACAAATTGTCAGTCACAGTAGTGTGCACCGGTCGTCCTTGGTACTTTGGAAGGTAAAAGCAGAATGATCAGTTGACTCCAGGAGTTCAAGGCCACCCAGGGCAATATCTCCTCTAAAAACAAAACACCTTAGGATATATGTCAGATCCCTCTTTGTGTGACAAATATGAATACATTTTCATGTGTGCTGTGTATTTATTCTGTAGACAATAAGGTATCTGCATTCCCCAACAGTGGAATAATGGCAAAGCAACACACAGGCCTGGTATTAATGTTCTACTGGACCAGGAAGCCAAAGATGTACAGCCTGGGATTAAAGTACTTGGGACAAGGAGGAAACTTCCTGAAAAGGGGACAAGGAGAAATCCCTCATCAAACATGTATGCTATATTCCTTCAATATATTTGCCAATCCCCCAAATGTACACATACGTGAGACACCAGAAAACATCTTAAACTATGTAGTTTAAGTGGGTAATTTTTTACAACATACTAATTGTATCTTGACAAAGCTATCAGGAAAAAAAAATTTGACTAAATCTAAGATCTCAAAAATCAGAATGACAAAAAATTATATAAGAATAACAAATAGCTGGGAAGTAATAAATAGGACAAGAATGCCAGTATTGTTCATTATCTGGCTCTGGCAAGCTACAAGAATAAGTGTGTACAGTTTCTATTAATTTATGAATAAACTTCCCTGTAACCAACCACTGAGGCTTACTCCTCTATAGACTTCTCTGTCAATACTTCACTGAGATTGTGTTCGGGTGTTCAGAAAATAATACTAGTTAAAAACAATCTCAGTATGTTAAACTAAGTATTATTTCCAATTCAGAATTTAGGAACCTAACACATTAAAATGATTCACTAATGGTCATATTCTAACTTAATGACAGAATTAAGCTTTGCTCCTAATTGTAAAATGCATATCATCTAATATACATCACATTATCACGCTGACTGCCCCTCCATAGAAGTTCAGACTATAACAAATGATTTTGTTTAGGTTACTGCTCCATCTTCCATCAAGAAAGTGTGTGCTGTATCCAAGCAGGGATCACACATATCCAGTATCATGTACTTAGTGCTTACTATGTACGCATAATTAATAAAATCACTACACCACAACTTTCTTCTATAGTTTGTCTCATGGAAGTCAAACAAATATCACTTTGATATTTGTTAGAACAGCAAATGAATGGTAGGTCTCGTGACAACATCTATCAGGTATCCCAAATATATCTTTCAAGATGTTCTAGAACAACTACTCTATCATTTTTGTTCTATTTAATGAGTCATTTGAAATAACAGCATCAATAAAAATTAAAAGAAATAGAATGACAGTGAAATATAAATTTTCCATCAAAAAAATTCCAGGTTAATTTAACTATCATGACACATGGTCAGTTAGTGCACTTGAATGAGCACTGAGGACACATTACAAGACAATCGTGTAGGTTTTAGGACAGCCTGGGAAAGCTTTATTAGAAAAACAACAAATACACTGGATGTCCTTTGCCTTAAGATGACTGATTTGCAACTGTCTTGATAAAGGTGCTCTATGTTCTTTGTGCTCTATCTCCCTTATACTCTTCAGTGCTTCTTTGAGTAGTTTTGTATGTAAATCATTAATACTTTTATTATACATCCTAAATAAATGAGATTGAAAGATTCAGTAAGTAGCTTTTCCCTCAAAAGAGTTATATAAATCTAAAAGTGCTATGAATCAATCTTTACTATCAAATTTTCATTCTTTAAACATCCTTCAGTATAATGCAGGAGGTCAAGTGTGTGGTACTAAGGACCAAACTGAGGGCCTCACACATGTAAACATCCCAACCAATGACCTATACTCTAAGTCCCTCAATCCAAGTTTCTTTTCAACATTCTTTAAAAATGCAACTTATACTAGTCATGTGGTCCTTAGCACACACACTCTATCAATGTTTCACATATGTATTTCTATCATCTGCACGGGTTTTACTGCCATCTAGGTTATACATCTGTACTCCTAAAAGATAAAAAGGTAACTAAAAAGGTAAAAACAGCATCAAATTTGGAATTCAAGAATCACACTCTGTCATCACTTTGTGGTCTATGAACAAATGCCTTACAACCTTTCAATTTTGAAGTAAATTAATTTCTAGATGTGAGGGATGAGGTTTAGCTATTGAGTTAGAATAAAACTCATTTTAAAATCTGTATTTTTTTTATTGTGTATGGTTTGTACACCTGCATGGAGGCCAGAGGTCTACCAAAAGTTGTGTGACACAGTCTCTCACACCCTGGGTCTCACTGATTTGTTGAGGCTGCCTGGTCAGTCAACTTCAGAAATCTGTCTATCTCAGCCCTCCAGTATTGTGATTGCAAATTAGTGCCAACCATGCCCAACCTTAATGTAAGTTCTGGTGATGAAACTTCAGATCTTCATGCTTCCACAGCAAATACTTCACCAAATGAGTCCTATCTCTAGCCCTAAGCATACATCTGGTAAGGTAGCAAATGCCAGTTATCCTAGCATTGGTGAGGAGGGAGATCAGAATATGAAAATTTTTTTTTTTTTTTTTTTGGTTTTTCGAGACAGGGTTTCTCTGTGTATCCTTGGCTGTCCTGGACTCACTTTGTAGACCAGGCTGGCCTCGAACTCACAAAGATCCGCCTGCCTCTGCCTCCCAAGTGCTGGGATTAAAGGCGTGCGCCACCAACGCCCGGCCAAGAATATGAAAATTTTTGAGGCCAGCCTGAGCTATAGCGAAAACGTGTCTCCCCATTTACACACTTAAAAGCCACAATAGTCTCTACTAAAATATATTTCCAATAGTCCCGGAATTAGAATAATTGTAGATAGTCAACTAGGTGACCACCTCTTCTGAATACCCACTAGAAAATGGTTCTCATTGCTTCTGAAAAGTATCTCCTTCACACAGGAACATGACATAAGAATCAAATTAACCTTAAGTTATACCACTATTCCTAATAAAAATGAATTGCTAGTTCTTCTAATTGTTTGGGAAATGTATTAGAAACATGGTTAAGTTCATACTGTCTTCTAAGATTCTGCTGCTTTGGAAGGAACAATTTAATTTGCCCAAATAACTTTTCTTCTGTTCTTTCCACTAATGCTTTGTCAAAGTATACTCAATGTAAATAGTATCCTTTCTACGTATTTCAGCACTCTGGCTGCATGCTAAATAGGAAGCCCATCTAAACATGTCAAAAGCAAACAAGCAGCATGTATGTGTATGAGTGTGCATGTTTTTGGAGCTAGGTAGCATATAAATCACAGTACTATGAACTCAGTGTCCAAGAAAAACTTTCACCTTTTTGGGCTTTCATCGTCTGCTCTTCAATTTGCCTTAGACGCTCCATTAGCTCTTCCTTCTCACGTTCTATTCTTTCTTTTTCCTTTTCTGCTATTTCTCTTTTCTTCTTTTCATTCTCTAATTGTGCCCTAAAAGAAATTACAAGTCATACGTTACAAATAAACGGGTAAAAAACAAATTAGTAAGTTTATCTGTACTAACCCCAAATCAAATTTTAAAGAAAGTGCAGCATAAACATTTAAAGTTTTTCAATATATTCACCACGTATACTTCAGTATCTAGAACTATGCTGTACTACATACTCACTAGTCAGACACGCACAGCAGCATGTGTTACAACCCAAGAACTGGGGGGATGGCAGAAGCAGGAGGGTCCCTGGAACTTGTTGACAGGCCTTGTCTCTCAAGGTGTCTTCCCTAGATGCTTTCAACTTCTGACCTTTACATGTTTATGCATGTCATGTATCTAGACATACATCATATACATACACAATTTTAAAACTTAAAAAATATATACAAAGCATATCCTCAAAGCCAACTTAGGTGGGAAAAAGCTAAGGTGATTTAGCATCTGCATACAGAGCAAATTATATGTAACATCTTAATAGCTTGCTTCACCCATTGCCACAACTCAAGGGAATTTTTTGTTAGCAGAAGCTCTTCATGGGGAAATAACAAAGGCTTAAAGAAAACACGCATGTACCTTCAATAGCAAAATAGCATGGGAAGTCAATGATTTTCAACCATTAAAAATAAATTAATACTGGGCTGGAGAGATGTCTCAGTGGTTAATAACACTGGCTGTTCTTCCAGAAGACATGAGTTCAATTCCCAGTACCCACATGGCTCACAGCTGTCTCTAACTCCAGTTCCAGGATATCTGATACTCTCACACCCAATGCACATAAAATAATTTTAAAAACAAATTAATACAAATTTAATTTCTGGGTACTAGCCACTTATGCCTCGATATAAGATGACAACTAAGCTATCACCTCTCACAATTCCATTAGGATATAGGCAAGTGTTCAATACTAGAGTAAATGTGGAAACAATACCTTGAAGATTTAGATGTTATCTGTCACAAGTCCTGATAAAGTCACTGTGGGGAGAGGAACTGGGGAGCTAATAAGCCAGAATCTCCAAAATCTAACACTAGATATCAAGCAAGAGCCTACCTTTGGTCATACTCCACGTTAGTGACACAAACAAACAAAAAAATGACTAAAAAGATACCAAACTGTTACTTCATATGCTTAATATTCAAATTACTACTTCATTGATAGTATTTTTTCCACTGAAGTGATTCCATGTCTAACATTTCCTTAATATTCACAAAATGTTATCATTGCCACCTAGTGTCAACTCTGAATTTCAGGCATATCACAAAACTGTACTATCAAAGTATTTTTTCTTACTATGAAAGTCTGAACTTGGAAATTTCTGCAGATCTTGGGCATCCATCTCCCCCAAGAAAGAAAGCATGGAACTCTGGAGGAGATCTGTCACAAGTTAGCAAGAGTTGCTGGCAGTGACCTTCTGATACACTAAGACAGGAAGTTGAAGGGTCAGTATGCTTCCTGCTAATTAATAAACTTCACCCCATTTAAAAACCAAAGACCTGGGGCTAGCGTTGGCCTAGTGGTTAAAAGCACTTTCTCTTGTAGAAAGAAGACCCAAGTTCAATTGCCAGCATCTACACGGTAGGCCACAAACATCTGTATCTTTAACTCCTCTTCTAGGGGCTACGACATCCTCTTACAATCTCTCTGGGTACAAGGCACGTATCTAGTACATATACATACATGGAGACAAAACAGTCAATGCACATTAAAAAATAAAATCTGATGCCCTTTTCTGACCTCTGTGACCAAGCATGTTCATGACCAAGCATGCATGTGGCACATGCATGTACACCCTGGCAAAACACATAAATCTAAATGGATTAAAAATAAAAATAGCACTTAAAAAAGCAACTGATTACATTATAAATAAATGTACTTCTGCCTCTTTCTATTTACTTCATTCCGTTGGCTTGTAGAATTAAGTCATGCTATTTCCCTGGTTTTAATATTCTACTATATGAACTTTTGCATAATATCCATTGAATTCTATCAAAAGTCTCTCTATTTGGTACACCCAGAAGGATTCAGCTTAGTTGTTTTAATGTATTCTTAGAGACAGATATAGAAAACATTCAGCCCAGTAACTGTTAGCCACATGCAGCTACCGAGTTCTGGAAATATGACTTCCAAAACTGAGGAAGTCAATTTTTAGTTTAATTTGATTGTAGTTACTTACAGATATTTAATGGTTTTTAAGCTCTGTCATATTAACTGAATACAGTAGAACATTGATAGTTTTGTATGACTAGTCTGCTTAAAAGTTGTACAATGGTACAGAACTATCTATCGTGTTTTCCTTATTGCTCATAGCTACCTGAGGGAAGGATCTGCTTGCATGTTAGAATTTTTACTTTTCCAGGTTTTGTGTGTGTGTTGTGCATTCAAGTGTATGTGTGTTTTTTTTTTTCAGGTATGTGGGTACATGTGTATGTGGTGCTCATTCAATCATGTTGTCTACATATGGAGATCTGAAGTTGATATCAGGAATTATTCTCTATCACTCTTGACCTTATTCTTTGAAGCAGGGGCTCTCCAACACAGAGCTCACTGATAGCCAGCTTACGTTAGTAGATCTCCTGTCTTTACTATCTGGGATCTGGGGCTGGAAGTACAGGTGGGTTGCAATGCCCACTGGACAATTTCGATAGTTTCTGGAGATCTGTAATCTGGCTTGCATAAGATTCTCTGAAACTGGAGTTATGGATACTTGTGAGCCACCACATGAGAGCTGAGAACCTAAGTCAAGTCCTCTCCAAGAGCAGAAAGTGTGCTCTTAACCACTGAACCATCTCTCCAGCCCTATTCATTTACTTTTAAAAATGAGACAACAAGCAATAAAAGGTGGAGCTACATATTTTACTAATAAATAGCATACTAATTTTCAATCTGTTGTACCAAGAAGCATGTCCTAAAAAAAATGGTGTACTCTATGATTTTAAGTGGTATACAGATGACACTGTTATTTGAGTAGCTGTGTATGTATTTTACAGACATGCAAAAACTGGAAAGGACATATCCTCATCTATGTAAATAGCAACCTTATTTGTAATAGCTAGAAACTGGAAACAACCCAGATGTCCCTCAACTGAAGAATGTATAAAAAAAAATTGTGGTACAATTACACAAAGGAATACTACTCACCTATCAGAAACAACAAAATCATGCAATTTGCAGCCAAATGGATGGAACTAGAGAAGCTCATCCTGAGTGAGCTAACCCAGACTCAGAATGATGCACATGGCATCTATTCACTTATAATTGGATTTTAGCCATGTAGTACAGAATAACTATACTACAACCAACACACCAAAAGGAACAGGAACATAGACCTTGTTACCTGTTAGTGGGACACTTTGCCCTAATAAAGTTGCCATATAGGCCCCCCAGTGCAAGAGGAAGAAGCTCTTAACACTCATATAACTGTTGAACGGAGCGGGGCTGATATGTAGGGTCAACCCACTACATATGGGTAAGATGGGGGGAGGAGATGGGAGGGTGATACTGGGAGGGTTGGAGAGAGGGGACTGTGATGGAGATGTAACTTGAATAAATAAATAAAAATAAAAATAATTCCTCTGCAATGACCAAGTAAAACAAAAATAAAATAAAATCTTTACAAAAAAAAATTTTAAAGAACAAGAAAAACATAAAGGTATAGGCAGCTCCAGTCTGGTTTTTAAGTTCTCTTTGATGTACTTCCTTAACATCCAGAAGGAAGAGCCTATCTGCCCTGGGTCTCTGAATCATTCCGCCCTCATTTCAACCTATAAAGTATATTGAGGCAGAGACCTGAGAAGCTGAGAGTTTCTGTACTCTAGAAAACCTAAATGAGGAGTCTTAAGGGCAAGTTGGCATATGCCAGGCACCTTGGGCAAAAGAAGGGTCCAGTGGCCTTCCCTTTAAAAGCCTGTTGTCCCCTCAGGCAGCTCATAGAAGCAGAAGTACTGGTTTTCAAGTAGCTGCTTTGCTACAGCACGCTGTGTCAACCCCAGGGTGTTTATTAGGCTACTCCACTGCTCCGAGGCCCCTGTACAGTCATGCCCAGCACTACCACAGCTTCTCAAGGCAGCTACCTTTCTTCCTGCCAGGCACTTATATCCTTCCTCCTTGAGGGCTCCATACAAACCAAGCCTCAAGACCTGCAGGGTATAGCTATCCCAAGTGCTCAGAACCTTTTGAGATCCTTTTAGGAAAGGGTGTTGCCTTCATTTAGTTTTTTCCTATTGGTGTCTCATTTGCTTTTCTACAGTGATGGAGGAAAAGAAGATAGGTAGACAAAAAAAAAAAAAAAAAAAAAACAAAAGCATGAAAGGAACACGGTTATAAGCAAGCTGAGAACAAACGTTATCTTATTACTGAAAAATGAAGTAAGTGTACAGGAGACAGGCAACCTGACTCGAGAACATTTCACAGCTGACTCTGCAGTGTTGCTAACCCTCACCCCACAGCTCCACAGACACACCAGACAACAGCACTCAGCCACTCACACCACGCGCTGACACCTAGGGTTGCCAGGCCTTTTTTAACTCTCATAAAATTTCAATACTCTTCTCCTCTGCACACTGCTCGAAAGGACTAACCTGTCCACTTAGGTCCCTAGGCAAACCCTACGTATTCCTATCTCTACATGTCTGTTTATGTTGGCTTCCCCTTCTCAATGTGTCTTTCCCACCCCCTAACCAAATTATACTTTATCCAGGAAGTTTTTTGTAATTACTCAAAGTATATATGTAGGTATCTTCATTTAGAGTTTGGGCTTAATACTCATTTCAACCTAGTTCTACCTTGAGGACATAAATATACTAACATGCAAAATTGAATTACTTTAGAAATACCTTTCCGGCCCATCACTAAAACTACTCAAAAGTCTAACCCCGAAGTACACCAACACAGTTGACACTCTGTAACTTGTAGCGGGCCTGTCCCAAGCAATTAAAACGAAGAGCGCGTGCGCACCTTTCGAGCTGCTTCTGATGCTTTTCCTCCCGAGCCTGAGCCTTCATCTGTTGCACCTCAATAGTATCAGGCTTCCTCCTGCGCATGTACAGTTCATGGTTCCCCATACATAAGGCCAAAATCCGCTTATTGATTCTCAGACGAGGTGCATAGAAAACAAAATCCTGAATAGAAAACATCTCAATTTCAAAATCTGAATGATAGTCTTTTCACAACTACTCAATTTCAACATGAAGCAGAACTCTGATGTCACTGCACATAAAGTTTAGGGACTAGGAAATCTTACATACTCTAACATGACTAGTTCCTCATCCCTCCATCCCTCACCCGTTTTTTAAAGATGAGCTAAATGTCATTAATTCTTTTTTTATTCGACAAAGAAACAGCTATTCTTACAGCCCAGAGAAGGGTGTGTTTTGTCAAAATGGTCTTTTTCCATGGCTGTGTTTTAATCTAGAAATGTTCTTAAAATATTCATCTTTTAGAAGCAAAGGTAGAATACTAAAGTACATGTGACATCAAGTTTTTTAAATCTATCTCAGTAAGAAGCCCCAAATATTAAAAATGAAAAGTTCAGAGTACACAAATCCAGAGTTAATTTAAAAAGGTTACCTCTACTACATTTACAATCAACAAATGCTGTTTAAATTATTTCTTAGGAATGACTGTTAATGCCCTTCTACTACCATTACTAACCTTATAATTAAATCAGTTAAAATTCTTACATCTTATTAAGAAAAATGGAAACTTTTGTATTTTTAAAACATTTCATCATTGAGGAAATTTAACTAGGGGAACAGAATATCCCTTAGAAACAACTTCAGTGATCAGTGTCATTCTTTAAGTGACTTCATAGAAATTATTAGAAAATTTTTTAAGTTAATAAAATATACTTACAGGTGCCTTTTTGTCAATTGGCTTTATAACAAATTTTTTGTCATTAAATGAAATATTTCGGATTTCACTCCAGGGAAAACCAATTTTAGGTGTTAACCTTAAAAAATAAGAATATTACTTTAAATTAAAGGCAGGAAACAGTGAGAAAATAAACACCTTCTGGGACAGGTTAAGTGAATGACCAGTCTTAAGAGCCCCAGACTCTCAGAGCATATAATCTTACTCACATGATCCAGCTGATGCTATCTTTGAAAGGAAAATTTAATTAAATCACATAAAATAATAACCATTGAAGATTTTCATATAAGTGTCATTTTCCTCAAATTAGCTAGGAAAACCGATCTAGTAAACAGAGCATTGGACTGAATCTCCTAAGGAAATTTCACTCACAAGGGACAAAAGCAGCACACTGCAAATACAGATGCAGAAGTAAACCTTGAAACTGTACGGTACTAGAAAATAGAGAGTATACCCAAAACTCAATGTGGAATTAACTAATCCTTTGCTGTAGAAAAGACAGCAATAAGAACAATCAAAACAACAGCTTTTACAAGCAGAGCATAATTCCGAAGCCATTTGCATTGCAGAAAAGCGACTAGCTCACTAAACAGTCATTTACTTACTTGTCATCATGCTCATAAATATTCAGACCCAGCGCATCAACACCCAGCCACAGTTCAGTACCCTTCTTATTCTTGATTTCAAAATAGTTGACACCATACATTTCTAGATCTTGTGCAATCTTCAAGTATTCCATCATCGAATCTTCCCTATTAAAATACAGCTGAATGTAACACATTAAAGGAAACACAACTAAACATTTAATAAAATCTGGGGCTAATATTCAGTGCTTTATATTTATTCATCCACATCAAAAGATGGGAAGTATAAGCTGGTATCATCACAAACCCTTTAAACATTCATTCATTTACAGAAAGTGTATGTGTACACACATACACATGCACACCCACGTGTATGTGTGTGTATAGGGGAGTGTGAATGATAACGTGTGAACCATAGCATATGTGTAGGCTGTGTCAAAGTCTGTATCCTGACTGAATACTGAAGTCATAGAAGATTTTCCTAGAAAGGGGCACATAAAAAACAGTTTTAGATATCTTTTTTTTTTTGGTTTTTCGAGACAGGGTTTCTCTGTGTAACAGCTCTGGCTGTCCTGGTCTCACTTTTGTAGACCAGGCTGGCCTCGAACTCACAGAGATCCACCTGCCTCTGCCTCCCAAGTGCTGGAATTAAAGGCGTGCGCCACCACCGCCCGGCTTAGTTTTAGATATCTTAAATTAGTTTAAATAATGCATGCTTTAAAATGGATATTATATAGTTTACAAGAACTCAAATGATTCAAATGAATCATGCCCTAGATTGAAAAACTGGCTTCCTCATTACTAACAGAAAATTTAGAACAGACAGGAAAATAGAATTCTTGGGTACTGATTATCCCTCTATTCTCCATATATGTTTTTTTTTGACTAAATTTAACATTGTCATTTTATGTAGATAATACTTTTGATTAGAAAGAGAGAGAGAGACAATAATCCTCACAAGTTGGTTCTCTCCTAACATGTGGGCTCTAGGAATTCAATGCAGGTCATTAGGTGAGGCATTGTTAGCTGAGCCATCTTCACTAGCCCAAGAATTTTAAATGGGATGAAAATGCTTCATCTTTTTGAGAGAAATATATAGAAAATAGTCGCCTAGATACCTTAGCATTCCTCTGTGTTCTTCATGCCAGTTTTGTATTCTCTCCTCCCACTGTTCTTTTGTCAGTTTGTGTTGTTCCAAAACACTAAAAAGGAAAAAAAAATATAGTCAATGCCTTTGTGATTCAAAAAGCAATGTCTTTTCAAAGTCTATATTCCTTTCATAACTTGACTGTGATGATACAAATCAATGCACATGCTAAAACTGCACTGAACTAAAAACACACTTGAGGATATAAGACATGGGACAGAACAAGGTGGTGGGCTGTGTCAGAGTCAGTATCCTAGCTGAGTACTGAAGTCACAGAAGATGTTACTAAGGAAAGCTAAAACAAAGTTTTAAATAGCTTAAATTACTTTAAGTAATTCATGCTTTAAAATGCGTATTACATAGCTTACAAGAACTCAAATGTTTCAAACGGAATTATACCCTAAATTGAAAAACTGGCTTCCTCATCACTAACAAAAAATTTAGGACAGGAAAATAGAATTCTTGAGTCTTGATTATTCCTCTATTCTCCACATCTGCTATTTCTTTGTGATAAATTTAACATTGTCATTTTATGTAGATAATACTTTTGATTAAAAAATTAACGTACATTAAGCTGAGCATGGTGGTGAACACCTAAAATCCCACTACTTAAGAAAGGGAGACAGGCCGGTTCTGAATTTGAAGCCAGTGGACTACACAATATGTTGAAGGATCATTTGTAATCTTCACTAATCCCTATGCCATCAAAGAAAGAAGGCATACTCTGCATCACACATCCACCCCACACACCTCTCCTCTGGTAACCTTTGTGTTTCATCTGTGAACAAGTAAGAGCATTCTTATTTTTTTATTCTTAACACCAAAACACCAAAAGCAATATACTTATATGCTATGAGTACCACAGACTCTGATTAGACTTCTCTTTAGGTCACAGAACAATTATCCATTTTTGTCGATAGTGGATCCTTAGCGATGACTGATCTGAGGTCATGCACGTAGCTAACAAAGAGTAGGTAGATTCATTCCCAAACCTCATTCCTTAGTCACTTGTTTCCCAGGCCGTGCTTGAGTGTCACAAAGCTGGGACTACACTGCAGACAAACCTTCTACACCTAGTTTAAAGTCTTTCCAAAATGCAGAAAGAGCTATTCTGTGGAAGGTATAGTTCTTGTCACTTACTATTTTCAGTGTTTATCACACATCTATGTGCATGTGCTCCAATGTTTACAAAACAGCAATAATTCATCTCCTTCTCTCAAGACCAAATGATAATGTCCTTCTGCTGCACATTCTATACACATGAGAACACTACAACAGACAGTTACACAGCATGTGTCTATGTTGTGACTAAGTTGTGCTCTTTAAAAATACAGTCTATGATCCACCTGGCAACTTAAAAAAATCTTCTTAAAGAAATTTAGCATACATTTCTGGAACATAACTTCAGAGAATATTAAGTAAAGGCATGCTTCACTTACCGCTGTGGTAGGAGTCTGTCATTAGCAAGGTAGCCTGGCTTGTGAATCTCTTTATTATAATCTCCATACTTAGCTTGAACAGCATATGAAGCCAAAAGAACTGCAGTTTCTGGTGGGCAATATATCTCATCATTTAAGATGGCTTCTTTAACTTGCAAGAAGAAAAGTCTCTGTGTTATTTCTTGAATCAATTCCTCAGAAACATCTTCAGGAAAGAATTTAGCTCTAAACTTGAACTGTAAAGGATTTTCTTTTTTAACATCTTGCTGTGTCACCTAGAATAGTAATTTCAAGCATAATCAATAAACTTTTAATTCACTGTAAATAAATATATTTACATCAAAATATTTTGGGAAGAAGGTATGTAGTAATGTAGGATGATAAAGTCTGCAGACTAGTGCGGGCACTGAAGAAGCTCCCGCACACAGTCCTGAAGCTGCCCGCAGCTCTGGGAGGACAGTCAACAGCCAGACTGACTTCCTCGTGTGTCGGAGCTCACTTGCAGATGTTTACAGATGCATGCTCAGTTTTAATACATGGAACACCTGCTTCAAAGTTCTATTTCTCACATGATTGGCTCACACAGAGCATGTGTGGTAAAAGTTGGTGGTGCTTCAATGAATTAAACAGCATGAGTCATGAGTAAGAGAGACAACTGCACAGAGAGCCTGGAGTTAGTCAGCACACATTAATAAAAACATCAAATTAACTTAATGCTACTATACGCATCTTACCTTTTTATTCAGTTTAAGCCATGTAGAATATCCTTTGCTGTCTACATACTGCAGCCCAAAAAACCAGACCTCACGTAAACCAACTGTTTTTACAACCTACAAAACAGAGAAATTTAGTTCAACATTCACAATGATCAGATGACACTTGACACTCCAGATCACAAGGACAAAACTAAACAGGTAGACTGTCACAAAAAGGGGCTTTTCCCTAATATATTCTTTTCTTCTTAACATGTTCAAAGAACATTTGATTCTGAAAACATGGATTCAGGTTTTTGATTCTCAATACTGCTGCGTCACTTCTATCTTCTTCCTCGACTGTTTTCTATCTTCATTTCCTTAGCTCACATCACAGCCTCAACAAAGGCTGAAGGCTAGCAGCTCAGATGTGCTAAGCCTTTGTTTCTATGATTCCCTCCCAGTGCCCGACAGTACTTAGGGCAAAGCACAGGACTTTGGTGACAAAGTCTGGCACCTTCAATACTCTACTGCCACTGAGCAGAAACCGTTCTTGCCCTAAGTTTCACCAGTCTATATCACTGCTCACTGAGGCTTTTCCTTCTGCCTAGAATTCTTCTGCACCTTTATCATCCATTGACTAATTGATTCTTTAAAGCCCAGATCAACTAACACTCTTTCTGTGAATAAATCTCTAATACAGAAATGAAATTAATGACTTGTTCCCTGAAGGTCCCTCATATATGTGTGTGTCTGTGTGTATATATATATATATGTATATATACACATATATATATATACATATATTTACACATATACACTTATATACATATATATACATACACACACACACACACACACATATATATATATATATATCAGAATACTTTAGACTCTATCAACTGGGTGATAGTATGTCTCTCTATGTGTCTTAGCACTTAAGGACAGAGTCATAACACTATTTTATTCACAACAACCTGAGTATGCGTTGCTGGACCACAATCATTCCTAAAGGGTTCAAAATAAACTTATTCCCCTTGAGGTAAGCATTGTGTTGCATATGGGCACTACTCTATGATAAGCATTCTAAAGACTGGAGTAAAGTGGCAGAACTAGGATGCACACCAGGACACCACCGCATTATAGTATTCTTTGAAAAAGCCACTTGTATTTAAAAGAAAATGAGGAAATAAGCAGGAGACATGACACAACTTTTACAAAAGATTTAACTTCACTAAAATGGTAAACACTCGGCTAATTTTAAAAGGTTTTTTATTTATTAATTTCATTTTATCTATGAGCATTTTGCCTGCATGTGTGTCTGAACATTACATATGTGCTTGGTGCCATGGAGGTCAGAAGAGACTGATTGATTCCCTGGAACTGGACTTACAGATGGTTATGAGTTGCCACATGGGTGCTGGAAATCAAACCTGAGTCCTCTGCTAGAGCAACAAGAGCTCTTAACCATTAATTAAGCCATCTCTTCAGTCTGGCTAACTTTTTAAAGAACAATTTTAACAGACTTCTGTTTTCAAGACAAAAAAAAAAAACCAAACTTCAGTTTATTTTCTCTTAATTGAAAATTTTAACTTGAATGATAAAAGGAAAATAGCTAATACTGAAGATTATCATTTCTCTAAAAAAGCAAACTTCTAGGTGGATAATGAATACAAAGACTCCTACGAAAGATGCAAAAGCAAATAATAAAAATATGAATTTAACTGTAGCAAAGAGAATATGATTGTAATATCTTAACAGGGTCTAGAATTATCTACGAAACAAACCTTTGACTGTGCCTATGAGAGATTATCTAGATTAGGTTAACTGACGCAGAAAGACCCACCCTGAATGTGAGTAGGAAGGTAGTACCATCTCAGTGGACAGAGAGCTGAAAAGGAGGCATTCATCACTCATTGCTTCCTAACTGGGAATGCAATGTGACTGACTTCCTGCTGCCATGATTTCCTCAATCTGAGGGATTGAGTTCTCAAACTGTGAGCAACAATAAACTTCCCTTCCTTAAGTTGCTTTGGTAAGGTATTTCCTCACAGCAACAAGACAATTAACTGACCCAACAGAAACACAGAAAACATTCAAACTCAGAGGTCATAATAGGAAATGCAGCAGAGAGATGTGAAACCAAGCAAGTGGTCTCAGCATCTGCCTCCCTGTTGGTATTCACATTGCTGGCTAGATAAAATAGGCATGAAGGAAGCACTACAGAGGATAAAGGGCAGGTTACTGTCACAACAAACACAGTCATCCAGAGAGTTGGCTGGGCAATTCTAAAACAGGCCTGTGCTTCCTCTTTCATCTAGAGTAAAAATGTCTGAATGTCACTGCACTAACTGTAGTGGAAGACTATTCACAAAGGGTTTACAAATATGCTAGTAAACTAAACAGCGTCCATTTTTAAAGACTTTAGAAAAAGAAAAACAAAAATACAAACACTTCAATATTTCGTGTACCCTAATACATCTTGCATATTTTTAGGTATATGAACACTCTATCTGGCCCCACATGGAGAAGCTGGGTGAGATGGTTAGTCAACAAAGAGTGAAGCAAAAGGACACCATGCCTAACACAGCAGCTATTATTAATCTGACATCACAATCAAAAGCAAGACACTCCCACCTTAAAGCCCAGGGTGAAGATGGTGCGGAAGGGAAGTAGAAGGAAATTAGTAATGACATGCTTTTGCACAGTAGGGATATGTGTTAATATTAGCTAAGACCCTACCCCATATATTGTACAAACTGGAAACCATGGCAGGTTCATACATGTAATATATACTTCTGTGTAAAGGCTCAGCAATGATCTACAAATATAGCACTTAACTCTGAACTGTCTATATTGAAAATTCTTTAATCTGGTTTGAATCAATAAATTCTGGTTTTAAAAAAGTGACGCTTTGCTAATTTTTTTTTTTTTTTAATGAAAGGGTCATTACCTACCTCTGGTCTCACCTGAACCTAATCACTGGCCACCCTATATTCACTACAGTCAAAGAGAAACCTGTGTCTAGATTTTGGTATTCAGGCTCAAGAATAGTTGTTAAAAAACAGAACAATATATTTAGGGGAAGAGCCTACAAGCTGTTAAATGATCTTGTTAAATGGGTTTTGGAGGTTAGACCCAGGGACTTCTCTCTTATGTAGGAGAGAACAGACCTGAGAAAAAAATGGGACATAGACATAGTATAGGAAAGATCAAGAAAAAAGGACAGATTATTGAATATGGCCTTATACCTTTGTATATTGATACAAAATTAATATTATATTTGGCTAAATTGGTATTGATCATTGTATATTAATGCAAAATTAAGATTGTATTGGACTACATTGGTATTGATCTTTGATACAAAATTAAGATTATATTTGGCCACAATGGTATTGACCCTTGTATATTGATGCAAAATTAAGATTGTATTGGGCTACATAGGTATTCATCTTTGTATATTGATACAAAATTAAGATTATATTTGGCCACATTGGTATTGATCTTTGTATAGTGATACAAAATTAAGGGTAACGCTTCTTAAAAGGTATTGTACCTCGTGATGCTTAAAAATGAAATGTGAAGCTCTGGCCTCTTGATACCAACCGTTTTAAACCGTTTAGGATAGTTAAGAAATACAAACTCCTAGTCATGCAAGCGTCTCATTTTGTTAGTTACTATGACAGTCTATCACAGTTGTTTTCTAAGCTACTCAGAAATCAAGTTGCTAAGAGACAAGCAACATTTGCTTATCTAAGAGATAGATAGGGCATCTTCAAAAACCTCCAGAGATCTGCAGAATATGGCATTCAAAGATGTTTTCTTAACTTAAGATTTTTTGAAATCGAGACATGTCAGCTCCTGACAGCACCCCCTATTCTACTCTAAGTAGAAGATGAGCATCGAAGAATCTCCAGTGTGAGATGGTTCAATTAGTGGCAAGCCTATCTCTTGGCAAGAAAAAACCCCTTGCTTCAACTGTAGACAGACTGCTGTCCAAAAAGGACAAAACTTGGAAGCAGGTAAGTGGACAGCCTAGCTCTGCCAAGACAGGGTAGGCAAGTCCTTCATAATTCCTGCTCTACAATCAATGTCTGTCAGAGAAACGGGGCCAAAAGGCTGAAGATCGATGCTGTAATGTATGGAGAGAAAATGGGAACTGTCCAGGCAGCCACTGGTATGTCATTTCTTAGTTTTGGAAGCTGTAGGCCCTGCACGTCCTATATAATCAGATATATTTATCCCTCTCAGGTCTCTGAAGTGGTTGAAGAATAGATAGCTAGAATCTCATAATTAAATTTTGAGTTGTTTAGGAATCAAAAGAGTGTTATGGATCTAAGAAGATGTTTTTAAAATTGTGATGCAAGTTAGTATGAAAGCTGAGTTAGATATAGAACTTTAAACTCATGGAGATGGTTAGATAGTAGAAGGTTAAAGTCAGGTGCCAAATACATATGGACTGGACATTGGGAATGTATGCTAAGCCATATAACTCTCATAATTGTGGCCTATTTATTTCTGTTGTTTTGTATTGTATTTATTATTATAAGAGAAAGAGCCATTTGTTGGACTGAAAGGGGGAGCTGCTGGGGGGAAAAAGATATACCTTAAACTTAAAAAAAAAAAAAAAAAGGAAGGGGATGGGTGGGTTGAGGCGGAAGAGGATGGGACCGGAGTGGGGAGTAGGGAGGGGATTGTGATTGAGATGTAACTTGAAGAAATAAAAAATAAATTATTTAAAAAGGAACAAAAATAAAAAATAAGAGAGAAAGAAAGAAAACTGTCATCCGGGTTCTAGACAGAAACCTTCAAAGGATGCTAGGACAGATCAGCCGACAGTTAAGTTAGTGAGGCATACCTAGTCAACCCAGAGCCACTTCAGAATTAGCGAAGCAGCACAGCTGGAATGCGCACACTTCAGACACAACACAAGCCCGCAGGGCTCAGAGCGGGGCTGCAGACACTCTTGCTTTGACTTATGTGTTTGTTTTTTTTTTAAAATAGGGTTCCACTCTGTATGTAGCAGCCTTCGATGTCCTGAGACTCACTATGTAAATCAGACACTCCTGAGTGCTGAGATTAAAAGTGTGCACCACCAAAAAAAAAAAAACAAAAACAAAAACAAAAAACAAAACAATAATTTAAGAATTGCTGAAAAGAATGACAGGAAGCAATTTCAAAAAGTGAGGCCAGCATTCAGAATATGAGTGTAAAGATAAAACAATTAATACACAGAATCTCAGTCATATGAGGAATCTTTTAAAAAGCTGATCTCAGAGAAGTAGAATGATGGTTACTAGAAGCTGTGGAGAGCTGAGGCAACAATGTCTCACTACAGATGGACACTGTATAAAGTTTAAATTATATTAATGACATCTATCTATTCATTTCATGCCTTTATGGTAAAGTTTCTCTTGAGCCCAAATAACAACAAGCATGATGAGGTCACAGGGCAATGTTTGGGTATCAGTTCTCTTCTCCACTATGTGGGTTGTGGGATTGAACTCAGGTTAGGGGCTTGCATAGGTACCTTTGCCTGTTGAGCATCTTGCTGGTCCTTTTATGCCTTTCTGTATGTTTCTGAAAATTCACTAAAGACTTAATCCACAGAAGTAGAAATGATACTATATAAATATTCCTATTGTTATTCAAACAACCTGAACATGTACTGTCAGAAACTCCAGTGCTTACACCCAATTCACAGGGAACACTTGGGAAGTGGGGATAGATGGAAAGAATGTAAGATCCAGAAAATAGGGAGGAGTGAAGTAAAATGTTGGCCCCTGGACATGACATGGTGGCTGCACAAATGAACTACCAACAGCCATAGTTACCTTAAAAGACCTGTCTGATGGTTTCAATGAGAATTTCCATCACAATCTCATATATTTAAATGCTTGGTCCCCAGTTGGTGGAACTGTTTGGGAAATATTAGGAGGTGTGGCTTCAGTAGTAGAGGATGCCATTAAGGGGTGGGCTTTGAGGTTTCCAAAGCCCAAATAAGCATTTCTCTTTTTCTGCCTTCTGCTTATGGATCAGGATATAAGCTCTAGATACTGCACCAGTGCCATGCCTGCCTCCCTGCTGCCAGATTCTTTGCCAATTAACCCTACGTCTGAGATATTCCTGAAGAAAGACTGTTAACTAAGTGCCTTAAAGGGTCTACCCCAGAGACTGTGTTCTGATGACTGAGAACCTACCCCAGAGACTGTATCCTTCTAAAAGGTTATGAAAATAGTTGTTATAGTTATCAATAGGTTTAGTGGTTAGGTAACAGGGGTTGTAGTTAGATAAGTGTTTATATGCATTTATAGTTATTAACAAATACATATCACATAAATAAAAAGGTTCGGCTTCACATGAACCCTTGGACAGCCCTAATTGAATTCAGTAATTTAATGAAATAAAAATAAAACTAAATTGGGAGGATTATATGTTGTGGGTATCTATAAAGTTGGAGGGGGGAGTACGGATATGATGAATATACACTGCATTCTATATGATACTTTCAAAGAATAAAAAATTAAAATTAAAATTCCAAATACTGCATTGTTGGATTATCAAGGAAGGTATAGGAAATATAAGCTGTATGCAATAGCATGCACATGATGGTTATCGAAGTTGCATCTTTTGGGACTGGAGAGATGGCTCACTGGTTAACAGTGCTTGCTGCTAAACCTGAGCTCGGGATCTGGCCCCTTGTCAACAAGCTGGAGCAGGCCACTCGCACCTGTCACACCAGTCCTGTGAGGAGCACAGCATGACTGCTATGACTCGCAGGTCCACCACGCTTACTCCAGGTTCAATAACAGATACCATCTCAATAAAATAAGGCAGACAACGATTTGTGGCTTCAGCGTGTGCACCCCACCAAAGATATACACATAAGCATACACCACAGACAAACAGACAGACAGACAGACAGACAGACACACACACACACACACACACACACACACACACACACACACACACGTTGCATGTTTTGTGGGATTAAATGATACCTGGTCAAAAAGTTGTTTGCCAGTTGTATTGGGCTGGATGGCAAATTCTAGCTCAGCATCCATTGTAGTTACTCTTACATTGATCTGTAATAAAACCAAAAGAGACAGTGATTAGGAAAGAGAGTATACTTACAAAGTAGCAAGCATGAGAAAATTCTTTGATTATAGTATTTCTAGGAATAGGACACTGGAAATCACCAACTTCACCCCATCCACTCCTCCTCCATTTCTCTGCACTGCCTCAACTGATATCACACTGATAGCCATGGCATATCAAGTTGCAGTAAGACCAGGCATCTCCTCTTCTATTAAGGCTAGACAAGGCAACTCACTAAGGGGAAAGGCAAGCAACAGACTTCGAAAAAGAAAATGATGGTAGGTATACAAACCTAAGCTATCATCAATAGCACTATCAAGGTATCAAAGATAGAATGATGAGAAAGTTAACAGGAATGGGTCCTGCACACCTTTCACTATTTTCTCTCAACACCAACAAACTTATTGAGCACTAAACATATACTAGCTTCTTCTTATAATCCTTGTCTCCTTCTTTGAGTAAATAAAATTATATTCCTATTTTATATAAAGAAAATCAAGACCAAAATGGATGAAACAAAAGTCACACAGACTAACTATGAAAGCCAGGATAGAACTAGACAGAGCTTGGTCCCAAAATCTCACTAATTATAACCTTAATTGTATTGTCACCATGATTACTCTTCACAACCCATATAACGCTATGCAGTACCAAAAGAAACAAAATACACTTACTGGTTTCGGCATTTTCCTTTTCTTATTTGTTATCTTCTTTAGAAACTCTTCACTTCTATAAACAATTATAGCCTGTTAAAGAAAAGAAAGCATACGTTATTATCTTTTACATTAGGTTTTAGCTCTACATTGAAGGAATAAGATAAAAAGTAGAGTACTTTAAAAGCAGGTTAGAAGTGACTTTTCGCATCCCCTAAAAAGCCTTGTATATGGCACTGAAAGCAGTGCACACTCAAATAGCACAGCAGAAAGTCCGTTAACCTACCAAAACAGCAAGAACACATGATTGGGATGGACCTAAAGACTGCCTCTCCCATAAAAGTTCATCCACACACCCAGATTTGTGTGGAAAGGGACAGCACAAATGAAGATGGGCAGCCTCAAGGGCTAAGGAAAACTCAAGAATACCACCCAACCTTTCTTCTGTACTGTCAGAAATTTTTTAAAAAGCTTTTCTTAAAAATTATTTTTCTTTTTGTAATTCTAAACTCAGAGAAAAAATACAGCGCAGTTTATTCCTTTATTCGTCTAAGGTGTGGAAGGCAGCCACAGCTCTGCATAGGAACACAGGTGCTAGTTCCTAGCTAGCCAGTGAGTGGCTCCACTGAAGCTCGGAATGTCCTAAGGTAACCGTGATGTGCAGCTTCTTTCATTAAGGCAGCACTCAGTAGGAAAGGAGTAAACATTCTTACTAAGAAACAGCAACAAAATGTGTTTGCCTTTCTGAGAAATCTAGCAAACCTTTATCATGAGCTGTCTAGGAAAAGAGATTCCAACATCAAACCTTACTGTGACTAATGCTATATCAGAGACATTAAAGATAAGTTTATGCTGATACTATCACTGCCAAGAGATCTGTAGCCCCAGATAAATTAACACACATTCGAATAAGGTAATTTCCCTAAATTTTATTCAAGCACATGCCAATAAACGGCTATATATAGAAACTTCTTCCAGAGCTCTGTGGGCTGTGTTTGCTGTTTTTATCTGAGTCACTGGGCAGTGAGATTCAGGAGGAAGCATTAAACTCCCATTTCTTAACTTCTAGCCTATTCCCTAACACCTCCACATTTACAGTCTGGCGGGTCTAATTTTCTCTAACACTTTCCATCTGAAGTGCATCCCCTTGGCTCATATATTATAAATTGGCTCATATACCATTATGCAAAAAAATTGATTTTTGCATAATGGTATACACCTGTTATCCCTGCACTGGGATCCCAAACAGGAGGACAGGATGTTCTAGGCCAAAGTGGACTATATGGTAAGTTTGAGGCCAGTTTGCACTATATAATGCACAAAATTGAAAACTTAAAAAGCTGGCTTACTTTTACATAGCCCACTGCTCAGGATCCTAAACTCTTTATCTCCAGACTTTTTTTGGCTACTTTATCCACAATCAACAGCCACAGAGTTGTCCCAAATGTAAAATGGCCCAAATACCTAAATCTCTACACCAAGGACAAATCTGCCTTTTAACAAGGTTGGTTCAATTACACATCTCCAGAAATATAGTCATAGTAATTACTCATGATTGTTATGTTTTTGTTACATGTGACATTATGACCCTCTTAACACTATTAAGTTTTTCTTGATTAATCTTGGCAGAAGTATACTTAAGCTACTGAATTAAAATAAAAAAAATCACTGCTCAGTTTGCTCTGCCTTGTTCATCTTTCACTTTTGTTAGTTTTTATTAGTTATCAAAGTTTTCTTCTACTGTTTCTTACTCTGGGTCATTTTTTACTCTCTGAAGTTTATCAAAGTAATACTTCAACCTCTGTGCTTCTTAATTAGATCATAAGCTAAATACATTCAAGTTTAAAAGTTAAGTCTAAAGTAATCTCACTAACATAGCAGTAAGAATATAAAAAATTCTTTTATCATTTGGATATTAAGCTTCCTCTATAACATTTAGTAGCATACTAAAATGTTTAAAATATGTTTAAAATATGATCTATGATTCAAGAAGTTTGCTTCTTTCTGTTCCCAGAACAATTTACTGCTCTCAACTTATGGAAAAATGTCTATAAAACTTCTGTTTTGGATCATAATAGGTTTTAAGATTATGTTAACATCATTTTTCCATGATTTGTGTATATGCATAACTATGCTTGTATGTGAATCCGTATATGCATGTTCACACGTATGTGAATGCATGTAGTGGCAGATGCCGGTGTCAGGTCCCTTCCTCACCTGCTCTTCATTTTACACACTGAAGCAAGGCTTCTCACTTGAACTCAGAACTCACCCCTCCAGCTAGCCCAGCCTACACTGAGCATGTCCTATTCTCACCTGCCATGCTGTGGGACTACACAGGTGAACCAATGCAGCTGCCCAGAATTTCCATGAATTCTGAGTAATCAACTCTGGTCCTCCCACTTGAGCAGCAAGTAACTTTACCTACAATCATATCCAGCTCAACATTAGCAACTTTAAATAAATGTATCATACTATCACTCAAATTTTAATTCCAAGCCACAATCCCATTAGGATACACACACCCTATTCTACAGCAATAATAAATCTACATTGTAATTCCTGAAGGTGGTTTTTTGTTTGTTTTGGGGGGTTTTGTTGTTTTTGTTGTTGATTCAACACAGGGTCTCTTTGTGTATCCCTGGCTGTCCTGGAACTCACTCCTTAGGCAGGGTAACCTAAAACTCAGAAATCTACCTGCTCTGCCTCTCAAGTGCTGGGATTAAAGGAATGCGCCACCACACCTGGCTTTTCTGCTATGGGGTTCTTTGCCTATTTTTCAGGTTAAATCACTTATCAGAGAAGTCCTATGAACATTCCAAACACACCTGAATTAAAGGAGTTCCAAGTCAAACTTTGATATTCAAAATGAAGGTAGCACTTTGCAATGAAAGGTCTAAGGACACTGTTTCCTTTTTCTGGGGACTACCTTGAGGGGGAAAAAACATTTGCCATACACTTGAAACTATACCATTTTTCTACATTGCAAGGTCAATGGATAGGGTTTTTTGGCTTGCTGTCGTTGGCTTTTGATTTTTAACTTTTTCAGACAGGTTCTAACTCTCTCAGAATGGTCTAGAACTCGGTATATTGCTCAGGCTGATCTCAAATCCCTGATCCTCCCGCCCAGTCCCTGACATGCCTAATATGGCTCTGATTTTTATACGCACTTCTCTCAATTCACTAAGCTCTAAATGTTGTTTAAAATCATGATTTCTAACCACCACTTAAAATGTTTTATGTTATTGTTTTTCCACCTTAAATTTTCAAATTCGAGAGTTTGTTTCAAATCATGATTTCTAACCACCACTTAAAAATGTTTTATGTTATTGTTTTTCCACTTTAAATTTTCAAATTTGAGAGTTTTAGGTCTATAGTTAAATGCTAATTTTATGTTGTTTTTTACATTTAATATTCAAATCCCTTAGCGCAGGGTCAATGACTTGTTCCAGATAGAAAAAAATGCTAAATGGTATGCACTGGGTAATATGCTAGATCAAGCTAAGACAAGTTTTTAAATTCTTTTTAAATCTCTCATTCTACTCACTTTAGTCTACTTAAGCAATTTGAAAGAAATAATTAACCTTTCCCAACTGACTTCTGATAAAAATGTCAATTTTTTTCACTTACATGAATTTTTAGGCTAGTATTGGGTAAGCAGTTCTAGAACTGTTAAATCTTTCCAGTGAAGTGTTCTCTCCTCAAACAGTAATTGAATTGTACAGAGTCCATGTGGACCGTTGCCTGCTGATCGTTTAGAAGTTCCCACTTCTCTTTATACTGGCAATTGTTAGCACTACTGAGTAGTCAGCTGCCGATCTAATCATTCCCCTTTGCACTAATCTAACTTTTCTTTCTACTTTAACAACTTCTACTTTTCTTTAGTGTCAAGATTCTCTGGAGATCTGGTAGCTTCCTCATTCTAAAGATTCTGCTTTTCCTGGATTCTATCAATCTATTATCGATTGCCTCTTCCATCCACTTTCTTTTCACTCAGGAGTTCTTTGGACACGTTCTGAAACTTTCCTATCTAATCTTTGACTACGTTTTCAAATTTCCCACCCCTTTAACTGAATGATGCTCCTCTAGCAAGCAAGTTTCTACAGTTGGGTGTCTGTGTGTTTTCATCAAGGTCTCACACAGTAGTTCTGGCTGGCCTAGGACTCACAAACTTGAGGCAATCCTCCCACCTCAGCCTCCAGAGTGCTAGAATTACAGGTGGGAGACAACAGACCATGCTTCTAAGATTTATTTGTATTTGTGTGTATGTGTATTTGTGTGTATGTATGCCGTGTGTGTGCAGGTTCCCAGAGGCCAGAAGAGGATATCAGATCCTGTGGCACTGGATTTACCAGCAGCTGTGAGCTATCTGATGTGTGTTGTGGGACTCAACTCCAGTCTCTGAATGTTCTTAGCCACTGAGCCATCTCTACAGCCCCATTCTCAGTAATTGTTAATCTATTTTATCTGTCCATGGTTTAAAATTTTAGTGTTTACTTTCATTATTAGAAACATTTTAAAAGATTTTTTAATTTTAATTTTTATTTGCATGTGTGTGTGTCCAGGTCCTTGCTGATGCCGGAAAAAGGTGTCAAATCTCCTAGCGCTAGAGTTAAAGTGGCTGTGAGTGGCACAACCCAATTTGAGTGCGAAGAACTGAGCGTGGGTTCTTTGGAAGAGCAGCAATACTCCTAACCACTAAGCCATCTATCACATCCTGAGAAACATTTTTGATTGAAAAAAAATTAAATATTTTCATGGTATATTAAAATCCTTTTATTTATTTTATATATCTTTAAATTTTAATTTTCAACTTAAAGAGGACTTTTCTCATTGCCGATCATTTTAGAGAGTTCACACCCTCAATGAGCTCTCCCATGTAGGAACCTCTCCAGCCCTGCAGTGCACTGCACTGCGGAGGTAGGTACATGATGGTTACTCTGTCCTTCAACTCTGAGGCTGTCCCTCCTCACATAGTAGAAGCTGCCCTGGGCACAGCAGCTCTCTGCGACAGCAGTGGCACAACAGAGTAACAGGTCAGGTGCTGCCACAGGTGCTTCGGAGTGTAGTCTATTAGTGGCTTACTCTGAAGCTCCAATAATTAACACCAAACTAATTTTACTCGTAAGTTATTCTTTTCCCAAAGCCTAACTGTAATTGTTTTCAATCTTTTGGGATTTGAGTTATGGAAGTGTACAATAGTTGTCTTTGCATAAAATTCCAAAAGAACTCTTGGCCAATTTACTGGGAAGCTAGAAGCAATACAACAAAGACAAATTTAAAATGCATCAATAAGGTAGCTGGCAGGCAAATCAACAGTTAATGGCACCAACAAAGGAACTTCTCAATACATTTTTTCCCCTTCATTGGACAGTCTAGGGAGGCCTATGAACTACCTCCCAGAGGTATTTAAGCTCACAAAATAAATGCCTGAAATATATAAAAGGACAAGAAACTTATCATGCTTGAATGTAATTATCAAAATTTAAAATACACAAATCTATGTCAGATATATCAAATATACAAATATATGTGCTTCTTTTCCAACACTTTAAATAACAGTACTACTGGATTTAAACACCAAACTTATTAAGTAAAGATCATTGTAAGTACTATTCTGAGACAATTTGAATGCATTATGAAGATCCCTGATAAGTCTTATGGAAACAGTCTCTGATACTACCACATTTGTAACAGAACATGTGAATAAGGATACAACTTTATCTATTCAAAATTAACATACTCACAGGTTTAAAACCTTAAAAATACCAAGAAGTGTTTATTGCACATACATTAGCTTAATGGTATAACAATGGCATTCTTTTTAACCTATGTGATTCCCAGCTGAAGTGCAGAGGACAAGACTGTCTCGGCATTTGCAGAATACTCACTTTAAAGACACAAACATGGTCTAATCCTCAGAACTGCTTGCCTTTTCCCACCCTACTTGAGTACTCCAATCCCTGTACCTCTAAAAAGAAAGCAAGATTTGGGGAAGTGACTGGCTCACAGGCATGGAACTAGTCCTGAGCTTAGAGTTCTTCTAAACCCTGTCTCAGACTGGCTTTCCTAGAACTGCATGCAGAAAGCAGAATAAGATAGCCAGTCTGAGACAGGAAAGGGGACTTGTAAGAAGAGGCCGAGAAAGCTTTATCCTCTACCATCACCAAGTTGAAAAACAACATCTGAAAATATTAAAGCTACAAACTGACAAGCAATTCTAAAGATATCTTGATACTTGCTTTTGTAGAAACAGTCTACAAATATTCACAAATCTTGAGAAAATTTAAATTTCTAAAACATGCACAACAGAACTACAAAAATAACATTTTACTTTGAATTTCAATTCTGACCTAAAAACTTTGTAAATAATTTATATTGTTGCTAAAGTAAGCAGAAAGGCAAATGACACATTATCATTTGTAAATATGTACTAAAATGTAAGACAACCATCACCAGTCCAACTTCTTTGTTTTACACTTAAAGAAAACATTTTTAAGCTGTACAGTACACATTTAGAAATGGTAAAAGGAAGATAGGTTCATGTAAGTCATGGAGTAGCAGTAAAGAACCAAAGACAATGAACTGAGAAATTCTCACAAGTACTTCTGCATCTTACACATTTTGAGACACTAGGCGATATACAGATGTACTGGGGGTTTGTTGCCTTTGATGACCAGCTAGGCTTACAGGTACTATTCACTTTAATTTAGCTACTGGTTAGTGTCAAGGACAATATTTTCTTCTCATTTTAATGTTATAAATTGCCAAGCTAGTAAGAATCAGTAAGAGACAACAAACAGCTCACTTCATGTCCTCCAAATTCATGTCCTTTATCTCCTCCCAAAACTGTTTCAGTGATTTCAATGCATTTAAGAATCAAAGTAAATGTCACCTTTAATAATAACTATAATTACTATCCTGTGCGTTTATGAGTTGTACATAGTAATCTTTCTAGTATACACACCTCTACTTAAAACAGAACTAAGTTGTATAGTTTCCCTAAATATAGAGCCTAAAAAAATTTAGTGATCAGAGTTCTCATGCGGTCTAACAAGTTTTAATCTGTCCCCCACACAATGACTGTCCAACTTTTGACACTTCAACATGCCATTGCTGTCTACAGATGTGTTGGGATGCACACAGCTATCCTCAGAGGCATATTAACCAACATACCACAGGCACAACACATTTGAAAAGTCTATTGTCAATTAACCATAGCTAAGATGCTCTATGTCCTCACCATCCCTTTTGTAAAGGGAGAATTCTTTTTTAAGGACAAATATATCTAATCTGGCTATCCTATTCAAAGACTATTAATTTACAGAAATAAGAAGATTTGAAATTTTTAAAAAATATCCAGAATTGGCATCACAAAAGATTCTTAGAATTTTACACACCATTATTAATTCCAGCTAACATACGCCACAATCCCATGTAACACGCTTTAAAACATTCAATACTGCATTTGTCTCGTTCTTTATACTGTCAACTCCTCAGTATCTTGTCCATCTTCCAGGCCTAAATGCAACAAGTATTTACCATATTGTAATAATTGCCTGGATGCATGACTGACACCTTAAAACAAAGTTCAGCAAACTCTCTATAAAGGGCCAGGTAAATAAACATTAGGTTTCACAAGCCATAGTCTATGTTGCAACCGTTCTTTGTAATTAAGTAAATGAACTACAAAGTGTTCAAATAAAACTTTACTTGTAAAAACCTGCAGAAAGTTTAAACATGCTGGATTCAGTACTGTATAATAATTTAATAAAGTATTTTAACAGCAATCAATGTTTTTCATCATTTAAGCTCTGAACCCAGAATATGTTAAATTGAATGTTCATATTAAGTATATTAACATTATGACAGATCACTTTGGCTCTGTTTTCACTTGGGGACAAGAAAGAATTCAATACACTTGTATATGACCAAGGAAATAATGGGACAGAATTAAGAGAAAACAATTTGATTAATAGTGCACTATTAAGAGATCCAGAACATGCCCCAATCCTGGCACAGAGAAGGAGAAAACATCTTGGGAGACGCTTCAGGGAAAGAATCTGCCCTTATTCCCTTGGATACTTTGTATCTACAAGACACTCAACTCATTCCTGCAGCTAGCCAGTATAAAAACACAATCAACAATCTTAGTCTAACCCAATGGGGAAGGCCCCTGCCAGAGTTGAGAACTCTCTATTACTTTCACTGAGTGTATCTTAAATGATGCAAAGGCTCAAACCTTTACAAATTCACTTGCAGCAAATCTCTAATTTCATCTTTTTAAAAATTAAACAAACATATAAGGTCCTGAAAGCCATTAAGAATAAACTAAAATTTGGGGGGGGGGGACTGTGTATCAATTGCTAACAATAAAATTTACAAAGTTAGCTACTTCACTATATCAGAGAAAACAATAATGTGGTACTCCTTTGATACTGCATGCAAAAGCATGCCCAAACTCCACCTTGCTAATGGGAACTTAATCCCATTAGGTACTCTAGCAGTAAACTATATCTGCTGCCCTTTAGGTTTTTTGTTTTTTTGTTTTTTTTAATTTTAAGATGGGGATCTCACTAAATTGTCCAGGCTGGCCTTCAATTTTCAATGTCCCATCTCATCCCAGGAAACTAGGATCACATATATGTACCACTAGGTCCAGTTTAAAACATTCTTTCAATATAGTGGAGTTTTGGTTCTTGTTTTTCTTTAAGTTGGATGTAAGCAAATTCTCTCTACAAAATGGCAGAGTAACTATTACAGGTTTTGTGAGCCATATGGTTTGCCATCACAGCTCAAAAACAACCACAGACAACAATTAAACAATAGGCATGTACAAGTTCCAATAAAACTTTTATTTTTAATTTTTTTTATTTTTTATTTTTCAAGACAGGGTTTTTCTGTATAGCCCTGGTAGTCCTGAAGCTTGCTCTGTAGACCAGGCTGGCATCAAACTTATAGAGATCTGCTTGTCTCCCAAGTGCTTGCACTAAAGGCATGAGCCACATAAACCTTTATTTACAAAAATGTGAGCAGGCTGGATTTGGCCTACTGATTTTAACTGGCTAATACACAAAATAGTTACCAGAAAATCTTTCCAAGTAAATTTACTTTACTACTTTATTATTTCCAATGTATATAAAGCATAAAGAAAAGTAATCAGCATTTTTTTGGTTATCACTAGATTATATAAAGTTTAGTGACCTTGTTTGTACACATAAAACTTAATATATGTAAATTTAGAATTATACTTAAAAGGTCAACTATAAGGAAAGACAAAGCTTACTCAAATACAAGTTTCTATCAAGTATCTGTTCAAGAAAACTAGGTTTATTTTATCAAGGTATAGTGACACAAATCTTTAATCTCAACATTCTGGAGGCAGAGGCGGAATATCTGTGAGTTCCACGCCAGCCTCGGCTACATAACAAGTTACAGGACAGCCAAGGCTAGAAAGAACCTATCTCAATACAAACAAAACAAAAATTCTAGTTATTTTAAACTGATGAACTTGCAAGCACTGATAAGCATAATTGTTCAATGTGGAGGAACCCCTATATAACCCCCACTTTTTCCACTAAGCTGGTACTAGAGTCTACTTTTAAAGACAGAGAAGAAATTAATCACACAACTTTTCCTTTCTAAGTAGTTTCCAGGTTAAAAAAAATACACATTGTATACATATGGTGCTATTCCAAATTATAAACCAGTTTCAAAAGACATTTTGTGCTTATATGTGTGTGAGATGTATATACATGTACATGTTTTCATGTGTGCCCAACTTTTACAGTGAATTTACACTACATTTAGGAAGGAAAAAAAAGGTAAACCTCACCACTAATCATAAACCAAGAAATTTTGTACATGTACTTACACAAACACTTCTGAGAATTATATAGCAAATTCCATTAATTTCATTCAAATGGTGAAAATTTGAAAAATAAAATATACTTGATGTTTAGTGTAAGTAATCAATAAATGTCAGGGTTTGTTACAGCACAACCAGAGACAGGACTGCAGAGTTCTGGGGTGTGAAGACAAGGTTTTTACTCTATGGCTTTATGTCTTTCTGAGTATTATGACTTTACCATGTAATGTATTATTTTTATAGTTTTTTTAATGATTTAAAATATACATCTAATAAAAATACTAAGAAGCACACAGAGAAACCTTGTCTCTAAAAACACAACAAAACGAACAAAAAATACTAAGAAGCAGATAGAAACTTAATGGGGCAGATGGGTAGCTGTAAAACACACTGGAGTGACTGACCTCTGAGGTCAGACTGGGTACCTCTTTCTCCAATGCCATGAGCCTCCACTGGCTACTGAAGTCAGGGCTCTCTCACAAGACCCTCTAGTGACACCTATGGTCAAGAAACTTAAAATAACCTTGTAGAGTAGCAACTTAATCCAGCTCCATATCCAGGATGTCAGCAGAGTAAAGCAGTAGCCACCAGCTCTTGATCTGCAGGGGGCCCAAGTCATCCAGGAGTGATTTCTTTATTTCCCAAGTGGCAGCAATAAGAGGCCCAAGTCATCCAGGAAAGAGTGACTTACTGTCCCAGACTGCACCAGTAACAGGAAACTATTGCCTATACCCTACAGATATGCTCCATTAGCACAGCTCCATCTTGAGCTCAATGGGACAATATTTTATAGCCCTGGTCTTTGGGGAAAAAAGATTGCCACCCCATTTTTAAACGGCTCAAGTTAAAATGCTTTAAATTTAAAATGAATGAAAATTCAGGGCTCTCATATCACTCAACATTTCAGAATCTACTATTTAGATTGTACATAATCTTTATATTAAAATATTGAGAAATGAAAATAAAATAAATCTAAGTCTTTCAACCACTCACCAGGGATCAAAAACTGATTAATAGAAATCTATTCTGCTCTTGGGAATGGTGAAGCAATGAACAAAAATCAGCCCTTGCACCGGGCGGTGGTGGCACATGCCTTTAATCCCAGCACTTGGGAGGCAAAGGCAGGCGGATCTCCGTGAGTTCGAAGCCACCCTGGTCTTCAAAGTGAGTACAGGACAGCCAGAACTGTTATACAGAGAAACCCTGTCTCGAAAAACCAAAAAAAAAAAAAAAAATCAGCCCCTTGCTCCTATCTCCCATCCCAGTGACTACTGACAACTACTAAGGGGAGGGGGGGTGTTGGCAAAACCTGTTGTTTCTAACCATTCCGTATAAAGGCAGCAATGTATTTTCCATCTGAGTAATCACAATGTCCACAAAATTAAGATTCAATGCGTTTTTCCCACAGCAAAATCTATCAAATCTATTCTGCAAACATCTCTTGAGCTCCTCCTACAGTCTCTCCTGTGGGAAGCTACAGGGATGAACAAAACAATGTGTTGGACCCACAGAGGCAAGGGCTTAATGTGCTTTAAATGGCACAATCACACTCCTTCTCATGTCAACCAGCAAGAGACTTTCTAGTGACTACTCGTTCCAAACTGATATTAACCGCTTATTTAATTCCAAAGTAGTTTTCAAAGGGGTTTAAGCAAAGAAAGTCAGTGTAGTTCTTAGCACAGCGTAATAACAATTTGAAGAGGAGTCGGCATTTTGTCATATTTGAAGAAATTATTATCATTATGAAAGATAAACTACACCCTGGTGCAACAAAATTCTGAAGATTAAAAACAAACCCAATCCTAATCATTAGCCTCTCTTTTCAGATCTAGTGGTGTCGTTTTGGCAAGCAGATCAAGCTATTATTTATGCAGCAAAATGAACAGGGCAATTGTTTATTCTGTGCGCCGTCACAGTCTTACAAGTATTCTATCAAAAAAAAAAAAAACAACAAAAGATGCTCGGCCAACAACAGACTGCAGTGTCCAAGTCCAAGTCCTCTTTCATCACACAAACCCTTATTATCTTGGGCTTTTACATTTACATCATGCAAATCTTGGTGCCTCCACACAGCGAAGTGAGCATCGCACTCACACTTCTACAAAATCTCAACTGTACTTTATATATATAATGAAGCTGACCTCTTAAAACACGTTTCCAACGAATAACCTCTCTCTTTTGGGGGGGGGGCGACAGGAACCACCCAGAATCCTGGCAAGGTTTAAAGAAACATCTGTGTAGGAACAGGCGTGCTTTTTCAACTAAAAGAACGCACTGGCCCCCTTTCAAACTTAGCTCGGAGACGGAGTTTGGGAGCACCGCAAGGTAGGGACGCGAACTTTCCTGCCGGGGCCTGCTGACACTGCAGCAGGCCGCTCTGCGGGCCGGGCAAGCCGAGGGGCCCGGAGGGCGCGGGAGGCCGCTGCAGCCCCAGGTAAGGGAAGCCGGGAGCCCAAGCCTGGCCTCCCGGGCTCGCGCGTCCCGCGCCCCAAACCCGGCAACGCGACAGACAGCCCATCCGCCGCCAGGACGCCCGCACGCTCTCTAGCAATCCAGCACCCCGACTTTCAAACAGGAGGCCAGGGGAGAAGTTCTAGCCGTGCCTCTCCCACCCCGGGTGACCAGGAAGCGTTCCACCTACGCCGCACACGGCCCCCGGGGGCGCGCCGGGCCGGGCACGGGGCCCAGTCCACGGCGGCGGGAACCCGCCCCGCCACACGTACGAAGCGGCCAGGCCGAAGGCGGACGGCGCGGCGCAGAGGGGACGCCAGAGCAAGCGGCCCGGCTCCACCGTTAAGGACCGCTGCGCCTGTCGGGCGGCCCGGGCGCGAGCCCGCCTCTGAGGCGCGCCGGGCCCCGGAGGCCCCGGCGCCACAGCCCGGTAACTTCTGGCCGCCACCTGGGCGCCTCGGCGGGGAGAGCGGCGGCCGGGCCGGGGCCAGGGAGCGCGCCGAGCAGGGCTTACCCCGAAAATGAGCGGCTCCTTCCCTGCGGGCCGCCGGCTGGCTGGGGCGCGGCTCGGCGGGGGCGTCGCGGCCGGCTGCGAGCGAGCGGAGAGGCGGTGGTGCGAGCCCGGGGCCGCCTGAGAGGAGGAGACGCGCCGCCACCGCCGCCGCAGACAGCTCGGCAATATGGCCGCCCAGCGCCTCCTCGGGGGGGAAGGCGGGGCCGCCCCGCGCCCCCTCCTCCCGCAGCCCGCCAGTGGCGGGCGAGGCCCGGGCTCGAGCGCCAACGCCGCGGCCGCCGCAAGGGCGTCTCTCTCGGCCGCCCCGGGGGGTCGGGGGTGGGGCGCTCGGCGACGCTGCGGGCCGAGTTCAGTGGGCCTCGGCCGGGGGTCGCGCTGCGGGGCCTTCGCGAAGCCTTCCCGAGGTACGAGGACGCCGCGGGCCGGCCCGAGTCCGAAGCCCGCAGTGAAGGAAGCGGAGCCGTGCGGCCGGGAGCCCGCCGCCTGCCCCCGCCCCGCGAGTGGAAACTTGAAACTCCCGCTGGTGCCGGGGAACTCACGGAGGGCGTTTCCAGCGCCCCCGAGGTGGAGCTGTCCCCTGGAGGAGGGGGAACCCGGGAAGCAGCTCGGGGTGTAGGTCGGTGCTAGGCATCAGGATCCCGGGGCTGGGAGAGGAAAACAGGCCCAGTACTTGCAACAAAAGAACGTTACTTTGTGCAGGTTTTAAACAGCTAGAAAGGCTTGGCTGCTTTTAATTTTTGCAGTTTTTAACTTCCCTCAAAACGCCAGTGGGTATGACCCTATAATGTGATCGGGTTTTTATTATTATTGTTGTTAGTAGAGATTCTCCTTGGCAGTTAGGAGTAGATTAGGAAAAAGTAGGAAGCAAGGCCCAGAGAGCACCCAAACCTAAGTTATTCTAGACATGGAGAAAGTTAGTCGCCTGACCATAGTCTCATTGTATCCACTCATTGGAGAGGCTGGCTTCTGGTGGAGTTATCTCCGTGCCGCCAGCCTCGGTATTTTCTGCTGGATTTAGAGTAACGCTTGGTGCAACTGTACAAACTGCAGAGGTACAGATCTTACTAGCCTGCCGCATTAGGCTTACAATGCTTAATATCTCTTTTCGTAAACGAACTTTCAATCCAAATAAAAGGCGAATGTATTTAACTCTTAGAGAACAAATAATTCATCTTTCTGGCCTTAGACTTGCCTTTGCTGAGACTGTAGCTTTTCCAGGAACTCTCTGCAGATCACTTTCGCTAAGCTTCCTCTTCAGTGAGTTACCACCAAGGCCCTTAGAGACCTCACTAAACAATTAAAAAAGCCCCCAGAGAGTCCAGGTTAATCTCAGAAGTCTTTAGATTGCAGATTCCTCAAGGATGGGAACCAGGTGTGTGCTTTGTAACCAAACAGGTCTATGTGGTTCTTGGAGACTATCAAAGGAATACTTGCTGCCCCTCTCTTCATGGGTGCAACAAAGACAGGGGCAGTACTAATGTTATGCAAACCCCTAAATAGTACACTGATCAAACTAAAGTCCGTGGTACACTTTGCAACTGAAAAATGGAGCATTCACTCTTGGTCTTATGTTCATAACAGTGTGAAGTGCTTTTTCATATGACTACCTTCTTTAATGATTACAACATCCCAGGGCTCTGGGTGAAAGCTACTATTGTCATTAAAATAAGCTAATGAATAAAGAGGAGCCTCAAAAAAAGTTGTGTCAAGGGAACCTAGCTAGGAAACAGCAGAGCCATGACCAAACCCAAGTGCATGTTTGACTCAGAATTCTTGTTCTTATCCTATGCCCTGCAAGAGCAGATGCACCCCCAGTTGGAACATTTAGTTGGGTATCAGTAAATATTCAAGTAAAAGATAGTATTCAAGCTGCTAAAAGGGTAGTGAGGAAATAAACTGAAACAAAGCCTTTAGGAAGCAATTTAGTGGAGTGATTCAATCTTTAAGGTCCATAAGTCAGCACATAACCCCATATTTGGGGTCCTTTCAAAAAGAAAGAATCTGAAGTAAGCCAAAAACTCCATCTCAGTGTTACCTATTAGATAAAAAAATTAAAAGAGGGAAAACACAGAGGCCATTGTTTATTTTGTTCTTAACATCAAATATTAGCACTTTTAAATGTATTGGTTATTCAATCAAAATATCCCAAAGCTTCATTTTTGTGATGTTGATATGTGTGTCCCCTGGTGCCGAGAACTAAGCTTGTTTGCCCCTAATGGCACACATTTTGAATCCTAGTGCTTGGGATGTAGGGACAGAGTTCAAGGCCAGCCCAGTCTGTAGAGTGAGTTCCAGGACAGCCAGGGCTACATACTGATGTCCTGTCTGAAAAGAAAAACCTAAAACAATTTATTACCAAAATGTCTACACTACACTCTTGCTGGACTTTACCACAGTGTGTTGGTCTAATTCTAATTTCAGGAATTCCAATTCTAGTTTTAAAGCATTGGTCTCACTACACATGTGAAAGTACTTCCTGAAATGAAAATTTATTTTTACAAAAATAATATATAGATTTTTATTTGGGTGTTTTTGTTTTGTTTTAGAAACAAAGCTACAGGCCCCTTGCTCATTTAAATGAGGCTGGGGATCCTGCCCCTGTTTAGGTAATGAGAAAAGCAAACAGGGCCCATGTGATATGGCTTGTAATAAAGGTCCACACAAGTGTCCAGGGAGATGCAGAAGACAGCCATTAACTCTGCCCACAGAAGAGAACACCACAGGAGGAGGTCACAGGAGTGTGGATGCTTCCCCAGGGAAGCCAGGAAAAGCAGCAGTGTGGGTGATATCCTGGGGGCAGGGGTGGGGTTGGGGGTCAAAAAGGCAAGTTGGGCAGTGCAGAGTTTTCCTTTATAAGACTTCGCCATTGAAAAGAGGGATACTAGGCAGGAGTACCCAGCCAATACCCAATTGGATTTAAGGCCCACTCCAAGAGATGGAACTCTTTCCTGTCACTGCTTATGAGGCCAAGAACCTGACACCAGAAGGGCTAGGGACCCAGAGGAGAACCAACTACTATTGCTCTGCTAAAGGAATGTAGCTACGAAATGACTCCAACATTCTGCAATATACGTAGATCATTAACTTCCTCAGCCATCATCAGACAGGTTTCCTCCTGCCATAGATGGAAACAAATATAAAGATCCACAGCTAGACAGTGTGCAAAGATGGAGAGACCTTGGAACACTCAGTCCTAAAGGGTAGACTCCGTCAATTCCCTCCCCTCTGGGCTCAGGGAACTCTGTGGAGGAGAAGGTAGAAAGATTGTCAGAGCCAGAGGGAATGGAGGACACCAAGGAAATGAGGCCTTCTAAACATAGGACTCACAGAGACTGTGGCAACCAAGGAAATGAGGCCTTCTAAACACAGGACTCACAGAGACTGTGGCAACCTGCACAGGGCCTGCACAGGCCTAGACAGGTATGCACCAATGGGGTCCCAGAACTGAGAAAAGAAGTGGACACAAATCCCCATTTTTTTCTTTAATCTTACAGGTCCTTCATATGTATATATATATATATATATATATATGTATATATATATATATATATATATATTATGGCTTTCAGTTTTGTGTTTTTATGGGATTCCTGTGTGTAAGAATGTGTGTTTCTGTGTCTCTATGTGTTTCTTGTATTTCTGTGGCTCTTTTTTTTTCTGTTTTGTCCTATTCCAGTTTGTTTTGTTTTATTACTAATATTTAGATGCTTCTTTGTTTTCTAATGAGAGACAAAAAGGTTGTGGATTCATATGGGAGGAGTTGGGAAGGGGAAACAGTAATCAGATTATATTATATGAAAAAAAAATTTGTTTTCAGTAAAATTAAAATATAGGGGAAAAGAGGAATAAGATGATTCACTTTATTATTTTGCTAAGACACCTGGTAATGCTGTAGATTGTGTGGCTTCTGTGACAGTGGATAATAAATTTACAAGGGACACTTGGCTACAAAGGCCCACATGGGAGGGAAGGAGTATCTGTATTTGGGAGGTGGTAAGGATGCAGAAAGAGATTTAGAATTTGTTAAAAGAGTTGGGGACAAACTGTGAAGAGAAAGAAGAGATGCAATACTGCTTTCAGCATTCCTGGTGAGTTTCCAGAGGGCAAGTAGGAACAAAGAAGAAATGTTTTTCCCACTACTTAAGGAGGCCCATCCTAGACTAGAGTGCTGGCATCCTCCCCTCCCCTCCCCTCCCCTCCCCTCCCCTCCTCTCCCCAGAAAGAAGGCACCTCAACTGAGAAAAAATACCTCTGTCATTTTGGCCTGTGGGCAAGCCTTTGGGACATTTTTTTTTTTTTTTTTGACTAATGATTGGTTGATGTGAAAGGCCCAGCCCACTGTAGATGGTGCCACTCTGGTCCTGGGTAGAATGGAACAGGGCCCATGTGGCATTTTCTTTATTTCTATCATAATCTAAAGGAAAACTCTCCTAGCATCCAGGGCCCCTCATGTCCTCTCGGCAGTAGAGTGGGGTGTCTTCAGATTTCTTGCATTAACCCATTAAAGTGCTTCCACTTCATACCCATTGCCAACTGGCTGGCCTGCACTAAACACACAGACACCATTCAGTCGGGAATACTCTTGGTATGCCACAGGGGCCTTTCCAGATGGGATTAAGACCTCGGAATGTGGGTGAAAATATCCCAGGTGCTGAAATCCTGAACTGAAATACAAAGGAAAGGAGAAAGCAGGATGAGCACCAGCATTCACCCTCTCTGCTTCTTCATCCACCCCAGTGGTTCTCAATCTTCCTAACGCTGTGACCCTTTAATATGATTCCTTGTGTTGTGGTGACCCCCCAACCATAAAGTTATTTTTGTTGCTACTTCATAACTGTAATTTTTCTACTGTTATGAGTCATAAATATTTTCCAATGGTCTTAGGTAACCCCTGTGAAAGTCTCATTTGACCCTCAAAGGGGTCACCACCAACAAGTTGAGAACTGCTGATGTACCCAAATGTGAGGATGTGGTCTCTTGTTTTTGTGCCTTCCCTGGCATAATGGACCACACCCTCAAACTATGAGCCAAGATAAACCCTTTCTCCGTTAAGTTCCCTCTTGCAGGTATGAGAGTAACAGTACAGGCAGCACTACCCTTAACTTCCAGATGGAATAGCATATCTGCAACAGGTCTACATTGTAAATGTGGGGGGACCTGAGCAAAGCTTTCATTTCCAGTGAAAACCCTGCTGAGGTCAGTGGCATGTCTTACAGGAATCCCCAATGTGCTAAAGTTTGCCTCTGACACTCCTACTATTGGCCACTTGCTTACTGAGACTCACTAGCCAGATCTAGGAAGCCTCGAGGAGCTATATTTTCTGATGGTGACTGATCCAAGGAATGGCCACCAGCCTCTCTCAGCGCTGTATCAACCTACCCACCATCGCTCTGTGTAGCATAATTCCCTTCTGTGCTGTCTGGCCATCACTGCGCAGTGCAAGGAAACTCCACTCACTCTGCAAACGTGATGTGTCTGCTGGCTGTGAAGCTCCACACGTGTGTAGCACCATCTCCATGACCATGGTGGTCATGCCTGATCTTTCCTTCTGTACAGATTCTGGGGAGATTGAAAAGGAACGGCAGGAACTTCAGCAAGAGTGGGCTGTGCTGACAGGTCGTAGCACACAGCTGATTCCTGTGCCCATCCCTGGTGAAAACTGGATCTCTGAAGAGTGGTCTACAGCCACCACTGAGAGGGTGTATGTTACTCTTCTGCAGACACTTAGGCAAAAGTAAAGGGTGCCAGGAAGTAAACAGTTCCAGATGGATAAATACTGAGAAATCAAAACAATTAGTCAGGTTGGGAATATCAGCTTCAAATATCTATGGAGACTCTAGCGATGAACGTAGATTCAATAACCGGAAGTCGATGAACTGTAAGGAACTGTGGCAAATGAGAACAAAGCAGCGGTACAGCCGGGTATGGCAGCGCGGCCCTGTCATCTCAGCACTCAGGAAGCTAAGGCAGGAGGAGCAGGAGTTCAAGGCAGCTGGGACTACATGAGATCGTATTTTAAAAGACAAAGAAACAAAAACAAGAAAAGCAAGCAAATGCTTGCTAAATAGATGAACATAGATAATGTGCTAAAGCGGGTCTTTCTTCCACTTATTTGGAAAATACAACTTTGCCCAAGAATTTTAACGAAAATATTAGGTATCAAATTAGAGCATACACAGGAACTAAAATGGTTCTCCATTAACATTATTCACTATTTTTTAAAAACTGTAACAATGCAGAAAAATCATTACTAGTTTTACAGCCTACTTATAGAGAACAGCTGAGAGAATTTGCGTTATGAACAGCTCATTACTCACATTATCATGGTGAAGCACATACTCAATGTGTTCACCAACATAACAGCCCTCAGTAAACTCAGACAAAGTAAACTCTCTTATCAGTGATGCTGTGTGCCGAGTAAGCTACATAAAGTTACTTGCTGATATGAGCTATAAAGTCGCAGTGCGGTCAATAGAAGTACGAAGGTTAACGTAAGAGTCAGAAAACCATAGGTCTGTTCCTGCCTTCACTTTCTCCCTATCTCAGGGTCAAATCACCTAAGTACATAATTCACATGTTCACAGATATGAGCATATTACACCAACCAAGAGAAGGTAAGAGTTATAACTTAATCTCTCTATTTATATAGTAAAGACAATGGTTTGTGATAAACGGCAATAAAAATTTCAAAAGTAATAAATGGAGTGGAAAGAGCCTCAAAGAGGGAATGTTCAAGCCTGGCTTTATTCCCATTTCCTACCAACAAGTTAAAAAGTGCCCTTGACAGATTTTTATAGACAATTCTATAACCTACTTACAGTGTGAATGAAGAAAGGACCTTTCCCACATATTGTTTAAAGATTTTGCAGAGTTTCCAGGACTGAAAACGGTCTCAGAGAGCACTGAGTCTCGTCTCCAATAGTATTAGCAAATGATCATCCCATCAGCAGTGCTCTCTGCCTGGAGCTGAGTGAGAAATCTACAGGGGAGCGTGTGTGCACCATTGTGTGTACTTAGCTTTCTCATTTACTGAGTGAGGGAGACAGACTACAAGAATATCAGAAAGCGTTCTTTAAAATTCTCTAACTCTGACACTCATAAAATGGTTGGTTCTCATCTGAACAATGCAATTTACAGAATGTGTTAGATACTCTTATAAGATATGCTGAACATATCTTATTTAGAGTCGCCTTCCATAAAAAGATCATAACTGCAGACCAAAATGGCGACTGATTTGTAACCCCCTAAGCTTTGTACAGTGTTACAGTTTCCTTTCTTCTGGGATAAGAGTAAAAGACTAAGTGAATAGACCCCTGATCGTTACCACTGACTATTCTTGACAGCCACTCTCTTGAATCATATATTGGTTTCCTTTTATTTGTTTGGTTCTAGGCATGTCTACTGATGCACAAAGAGGTCAAAAGACAGGGTTGGATCCCCTGGAGCTGGAGTTACAGTGGCACTGTTTACTACTGAGGAAGGGCGCTCAGCGCTCTGTAAAGTACAGAGCATCAGAGCTTTAATCTGGTGTTTTAAAATGAGGCCGGAGCGATGGCTCAGTGGTGAGAGCACTCGCTGCTCCTCTAGAGGACCTGGGTTGGGTTCCCAGCACCCTCGGTAGGCATCTAACAACTCCCTATAACTCCAGCTCCATGCCATCCAAAGCTCTCGTTTGACGTCTTTGTGCACGGGGAGGCATGTGCACATACACGCATGGACACACAGGGACATAAAAATAAATCTTAAAAAAAAAAACAAAAATCCCTCCACATATTATTTGATATGTGTCCTCTTAACAGATGGAGCTCCCTAAGTGGCCTGTATTTGGTGACTTATGGTAACAAGTAAACTAAAGTAGGATTGACAGTATTTTCTGTGATCTGATAGTGTTCTGCACCCTCACTCTTGTTGAAATTTGATTGTCAATGTGGCAGTATTAAGAGATGGAGTTTTAGGAAGGGCTCTGGCTGTAAGTATGCTGCTCTCGTGAATGGATCAATGCCCTTATGAGAGGCTTTCACTGTTTGTCTCTTTTCCCACTTCTACCTTTCTTCCCTGTGAGGGCACTTAGTTACAGGGCACCTTCTTTGAAGTAGAGAGAGCTAGTTTTTTGCCATACTCCAAATCTTCTGGTGCCTTGCTAGGAAACCTCAGCCTCCAAAAGTGTGAGAAATACATTAATTATCAATTACCCAGTAATTTTAGTCAGCTTTCTATCACTGTAATGAAATATCTGAGGCAGCTAACTTACAAAGAGAAAGTATTTCTGTTGACTCACAGTTCTTGAGGTTCCAATCCAAATAAAATAACCCGAATGAATAGCCAAGACAATCATGTGGTCAAGCTGTTCAGAAGTATGCCGTCATTATCAGTCAAGGTATCAGATGACTACAGCCCCTGCTCACAGCCTGAATGCCACGCCAAGGAAACCCTGAACCAGAACTGCCCACTAGCTGTCTTGCTCCTGAATTCCTGACCCATAGCAATTGTGAGATAATCAGTGTTTCTGTGGTGGTTTGATAGGAATGACCCCCACAGACTCACATCTTTGAATGGTTGGCTCATAGAGAGTGGCACTATTAGAAGGTGTAGCCTTGGTGGAGTAGGTGTGGCCTCTTAGAGGAAGTGTGTCACTATGGAGGTGGGCTTTGAGGTCTTATATATGCTCAAGCTAGTCCTAGTGTGGCTGCCTGCAGATCAAGATGTAGAACTCTCAGCTCCTTCTCCAGCACCATGTCAGCCTGGATGCTGCCATGTTTCCCACAATGATGATAAATGGACTAAACCTCTGAAACTGTAAGTCAGACCCAATTAAATGTTTTCCTTTTTAAGAGTTGCCATGGTTATGGTGTCTTTTCACAGCAATAAAACTCTAACCAAGAGAGTTTCTTTTTAAGTCATTATAGTTTGTGGTATTTTTTATATAGCAATTGATAGCCAACATGTTTACCTATAAGGAATTCTCACAATAGGCCAGTCACTCCTTTTGAAAAAAAAAGACTTAATTATATAAAGCAATCTAGAAGCAGACAATACTTCAATGAAAAGTCATCCCCATTTTGTAGAAATAGAAACAGACCTCCAGAGTGGGATTTACTCAAACCTCTCCTTCCCCGTTCCCCTCTAACTCAGTGTAAGATGTGAGATCCATCCTTCACACCTCCCTCTCATCTCAGGCTCATCACAACCTGTTCCAAGGCCCTAATAAGTTGAGCTTTTGCATCCGTCTGTCTACATGACCCCATCTGAGCCTTTCAGATGCCATTGATAATGTCCTGTTTTTCCATGTCCACTGTGCCCCATTCAATTAAGTCTCATTACTGCATTCATAGTTAATTTGTTGAAATACAGTTACGGTGATCTCACATCTCCTTCTGGTCACTCCTCCCTCCAGACCCATTTGTGGACTTCCCATCATGCATCTTTGATCTGCATTTGCTCTCCAAGCTCAGGTCATCCTGGCCCTCTATAATTAGTGGATTACATCTACTCCCACACCCAGACTGCCAGGAACTTCTGACTCTCACATCTCATATACCTTGCTGGTAGCTATTTGTCCTCCAAATCTGAATCATAACTCAAGACTGTGCTAAGTGCCCTTGTATAAAACTCCATGTACCTTTCCTTTATAATAGTAAACACTGTTTGCACTGTTAATGTTTAGCTGTTTAAAAAGCAAACTTGCTGCTAGACTATGAGTGTGTACATACAAGGACCCACAACAATGGAAAGGCTGCTACAACAAGCAGCATGTGTTCATTTGAGCTAGGCCAGGCTGCTGACTAGAAAGGGTTGTGTTTGTTTTTACTGTGCTTGTCTTTAAGAGTTAGTATAATATAAAGACAAAAAACTTGCCCCTTAGACCTGCATTCCAAATTCACAGCCACCATATAAAATCCTACTTGATGCTATTTTTTTTCTTACATGACCCACATTTTATTCATACACAAAGCCTATTTCTTTTCTGAATAGATACTTGTAGAGAGCTGCGACGTGCCACGCCCTAAAGATGGCGCCGGTTTCCGCCTTCCACCAGCCCGACGGTGAGTGCTCTCGGTGGTAAACAAGTCCATATTTGGCTAAGACCGCTGATCTGGCTTGCTTCCGCATACATGGGCCTCTAAGATAGCACCACGTGGCTTTACTTGATTGGCTGTTCATATAGTATTTAGCCTGTGGGTTGGGTCTGCCCGGGCATTCGGAAGACTGTTTTCGAGGGACCTGAATAAACTGCTTGAGAAGAGCTTTTGTGAGTTGCGTCGTTCTTGCTGGTCGAGAGGGACGCGACAGATACTGACATCTTTTTTCTGTCTCAGAATGACATCCAGGTGTGGTGATTTGTATAAGAACGGGTGCCATAAGCTCATATATTTGAATGTTTAGTCATCAGGGGGTGGCATTATTTGAGGAGGATTAGGAAGTATGGCCTTGTTAGAGGAAGTGTGTCAGTAGAGTAGACAGCAAGGTTTCAAAATGCCAGGACTGGTCTCCTTCTCTCTGCTTGCTGATCAGGATGTAGCTCTCAGCTAATGCTTCAGCACCATGCTTGCTGCCATGCTGCCAGCTATGATGATAATGAACTAAACCTCTGAAACTGTAAGCAAGCCCACAACTAAATGCCTTCTTTTATAAGAGTTGCCTTGGTCATGGTGTCTCTTCACAGTAGTAGAACAGCAATAGACACCAGGGGAGCGGTCTAGAGCCGGTGCTATCTGTATCCACCTCACCACATTTGTGCTCTACCACCCTCAACCTGTGCCTTCCACCTCATGGCCAAAGATAGCTGCTCCAGCTCATGCTATCATTAAAGTCTTGAGGTGACAGAGAGACTGAGAGACTGAGACTCATTCTTTTCAAGACATTTCCCAGATTGTTTCTATCAATATATATGTGTATGGACATGTATATCATAGTATATGTAAATATATTATTTATTGGCTTTATCTTAGTTCTAAGACCAAATGTAACTTCAAATCAGCTTAGCTTTGTAGCTTTGTATAGGTTTTTCTTCTTGTTTGTTTGCTTGTAATTTATTGTTTGTTTTGCTTGTTTGTTTTTGTTTTTTGAGGTAGAGTCATGACCTCTAGCCTAGGCTGGCCTCAAACTTGCAATCTTCCTGCTTCTGTGTCTGAATTCCTGGAATTATAGACATTTACTACCATGTTTTGCCTTGGAATGGCATAGTCTTCACTCTGGACGGCCATGTCTTTCATTCACATCTTCATTTATCTATGAAGAAACAAATAGAGGAACTAACATAGTTGGTAATCTGGGAAACCAGGATATAGAGTCAGGCAAAATTTTAGAGCTTGAATGCTTCTGAGCTAGGATTAATAATGAAAAAGCTGCAAAATCTGCATATTAGAATATGAAGATATTTGGGGGAAGGAAAATGTTGAAGGACACTTCAGGATCTGATAGATATTCTCTACAGAGGTCACCATCTTTTCCATCTAAAAATTAGCAGTTCCTTAGGTGGAACAATTCTCCATTAGTGAACTCCTAAGGATACCTCTTATTTCTAAGCTGCCCCCTATTCATCTTTCCCTCCTAGAAGGTACATGGCTGACCCTGTTTTTCTTCTAGGACTACCCTTGGCTCTGCCCACACACACACTTTAGGGAAAAAAATGTCATTATTTTCTCCTTCCTTCCCTTTTTCTTATGACAGAAAGTGAGCCTGGGGAATTTTAGAGCTTGTAAAATGGAAGGACATATGGAGAACTAAAACAACAGAACTTTCAAACTTAGAAGTAGCTAAAAGGGTTGATAGACTCCTCATACATTCTCATTTTCTTGGAATGTTGACTAGGTCAGTCTTTCTGAGGTTTCCACTCTTCTCTGGCCCACTGTTTTGGCAATTCCTTTATCTCAGTTAATCTCAGACTGAAGCTTCTGTTGTTTGCTTCCTCTAAGAAAGGTAACATTCTTCCATCCTACCGTTCTAAAAAGAACGGAAGTACAAAGGAGAGGAAGTAGGGTAACTGGGACTCATATGGGATTTATTCAAATTTCAAGGGAAACTTGGATTGCTAGTCCTTCACATTCATTTCTTCACACAGAAGCAACCCCAGCAAAGGAGAAAGCCCTGGGCTTTGGATGCTGCTCTCAGGATAACCTTTGATGGGGTTCTTTTAATTCTCTGCTTTTCTGTTTTAATTCTAAAGTAACCATTCATTCATTCCTTCATTCAATCAATCATCAAATTATTAATAAACACCTTACAGCACCAAATATCATCCAAGACACCAGAGTAAGGCAAGATGCGTGCACTTACCATTTTCCACAATTGTTCCAATGTGTTTAAAACCCATAATATCCAGTGTGAATGTGCATTATTTTGTTCTAAATCACACCTGAGATCATTTCTCCTTGAGCAATTCCTGTTGACCTCACCCATTTTATATTTACTTACTCTGTGTCCGCAAGGACTGTGACTTTTTTTTTTTTTTTTTTTTTTTTTTTGGTTTTTCGAGACAGGGTTTCTCTGAATATCTCTGGCTGTCCTGGACTCGCTTTGTAGACCAGGCTGGCCTCGAACTCACAAAGATCCGCCTGCCTCTACCTCCCAAGTGCTGGGATTAAAGGCGTGCGCCACCACCGCCCGGCGGACTGTGACTTTTTATGTGCTGCTTTTCTATTTTCTTTTTGAATGCCCTGATGAAATCTGGTCCCACACTGTGCTTATGGACTTTGATCCTCCCCTAATTGTCTTGAGAGTCCAGGGCCCTCCAGTTTCTCAGACTCTCTGACACTAAACTATTCTTTGGGTTAGACCAATAAAGACAAATCAATCACTTGGCATGGGGTTAGAATTATCAAATAAAGACCCAGAGGACTCAGAATTCCTCACAAGCATAAAGATACACATGGCCTGTGTCTCAGTTTTGTCCCCAATAGGACACAGTTTAAAACAAGTAGCCTATCTAGATTAAAAACAGAGGGACTCTTGACAGTTTTAACCATTCATAGCATGTGAGGTCATTATAGCCAAGAAAGGATCATGTCTTATCAGATAATGGGTTCTGTAAAAAGATATATAAAGATATAAAAAGAAAATAATTGCACTGATCATTCCACAAGCTGTGTCTTAGATTAACATGCTTGCAAGAATAACAAAGAAACGGTGTATAGTTCAGTGCAGTGGTAATGAAAGGGTCACTCCATGTCAGGTGATACTTTGGGGCCTAGAGAGATAACTCAACAGTTAAGAGCATTTATTTGCTGCTCTTGCAAAGGACTTAAGTTCAGTTTCCAGCACCCATGATGGGTGGCTTGCAACCCTCTGTAATATCCATGACCTAAATTGGCACCAGGTACACATATGGGGTACATACATACATGCAGGCAAACATTTGTAAACATACATACACACAGGCAAAACGCTCATACATATACAATAAAACCAAACATTTAAAAAAGTGATGCTTTGGTTATTTTTCTTTAAAATTAACATCTTTTAAATAAAATATAAAAATAATATGTTTCAAAGAATTTCCTTGTCATGTTAAGCAGAATAGAAAATGTTAAAATTTAAAAACTCCTTAGCAGGGGAGTAGTGGTGCACACTTTAATCCCAGAACTCAGAAGCAGAGGCTGGAGGATTTCAAGTTCAAGACTAGCTTGGGGTATAACCATATCTTATGTAAAATTAATTAATTAATTGTACATTAACTTAAATTTTAAGGAAAACTTTATTCTCATACACTAGAGTATCCCTTAAAAAGTCAATTTGAAATTACATGTTAGAAGTTCTAAATTTATTCATACTCTCTGATCATGTATCCATTTCTAACAATACATGCCAAAAATGACATAGTTTGACATATACTAAAATATTCTACATTAATATGACAATGGCTCATTTAATCCTCAGAACAGCTTAAATATTCTCAATTCAGAAGTGCTTAGTAAGGGCAGGAAGATAGTTCAGTGTGTAAAGGCACTTGCCTCTAAGACTCACAATCCGAGTTCAGTCCCCAGAGTATACATAGTGGAAAGAGAGAACCAGTTCCTAAACCTTGTTCTCTGATCTCCACCCATGCACCCTGGCACACATATTTTAACATGCATCCACACACATGAACAACTATAGTAGACAATTTTCAAACTTACAAAAAAAAGTTTGTATTACAGTATGGTATTTATATATGTGTGTGTATGTGTGAGGTGTATGTGTGTGAGGGGTATGTATGTGGATGCATGTGTGGGGTGGGGTGTTGTATGGAGAGTACAGGATGGGGAGTGGGAATATGAGGAGATGATGGTATATGTTTGTGGGTGTAGGGTACATGAGGGTAGGGGAAGGTGATTGGGTATTGGTGTGCCTTTAAGCTATTTATTAATAATTCTAAACACCTAGCCAAACCACCTGAAGCACATTAGAAAGGATACCAAAGAGAAGATGTTTTCAGGTACAAGTATTTGGAGCAATTAATCAGCTGTCCATTCAAATCAGCATCCACCAAAGGGAACACAGCAATCAGCAGCAGCCCAGTGGTCACCTGGCTATGGAGATGACAGTTGCCACACTCCCTACTTGGGGCTGAGGTCTCTCCTGTCTGGTTGAATTAGCTGAACCCCCCTCAGAGAAGGTGCCATGTCTCATGGCCTCTTCTGCCCAGCCAAGCTTGCCACCTTGGGACAGGTGGTGAACCCATGCAGCCTATGAGCTGGCTGTTGCTGTACATTCACTTGAGGCAGTGGTGTCTTCTGTCTGTTGGCCTATGTGCAGGTTTTTGGTGCACCACTGCTTTGGGTCGTGGCCTCTTCCATCCATCAACCCTCCAAATCCACCTGGTCTCCACCCAACCTTGGCCAAAAGTCTCGGCAAGTCTCAGCAGCAATCTTTGTCTACAGTCTTTCAAAGGGAAGCAGTGGTGAGCAGTGTTGAGAAGCAATGCCCAGCTTTCCCGAGTTTCTGGGCCTTCCAATTTACCCGCTTTCTCTAATTATTTACCAGGATGTTTTCTCATTGGCCAACCTTATACCCTCCTCCCAAGGTACACCTGTAAACCAAGACCATGTCCTCTCCCAGGTGTTCCCCACAGGTGCCAGACATTAGGCTGATTTTGTCTGCCCCTTTTATGAGTCTGTTTTTCAGAAGCACTCCCACAACCCTTACATATTCATTCAACATAACTGTGTTTCCAAAGAAATCCAAACTTCTACTACAGTTGGGAATTATGAGTGTAGGTGTGTGTGTTGGGGGGGTGGTCTCACATGTTTGTGCCCCAGATCATTGGCATGCCAGGCTTGTGCTCTGCCACTGAGATATATTTCTAGACTGACCTGACTTTTTGCTTTTGCTTTTATTTCCAGACAGGTCCAACTATAAGGCTTTACAATTCTCCCCACACACACCATTTGTGAAAGACATTTCTTTCTCCCAGTGAATTGCAGTGGTACTTTTGTGGAAAGTTGCTCGAATATATTTTTTTGATTCATTCTTTGATTACTTTGTTGTAAATATGTATTTTATGCCTTTTCCACATAACTTTAATACTCTCAACTTATAGTAATTTTAAAATCAAGTAATTATGTCTATTAGTTGTCTTTATTTTCAAAAGTGTTTTGACTATTCTAGGTACTTAGCATCTTCATTCGACTCAGAACAAGCTTATTGATTACTACAGGAGTGCAGGGGGAAGAGCACTAAGGTCTTGATTAGGGTCTACTGAAATATGTATGTCAATTGATACTCTAACAATATTGACTTTTAACTTGTGAACAAACTATATATCTCTATTCAAATAATTCTCTAATTTTGTTCAACCATATTTTATAGTTTTCAGAATGCAAAAGATAACATGCTTTGACAACTTTATCCTGAAGTATTTTATACCTTAAATTATAAGCAATATTTCTTATAATATAAAATTTTTAATTTTTTTTGAGACAGGGTCTCTCTATGTAGCCCTGGCTGCCCTGGAACTTTTCTATCTATATATATATCAGGCCTGCCTGGGACTCAGAGAGATCTGCCTGTCTCTGCCTCCCAAGTGTTGGGGTTAAAGGCATGCACCACTATGCCTGGCAGTAATTTTTATTTATTTTCAATTTTGTTATTAAAATAAAAGAGCATCATACACCAAAATTAATCAGATCCAAAGCCTACAACACAATAAACTTCCATAGTTAGAATAGATGTTTGGGGCACTAGAGAGATGGTTCAGCAGTGAAGAGCACTTCCAGAGATCCTGTGTTTAATTCCCAGTGACCACATGGCAGCTCACAAGCATCTATAATGGGATCTGATACCCTCTTCTGTCTGATGCTGTCTTCTATCATGCAGGTGTACATGCAGACAGAGGGCTTATACATTAAAAACACATAAATAAATTTTTAAAAATTAAATAATGCTAAAAAAAGAATAGATATTCAGAATAGAAGCTGTGGAACATCATAAGGTATCTTTATTTCTTCTTAATATATTCAATAATAAATGGACTAGGTGAACTGAGTGTGAGTACTCCTCACATTCGACAGTTATATCTGTGTGGGAGATATTCTGACAGTTGGACAGTTAAAACTGGAAATCTGTAGCCAAACATGGTAACACATACTTGTAGTGCCAGCACAACAGAAGCTGAGGTAGGAGGAGCTTGAATTCATGGACAGCTTGAGCTACATAGTAAGACTTTATCAAAAACAAACAAAAACAAAAGGAAATGTGTAAGTTAAGCAGCAACTGCTGCTGCAATATGCTAATTCAGATACTTGCTCACAAAGACACATCTGCATAACCCTGAGCTATATGTTATAGGCATGTGTGGGGAGCAGTGTTTGTTGGCTGTGAACTTTCCCCTTTGAGAAACTGGAGACCAGGCTGCTACAAGAGCAGTGTGGCTTCTGTGTTGTATAATGGTACTCCAGCCTTTATGTAGAATAACAAAGTCGAGAGTGTTAGGTCTGCCTGAGTTCCAAGTTCTCTCAGTTTCTACCTGTTATGGGCATGCCCCTCCCCCACAAGCCATTGCCAATATAACCCCAACATCTTGGGGGCTCTTGCTCTCTATTTCTCTCTCTCTCTCTCTCCTTTCTCTCTGCCTCTTCTCCCTCCACCCCTGTCCTCTCTATCTCTCTCTGCATGTGCATGCTGTTTCTCTTCCCCTCTCGTATCCAATGAATCTGCCTTTATATAACTTAATTTGGCCTGGATTGGATCATTTCCCACAGCGCAGTAATTTTTTAAAACAGAGAGAGAGTCAATGAAAATATGAGTCTTCAAATCAAAAAGCCCATACAGCAGACCTATTGTGTTTTTTTTTAACATAGGTGCATAACATACCATTTATTGAAAATATACAAAGATATTATCAAAACTTAGATTTCAGGAAATCCTCTCAGTTAAAAAAGAAAAAAAGAGCCACACCTAATTTACTATTATTTGGAAAAACCCATTGGTCTGTGTGATAAAAACAAAAATAGGCTGATTATCCATCTGGTAAGGTGCCAAGTCATTCTGTGAACACTGAGATAATGGACCGTCATTGTACTGTTTGTTATCGGTGCCAATTCCTGTCAGACTGGTCCTCAGCGGTCATGTGGGATGTCACCATTTATCAAGTCTGCTGCTTAAAAATTTCCTACCACTTGTCTAAAGCAAGAACTCAATTGTTTGTTAAATGCCCAGTTGGTGAAATTTTTGAGATTCATAGTAAACTTCCACTATTTGTAAACTGAGGAAATGCATGAAACCATCTTACTTTAAGAAAACTAGACGGTCGGCTGCACTGACCCTTGATGTAGTCATTTTCTGAGCTTTTGATTAACAGTCTTCTTAGATGTCACTGAAATAAGAATTTCCTATTTTCTATGCTATTCATCTTCAACAGACAGAAATAATCATAGCATTACAAAAGTATATGACCTTAACGCAAAAAAGTTAACAATCTGATTTTAAGAATAAATTCTCATGGAATTCCTGTGTTAGTTTCATCCTCTAGAGAAGAAGATCTCATGGAATCCTTTGAACTTTTTGCTACATAATTTCTGTATTATAGTGAAAGAGAATTATTTTTGTAGAAATTTGTTTTTCCCATTTTAATTGCAAAATCCTTTTGTCTGTTCTTTGCAAACTGAGTAATAGTTTACCAACAAAGCTATAATCCCACTGAAGCACTTTTTTTTTTTTTTACAAACCTATGAGTTCATGAAATAAACATGACGTCAGCTCAGAAATTGACTTGTAGAAGTCCAGAGGTTTTGTTTGTGTTTTTTCTTTTACATGGATGTATTATGGATGATGCTCAGGAGAAAGCAGCAGAAGCAGGGATAAAGGCGTAAACTGTTGCTCAGTTCTGAAATCCTTAGGATTGTAAAATATTTCCTCGTGCACAAACAACATTAAACACACTTTGTGAATGCCACACTTGATTTGCAGAGAGTCTATAGAAGAGATTAAGAAAAGACAATGTTGACATCTTAAAGGAATAAAGTGAACTTAAAAATATTAGAAATGGACTTTTCAAAAATCCCTCAGATTCTGGGAAATTTCAGAATATGAAAGCAGCTGCGTCCTTTATGGATTCACAGGCATTCTACACCACAGAGACATGTAGAACTTCAGGGCAGTCCTGGTTGCAGTGACCTTTCTAGCTCTCACATACAGGGAGTCATAAAAAACTCAGCCTATAGGTGCCATTTCTCAGCTCTGGCAGTCTGTCCAACACCCTGCTCCCTGTAAAGGGTGGAGAAGAAAGAACAGGACAGGAACTGGGGTACACACCAGCTAAGAGAGTTGGGTTTCCAGGGCATTTTAATTGCATGATCGTTGTGATAGTTAGCTTTGAGCTACCTCCTGCCCCTAGTTGGGTCCCCAGCGGCATGTCCTCTGGTGGTCCTGTGCTCAGTTGAAAGCAATGGTGACTACTTATTTCAGGGCCAGTTCTAAGATAAGAAGACAGGATGTCCTGTGAGACAAGACAAATGCTTTTCTTTAGGACAATAAACATTCCACAACCCCATGGAGGCTATCCTTTATTTGTTCCCCCTGCTTGACAATGGGAAGTCGCAGAGCCTCTTTCACCTCCTGCCCAGGGCCACTGTGCAAGCAGGACTTCAAGGAAAAGCATAAAGATAAGGTCCAAATCCCTAGGAAGGAAGATGGTAGCCTGGCCTGCTGTTCAGAGCCCTGCCTTGTCCTACACGCCTTTTGCTCTTGGCCTCAGATCCTCTGGCTCCTCCCCACCTTATCTGCCTGTGGAGAGTTTCCATTATTTATCCAGATTTAGGTGTGCAAAATCAGTTTTCCTCTTGGTTCAGCTGGGACTTGGTTGGAATTGAAAAGGAAAACTGGAGGAAAAGAAAGCAAAAATACAAATGGATAAGTTTACAAACCCCAGATTTTTTTAAAATTTCTAATCTCACCAATGTCTATCTTCAGCCTGGTTTGATTGGCACAGCTTGAGGGTACCCAGCTCCAGTTCTTTTTCTTGGCCCCCACACTGTCTGGGCTGGTGAGGTGGAGGCTAAACTCAGCGCCTCAGATTCCTGGCACCATGTTACTATGGAACAAATCATCTCTGGTGAAATCTTAGAAAGAATATTTGGTTACTTTCTAGAATTTGCTCTGTATTTCTACTCTGGAATTAGGTCTCAAGTTGTCAATTCCTCCTGGGCTCAACTGACAATCCTTCCCACGATCCCTGATTCTTTTGGCTCAAGCTTATTTTTCTGTCTTGCTAACAAGGAAACCTGTCCTTAGGCATTCATTTTCAGTGCAGGCTCTCCAGTGGGTCTATGGCTCTGTCCCCTGGAAAGATGACTTTGAGGGACTGGAACGATGGCTCAGTTGGTAAAGTTCTTGCAATGTAAGCATGATTACCCAAGACTGAGACCCCAGAACCCATGTGGGTTTTGTTGTTTTGAAAAAGGCAAGCATGGTAATGCATACTTGTAATCCCATTAGGGAAGTAGAAATGAGGATTCCCAGTCATCACTAGTCATCAGGCCTAATGTAGTTGGCTACATCAGGCAGTGGGAAACCTATCTCAAAACACCAAGGTAAACAGCACCTGAAGAATGACACTTGAGGTTAAGCTCCAGCCCCCACATGCACAGATATGTGCCCACACACACACACACACACACACACACACACACACACACACACTGTTTTGTTTTGTTTTGTTTTTTTAACTCTGATTTGATTTCCTACTGACTATCTGATGAGTACTTGCCTTGGTTCATTAGGGTTGGGTTTACCATTTGATTGTAACAACAGTTTCTTCATTTTTCTCTTAAGACTGCATCTGGATTTGTCTTGTGGAGCTTGGGGAGCAGTTAGCCCCCAGAGCCTGTCCCTCTTGAATGATGAGCATCAGACAGCTCCTCTGTTTTTGTCTAAAAGTGTATATGCTGCATTGGGCAATCTGCTTTTCTACTTCAGGGTGAGCACTAAACAAGAGCAAGTTCCCAACTCAGTTACCGTTTCCACAGTGGTGTATCAGGCTCTCTAAGTAACCCACCACTCAGGTTCCCATCCCCACTGTGGAGAGTGGGCTTGCTAGATGTGACCATTTTAGTACAGAACTTTTAGAAACAAAAAATTAAGCACACATACTACAGGGGTGTGCTTACTACAGATCCCAGTGTTCCCAACTCTAGAAAACTATTCTTTTACTTGGTAACAACCAAGCCCAAAGCCATTAACACCCTAAGCAGAGGCTCTCCCTGAGCTACATCCAGAGTAGGAAACCCTTCTGTAAAGGTTTAAACCCCTGAGCAAAGAAGCTTGAGACTCTGTCTACGATGTGCATAAGTGACTGTCTGCAGACTGGATGAGAGAGCAATCATGTAGACTGTGGAAGTAGCCTGGTACACTGAAACTCCACTAACCAGCCAACTATTTGTGACACTACTTGGATATGCTGTGTTTTGGTCTGTCCACATGAGGTATGAAAGGAAAATACACTGAGTGCTTCTGTGACAATGACAATAGTCCAGCACATGAGACAGGTCATTGTGATCCCCCTCACTGTTGCTTTTCTACAGATCTTCTCCATAAAGACATTTTAATAAGTAATGAACGGCCGGGCGTGGTGGCGCACACCTTTAATCCCAGCACTTGGGAGGCAGAGGCAGGTGGATCTCTGTGAGTTCAAGGCCAGCCCGGGCTGATACACAGAGAAACCCTCTCTCGAAAAAAACAAAACAAGCATACAAACAAAAAAAATATATAGTTATGTATATGGATGCTATATGGTTTTAGCAGTAGTGTAGTAACTGAAATTTAGAGATTAGAGGCAACCCAGATGGGCACTGCGTAAGGCCAATGAACAAAATGGACTCACTTTGAGAGTAGACATTGTACAGGATTGTCCTCTGTGTCACACAGCTACAATTTCTGTGAGTCAGATGTGTCTGTTTGCAAAAGATCATCACAGCTGTGCTTGTTGACTGTTAACAGTCCCTCATAGAAGGGGTGGGGTAATGAGGGCCATGGGGCCCTCACTTCAGTATCCAGCCACTCCTCCCAACCAGCTATGTGCAATTCTTCCCCAACTGCATGTGGCCTGGGGGTGAGGTAGGGGAAGAGGGCCCCATCTACACAGCCGTGGGAGTCACAGCACCCTGGCTGGGTACAGACCTTCTAGGACACCTGCTTCAGACTCACCCAGAACTCCTACCCATAACTTCTCACCAACATTCTGTGAGTAACCCTAATAAACTCATTGGTTCCCCAGCTTGAACTTCAGTGAACTCAAACTTTGGTTTATCATTTAGTTCTTGGAAGAAAGTGGGTAGATGTTTCACCCTGCCCCCAGGGTGAAAATTCTCACACTAGAGGGTGATTATTTGAAATGTTAAATGTGTTTCTATTGATGGATATAGGAATCATCCAATACTTTTGCCACATTTTGTATTTGTTCTGGAATTTATCCCAGTAAGAAAGAACACATCAAAGTTAGTTTTATTAACGACTGACTTTCCAATTTTCCAAGCTCATTATTAATCCACATTTTATCTAATATACCACAGAACTTGTCTGCAGCTCAGGATCAGCTGCGCAGGTGATTCCTTTATGATTCCTATGACCCTGATCAAAGTTACATAAAGAATACATATTGCAGGGACGGTGAGATGCCTCTGGGGGTAAAAATACTTGCCATGTAAGGCCCCTGACATGAATTGGAGCCCTGGAACCCATAAAAAGATGGACGTGATGGCTCACATCTGCATTCCTACTGAAAGATGGGAAGCAAAAACAAGAGAATGGCCCAGAAACTTCTGTGCCAGCTAGCCTGAAGTACACAGAACAGCAGAAACAGTGAGAGTAATTCTGCCTCAGCAAAGTAAGAGAAAAGTGACTCAAGAAAGTCATGCTCTAATCTCCTCATGTGCATATGACATATATGTCCCCATACTCTCACACATCACACATAAGTAAATAAATAAATACTCTTCAGAAAAATACTTACTATAAAAGACCTTGTAGTGATAATTTTTGGTTTCTTTAAAAACACAGAGATGTTATGGGATATTTTTGTTTTAACCCCAGGTGTGGGATAGGGGGCTGCTTCAGATTGTCCACAGCAGCTGACTGTGATTTGCCTCGTGGTCTAGCAGGGGCGTGATTTTGCCAACTGCACATAGTTTCCACAAGTGTATGGCATTTGGAATTCTGGGAACTCTTGAGAGAGAATGTAAATGCGAGAGCCCTGAGAGGGGCTGCAGTGGCTCCTGCTCCTCCTGCTGCTCCTGTGGCTACTGCTGCTGCTGGTTGTTGATTACTGGTTGCCGTTGTTGCAGTTTGTGGCCATTTGTCAAGTGGTCGTGTGCAAAGAGATAAAAAAAAAAAAAATTGAATATCCTGATGTCGAAGATCAAACTTGCCCCAAGGAACTCGAAGCCCCTAATCAGCAGGAAGTAGTCTAATGATACCATTGCCCCCTTTCCCCTCTATCCTTCTTTCTCTCACACCTAGTATTGGGGGATTGGAAGGGTGGAGTAGGGTGGAGAAGGGTGGGAGAGAAAAAAGAAACCACAAAGTAGCAAACACCAGCTACAATACCTTATTATGGGATATTAGGTATGCCTCCAAAACAAAGTCAACTATCTTCTTCATTAAATAAGACTATTCCTGTAGAGCATGACGGTACAGCCTGTAATCTTAGTGCTCTTGAAAGCTAAAGTAGGAAGATTGTGAATTTGAAGTCACTCTGAATAACAAAGCAAAACCTTTGTCACAAACTGAAACAAAATGACTGTTCATTTACTGTGCCATTCATTCAAGGCACCATGGGTCACTACAAAAAAAGCTTAAATGAGAAATTACATTGCTTTTGTGAGTTGACTCCAATGTAACTAATAATTGTGCTGAACATGTTGCAGCACCAACTTCCCAAGCAAGATGTGGTGAAAAGACAGCACAGAAGGGGAGTAGTTGCTCATTACAACAGGTCCTGTGAGTGTGTAGACAGTAGAGTCAGGTTTCCACATGGGGAGAAAGACAATACACAAATGAAAGTATCTCTGGGTCATTCTCTCCTACTTCCTATACCCATATCTCCCTGATATGTTTCCTACAGTTTTAGCACAGAACTTAGGGTTACAAAGTCTAGTTGTTTCTCCTGAAAACTAACTTAACATTGTTTTAAGAGAAAGTCAATCTAAAAACACTTTTTTTTTCTGTTGAGACTCTCTTCTCTTCCTTTCTTCACTTTAATAAACTGTAGATTTTAGGACAAACTCATTCAGTCCTTTATCATTACCATGTTAGCCAAAGGCATTTTATATATGCTTCTCACCCAGTTAAGGAAAAGTATGTCTAATTTGTTGGGAGTTTTTATACTAAAGGTGTTCTGAATTTAGTTGGTGGTATTTTCTGTGTCTATCTCTCAAAGTAATTGCATGGTTTTAGAACTTTGTATATAAATATGAAATATCACTTCACTTACTTTTTAATGTTAAAGCTATTTTACAATCCTGGAATAAATCTCATTGAGATCTCTTTTCTACATGTTTCTGGATTCTGTTTGCTACTATTCTGTTAAGCTTTTTATCTTTAAATTCATAAGGAATATTGGTCTGTAGTTTTTTTTTTGTGTGTGTGTGAGGAAGGTTTTGTATGAAGAGAATATTGATAAATCAATACTATTCATAAAACTATTAAAACAAGTATTTTCTCCTCTTTTCTGAAAGGATTTTGTTGGGATAATTGTTAATTCTATTAAAATATTTGAGAGAGCTCAAATTATTGACTCTCATGGGATATGACATTTACTTTTGTAAAGGCCTGGAATTAAAATGTCCATGTTCTCATGTATTTTAGATACATTGCCCAGAGGCACCTATGCTGGACTGATTTGAATGTCTCCCAGGGACAAGATTTCATGGTACCAGAAAGTGCTGTGCAAGGTTCTAAAGGAGGGGTGCAACCAACAATCACACCCAGTAACGGTGCTTTTGAACCACAACAGTCAGCACAGCACCGTAACCTAAGGGATGCAGTAGTGGCACATATGCGTGGGCAGTATCCAGCAGCTCTCTAATCGGACTTAAATAAACAAGAGGGAAATCACACCTGTTACTGGAAACCTAGCCAAACTACCCAAGGCTGGTAAAGTCATGGATCTTGGGGGAGGACATACAGCTAATACTTTATTAGACAAACCTAATCCTTAATTACATTCTAAGTATTTGTCCTTATACCCACAGATAAATGTAGTCCTCATTCATCAAGGAATCCCCTCTTTGCAACAAATGAACACTGTTATAGAAAACCACAACCAATCAACATGCAGAGTTGTGGAACCCAGTCCCAAGGGATACATCTATAATACAACTCCTGCACCTAAGGCTTAGGGATCATTGCAGAAAAGGGGGCAGAAAGATCATAAGCATCAGAGGATCAGGAAAATTGTGAGATTGTGTCTCCAAGTAATGCCTATACCCATAAAGTCTGATCGACATGACTGCATAAACATGGGCTGAATAAGGACAACAAAAATAGACATGCCAAAGTGCATGAGGGAAAGCCCAAAAGGCCTCAACCCTACACAAAGGACTATGGGGCAACTAAAGAATGCTGAGAACAGGAGAAATAGTTTCCCCCAGAGAAGAACACACCAATTGACTACCCAATACCAAATGGTTGGCCCTGAAAATGTACATACAAGTAACATTGTACAGACTAAGCAGGTAGTGTTGATATATTTTAGGAATGTATATACATATATATTTATATATGTATATATATTTATATAGAAATAAATATATATACATATATATGTATATATAAAAAGCAATTAATGAAGACAGAGGCCATGAATTTAAAAGAGAGTGAGGTGGGGTATAAAGAGCACTTGGAAGGAGGAAAGAGAAGGGGGAAGTGATGTAATTATAACTTCAAAAAGAAATAATTAAGGGGGCTGGAGAGATGGCTCAGCGGTTAAGAGCACTGACTGTTCTTCCAAAGGACCCAGGTTCAAATCTCAGCACTCACATGGCAGTTCACAGCTGTCTGTAATTGCCAGGTGTGGTGGTGCACGCCTTTAATCCCAGCACTCAGGAGGCAGAGGCAGGTGGATCTCTGTGAATTTAAGGGGGACCTGGTCTACAAAGTGAGTCCAGGACAGCCACAGCTACACAGAGAAACCATGTCTCAAAAAAAAAAAAAAATCCACGTGTCCACTTAGTTGTTTTCTTTAGAAGTGTGGGCCTTGGTAGGGTCCTATGTCCCAGTGGATGACCTCAGCAATTACACTCTCTGGGCTTAAAAGCCAAATGACTCTTTTGGGTTTTTGTTTGCTTGTTTGTTTGTTTATTTTGAGACATATAACTCTGACTGTCCAGGGACTCACTATATAGACCAGGCTAGCTTTGAACTTGGAGATTAACCTGTCTCTGGCTCCCAAGTGCTGAGATTAAATGTGTGCACCACCACCTGGCCAAAAAAAAGAAAATCTTTAAAAAGGAAAATCTCCACCTTAAAGGGAAAAAACAAAACAAAACAAAAAACACAGGTCCAAAGTAGGTACAAAGAAGCAGTGTTTTCTAACCCATGTGTGATGGCTGTGAAATAGTGTTCCTTAAATCAGGCCTGGTGAAGAATGACGTAATCTCAGCACTCAGGAGGCCAACACAGGAGGCTCTTAAGATCGAGACCACGCTGGGATACATCATGAAATCCTGTCTTACAAAGAACAAAAACCCTTACCTGATCCAAAATTACTCTTTTCAAATGGTAGACCTCCTGGTCTCTCCCCTGCAGTGTAGAGAAGCCTTTATCTTTCCTAAAATTAGAGCATTATAGAGTGACAGTATGTGGCGACCCCATTCATAGCGGTCACCACACAAGGGCGTTCTCAGGAAAAGGTGAGTGTGCTGCCCACCTGAACCTCCAGCCCTCATTGTGAAGACAGATGTGACATGGGTGATATCTAATCATTTCCCATTTTTAATGTTTCATTCTCTGGCTTATATACAGAACCAAATGAGGGATTTCCACATGGGCCAATCACATTAAAGGTCATCCTTTTATATCACATAGCACAAGCCTGGTAACATGGTGACATGCCCTGATCACGAGCACGGAAGTATTGCTCACCCAATCAGCTATACCCACAATGGGTCTTCAACTCCTCCCTGGCATCTTCCAGACAGTGCCATCTTAGGTATCTCCCACAAGAGACTTTCATTTTCCCAGCAACAAGGCGTTTTTCATAAGCCTCCATTTCCTGGGTCCCCACAACAGTAGGTGTCTTCTCATGCATAGTCACAAAATCCTTTGGGCCACTCATTCTGATGGAAGCCAGTCATCTTGGTCACTCAGGAAGCCCGTGGAGAGGTCCATGTAAGAAGGAACTAGGACTTTCAGCCAACAACAGAGATCAACCGGCTAACCAGATAAGTAAGCCACCCTGGAAGCAAAAAGTCTGGCTCCAGTCAAGCTTCTGGGTGAGTGTGACAAGACAAGTGTGCAAAAATCCAAGAGCAACACAGCCCTGGGCACAAGCCCCAGTGCTGGTGCACATGCCTATAATCCCAGCATTTAGAAGGTGGGAACAACAGAATTAGAAATTCCAGGTTATGTTTGGCAGTACAGAGAGTTCTAGGCTAGCCTGGGCTACATGAGAGCCTGCCTTTAAAAACTTTTGCCTTCTTAATAATTGAATACTTTTTATTTTTATTTTTTGGTTTTTCGAGACAGGGTTTCTCTGTATAACAGGTCTGGCTGTCCTGGACTCGCTTTGTAGACCAGGCTGGCCTCGAACTCATAGAGATCCACCTGCCTCTCCCTCCCAAGTGCTGGGATTAAAGGCGTGTGCCACCACGCCCGGCTGAATACTTTTTATTAACCACTTTTTTTTTTTCCTTTAGGTTTCCCAAGTTTCTAAATGGACTCTGACGACTATGGTATTGGTATCTGAAACTGTCCCAGGAGAGAGACTCTCGGAGAAAGGCTTGATGATTAAGTAAAATGCTGAGCTTCTTGCCAGTGTGAGTTAGATGGTGTTAGGTTCAGCATGCAGCAACATCACCCTTACCACTTGTGTGTAGCTGCGATTACCTGCCAATTAAGTAAGTGTTGTGCAGTCTATCCAGCTGCTGCACTTAAGCAGGACAGACTTCCCAGCATGCTGGAGCTCTTACAGGAAGGGATAGCAGGCTGGGCCGCTTGCACGTTCAGTTAAAATCATAGTCTTAGTGTCACAGTTTCTAGGCTACCCTTGAAACAGTCTCATTCTGTACAGTTACTGTTAGAAGGACAGGGCTAGGTGAAAAAGAGAGTGAGAACATGCCATCTCCCAGAAATTTGCTTTAAATAGAAAGCTATAAACAGGTTTTAAAAGTTAAGTCTGCTCTACTTGCCTATTTATTACCATAGTCCAGGCCTTATTGTCCCCCTTCTCCATGGGCAGTGAAGTCACGTGAGAGGATAAAGGCCTCTGGGTAGGTAAAGGCCTTGCCATTGCTGTATGTATTTGCCAGAGGTTCACTAGCTCCTTCCATTGCTCCGTGATGTCATTTCTAAAACCACTCCTCAGTTATCTTTGAGCATTGCTGCTCTAGAAAGGAAAGAGATGTTCTTGACAATGAACTTTTCCTCTGACCACAGAGTCACCTATAGGAATTCTACTTCTAAGGCTACAGTATTTGACAACAGAGGCAAAACTTTCTAGAGGTCCTACCACTCAAGATCCAACTATTTGTAGATCTTAATAGTTTCCCATCCTTCCCAGAGTTGGGTAATTCAACTTTAGTTCTCTTCTTAGTCCTAATTTAAAATAAGGAGCCTCTCAACCTTTTACTTATGAATTTCTGGCTTATTTATTTGAAAGGAGCTATGAGACAGTGGTAAGGAAGTGACTGTACAGAAACTAGACCTTCATTCACTTGCAAATGACAAGAAAATGTGTCATGGCCACTTGAAAAAAAATAGAGATTTGTTTTCCTTAATAAGAAGTCTATCTAGATGTGCACCTTGGTTTTATAGTTGATGATGTCAGAGTTCACATACCAGTACTTCTGACCTTTTTCCCATGGTACAAGGTGGCAATGCAGATCAGCCATCGATTCTGTATTCAATAGGGGAAGAAGAGTATAAAGTGGGAGAGGCAACAGTAGCCTTGTCTGTTTTCATTTTCAGGGAAGTAGGAGCTTTTACATAGCCCCTTCTTCCTTGACCAGGGCCCTCAACTATGTCTCATGGGCCAGAACTGGGTCCTAAGGCAATCCTAGAAGCTTTTCAAACTGTATAATGGAAGGCATAAATGGACAAAGGGTTTGCCAATGATTTTCTTTTGAGTGACCATTCAACTATCCTTCCTAGTCCCTCCTTCATTTTCCTCTGGCGAATAGAAAACAAGGAAGAGTCAATTCCACAGACACAGCTTATATCTCAGCAACTTGTTATGTGAAGCACAGTGCCACAGATGAGAACCACGGGCCTTCCTTCCATAGGTCCCAGAAAAGAAAGACAGGCAAGGCTGTGAAGTGAGAATCAGTGGAACTGGAAACAAAGGACCGGAAGTATCGTTAGAGTTGGAAGCAAGATGGGGAGGAGGCAGTTTGATACGGGGACTTTGAAAAGAAGACAAGTCAACCATGGGCTGAAAGCCTGGGGATTATAGATCACAACCTGTAGCAAAAGGGAGCATTCCTCCAGAGTCGTGTGGTAGCCAGGGCACCACCTTTCTGAGAACAGCCAAAAACATCCCCTACAAACATCTACAGGAACTAAGAGGAGCAGTTCAACCTCTCACCGCTTTCTTTCAGTTTTTTTGGTCTTACCATGTGCCTCAGCTGGAGCAGGAAAACACAAGTTACATGATTAATTGAATGTATCCATAATGTTAACGTTGTCCTTGATACATATGGGCTTCTATAATTGTGAGGAAAAACAAACTTTACATAAATAGAGCTGAGAATAAAACAGAGGTCAGGACTGGGTAGCGGCTAGGGAAATGGCTAGAGGTTAAAGTACTTTCCGGAGTTCAGTGACTCACCTATATTCCCAGTACTACGGAGATGAAAACAGGGGATCTCTGGCACAAGCTGGATAGCTAGACTAGCCATGTCAGTGAGCTCTGGGTTCAAGTGAGAGACCCAGTTTCAATCTATAAGGTAGAGGAAGATACCCTTTATTCACTCTAGCCACCACATACACAGAACACACATGTGGAACATGCATGCACACATGCACACACACAACACACTCAACAAAATAAAAGTAAAGGGAAAATGCAGAGGCCAAGAAAGGAAATAAATTCTCCACTAAATTCTCTATTCCATTATGTAAATCTCAATTATTTTCATGCCATTAAATTAATTTTTAGAAACATAGGCCTGAATCATTATAGTTGTACCTGCATGTGCCTGTGGATGTATACACACACACACACACACACACACACACACACACTTCCTTTCTACATCTCTCCTTCTCCTTATATCTTTTTATAATTTTAATTGTATTCAAAGTCCCTCCCTCCTCTCCTCCCAGTCCCCACCTCACACATCCCTTTAACCCCATTTCCCCCTCCCCTTCTCCTCAGAGAAGGTAAACTCCCCCGCCCCCCCCCCATGGATACCAACCCCCAAGGCACATTAAGTTGTTGCAGGACTAGGTGTATCCTCTCTCCCTGAGGCTATACGAGGCTGCCCAGTTAAGAGATTGGGATCCAAAGGCAGGCATCAGAGTCAGAGAAGGTCCTCTCCCCAGTTGTTGGGGGACTTGCATGTAGACAAAACTGTGCATCTGCTACATATGTGCAGGGGGCCTAGGTCCAGCCCATGCATGATCTTCAGTTGGTGGTTCAATCTCTGTGAGCACCCATGGGGCCTAGGTTAGTTTCCTCTGTAGGTCTTCTTGTGGTGTCCTTGACCCCTCTGGCTCCCTAAATCCTTTCCCCAACTTTTCCACAAGACTCCCGAGCTCTGTCTAGTGTTTGGTTGTGAGTCTCTGCAAATGCTTCCATCAGCTCAGAGGCCAGTTATGCTAGGTTCCTGTCTGCAAGCACAGCAGAATATCTATCATTAATAGTGTCAGGGGTTGGTTCTCTCCCATGGGGTGGGTCTCAAGTTGGGCCAGTCTTTGGTTGGCCATTCCCTCAATCTCTGCTCCATCTTTATCCCTGCACATCTTGTAGGCAGGACAAATTTTGGGTCAAAGGTTTTGTGGGAGGGTTGGTGTCCTACTCCTTCCACAAAGTCTCCCAATAAAAAACAAAACAAAAAAACAACCCAGGGCTAGATGGTTTTAGTGCAGAATTCTACTAGACTTTTAAAGAAGAGCTAACACCAATACTCCTCAAACTGTTCCACAAAATAGAAACAGAAGGAACATTTCCAAACTCATTCTACGTGGCCACACTCACCCTCATACCCAAACCACACAAAGACTCAACAAAGAAAGGGAACTCAATGAAAAAATCAAATAGACTTCATCCCAGGGATTCAGGGGTGGTTCAATATGCAAAAAACTCATCATCATAATTTTCCTTATATTTTAAGGGAGTTATGACCAGAATTAGAGGTGGGGAGAATTAGGGTTTAGGAGATACGTAAAAAGCATACTCACTCTGATATGCAGACAATTCATTCTCATTCATATTCCTTTTCTCTCCCTTCCTATCTCCCCCTCCTCTCCTCTCCCTTCTCTTTTTTCCCACCTCAGGTCCTGGAAGCAGGATCATAAGCTAGGCATCAGATACACACCCTGTTGGATTGTCACAGGGCTTCTCTGTTTCGTTGCTTTTTAAATTAAGACCAAGCTGATATCCTCCCTTTCATCTCTCTTGTCCAACTCCTAAACAGGTTTATTTTCACAGATAAAGTAGATATTGCTGCTCATATTTCTATGGGAAAGAGAAACACCAAACTACACTTGATTTTTTTTTCAATAGAGCTTTTCCATGGCTTGCAGTGGAATGAGAAGCAGGGTGCCACTGTCCAGACAGTGTTAGAGAGTCCTGCCCTCTGTCTTTGCATGGCTGCCCTTTTAACCTATGGACATTTACTAAAGGATATTTGCCACCTTCACTACCTATAAAGAGACCAACATATAAATCTAATATATAATGCCTTCTAGCCACTAAACTATTTAACTTTCCTGTCAGGGACACAACCCATATGGTCAGGCATAGTAGTTCATGCCTGTAATTCTGGCACTCAGAAAGCAGAGGCTGGAGGATTACCATTCCAAGAGAAGAATGGGCTACATAGTTGGACTTCTACCGTTCGTTGAGCACATTTCCTGTGTCCACTCACTCAATTAGTCAATAGTATTGATTTTAGGAAAGGTAAGGTCTGTGGTTACCTATTTATTCATGTTCACTCAGACCTTCCTTTGCCTAACCTCCAAGAATCAAATTAAATACTATGAAAAAAGTAGCCTTCTCCATTCCTACTCCTACCCTGCTTCTGATCGCAAAGGAATATTTAGTAAATTGCTTTTTTTTATTGTGTAGAATAGCTCCTACCACCCCAGAAGCTTTAATGTAGCTTCCCAGTGGTACCTATATTGCTTTGGGTATGTGTATTAAAAATCTGGCTCAATCAGCAACTAGTTAGAAAAAACACCGGATGTGCATAGCCTCATTCCATCCATCTAATGGAATCATAATTACCATTAGATAGGAAGGCCAGGTTCAAAGAGGACTGGACCAGACTCAAGAGGAAATAGTGACAGTCTGAAACAGAGTCTTGCCCTGTAGCTGTTTCAGGGTCTCACTGGAGTGACTCAATTTTTATTTCCAAAGGACTTGAGCCCTCAGTGATCCTGTTGTGTTAAATATATTTAATGACAATGGTGACTAAACACTGGCCTCCTGGGGGCAAAAACATCTTTGAGAAAAAAAAATGGGAAATTTCAAGAACTTTACATTTTTACTATATGGTGTGTTCACTAAGATACGGTCATCCTAGGGAAAAGGAGAGTTTGGTTTGTCAAATGTGACTAACATTTGCAAGAAAAATGGAAATCTGATGTACAGTTGAAAAACCAAGTTCCCCAAGCCTTAATTATCACTGGTGCTGCAGATCCTGAACAAAGCAACAGATTCCTTCCCTTGCTCAGAGGCCTTCCTCTGCCCTTTGGCCAGGAAAGGGAGAGTCACATGGACCAGGGCCAAAGGTAAAAAAGGACTAATTGGTGGTTATTCAGATCGTTTGTTTGGACTCAGGGGCCTGGATGCTGACTTGACCTTTCAGGCGTCTCCATAAATACTGTTAATGAAAAATGGTAATATTGTACATGTTCAAAACCACAGTGCTGCCTCTGTCTCCCTTAGAATGTTTGTGAACAGAAGTTTAATGTTTTAAGTAGTCTCAGAGACAACTTTGAGGCCCATGGCACATAGCAACAGGTAAGCTGCCAAGGAGGAGTGTGTGGGAAGAAGGGCTCAGGTGCAAGTGGCTGGAGATGGTAACATCTGGTGGAATGAAGGCCATCGATCAGAGAGAAGGGAAACACAGGAGAGTGCACTCTTGCCATCAGGAGGTGTGAGATGGGCGAGCAGGAGTTAAGATATTGCCGATGATATAAACTTCTGCAGAACTCTTAGTAGGTAAGAGGACCTATCTTCTTTTCTAAAATGTGAACAGACTTTCCTGGTTGACTTGCAGATTGTTTTTATTCATCTGGACAAATGGTTTTGGTTGTTTTTTGTTATCCTTATGGTTGCTTGTTTGGTTGTTTTTGTTTATTTGTTTGTTTTGTTTTTTGCCAAGTTCCAAAAGAAATCAGTTCACGTTTTTGTTGTTGTGCTAGACTGTGATAAACATTTTTGGTTAGTTTCAGAGAAAACTGACAATACTAACAATGGATACATTCTAAGCCAAGAATGTAACATGCTTCTTTTTATTATTTTGTTTTAATCTTTAAATTTTTATTCTTATTTTATGTGTATGGGTGTTTGGTCTATAAATATGTTTGTGTCACTTGCTTATTTAGTACCAAAGCAAGCCAGAAGAGGGTGTTGGATCCCTTTGGGACTGGAGTTACAGACAATTGTGAGAGGCCATGTGGTGCTGGGGATCAACCCTGGCACTCTGGAAGAACAGCCTGTGCTCTTAACTGCTGAACATCTTTCCAGCTGTGTCTCTCCTTATTTAGGGAATTTTGACTGGCAGTCACTGACTCTTAGTGATAAGAATAGGTTTCTCTTCTGGACACATTTTTGGTATTAATCCTGCTGTGACAAGCAAGTTCAGAAAAGTGTAATAACTTCATGTTGGGTCACTGAAGCCTCTTGACAGCTGGTATAAATCCTTGGGTATATTTCTAGTACTGTGTTGTAATCATTAGCACTTAAGTTCCTATGTCGGGGATTATTTTGAACTACCAATTTGGAAGTAATGAGTTTGGGGGAGGAAGTTGTTTAGACCACTTTAAATACTCAGGAGTCATCAGTGAGTGAGATGATGCCCATTAAGAAGTCACGTGCTTAAAAACAGAACCATTATTCTTAAGCAGAAAGGGAGACTTGATGGCTATAATGTTCTCTCGGTTACATATTTCCAGCACATCTGAAAATTGCATGCATAAACGTGCTGGCTGTGGCCACATCTACAGGACCAAAGCCTATCATAATATTTACAAGACCACAAAGAAGAAATGATACATGGCAAGTTATACAGCAAACTCAAAGAGGAGGCCACCATGCCTGCGATCCTTTCCCATTTTCATTTAACACTATGCCTGATGTAGATGATGCCCAAGTATTTATTGAAGAAACAAATAGAGTTTCCAAGAAGAATTTACAGGTTCTCTCTCTCTCTCTCTCTCTCTCTCTCTCTCTCTGTGTGTGTGTGTGTGTGTGTGTGTGTGTGTGTGTGTGTGTGTGTGTGT
>CAJQZJ010032812.1:908036-936720 GCA_907164525.1 Lophiomys imhausi
ATATATTTATCCCTCTCAGGTCTCTGAGGTGGTTGAAGAATAGACAGCTAGAGTCTCATAGTTAAATTTTGAGTTGTTTAGGAATCAAGAGGGTGTTATAGATCTAAGAAGATACTCTTAAAATTGTGTTGGAAGTTAGTATGAATGTTGAGTCACATATAGACCTTTAAACTCATGGAGATGGTTAGATAGTAGAATGTTAAAGCCAGGGGCCAAATATGTATAAACTGGACATTGGGAAAGTATACTGGGCCATTTAACTCTCATAAATGTGGCATATTTATATCTGTTGTTTTGTATAATACTTACTGTTATAAGAGAAGGAACCATCTTTTGGACTGAAAGGGAAACTTCTGGGGGGAAGAGGGTGGAAGGGCGGGATAGGAAGGGGGAATAGGGAGGGGTTTGTTACTGAGATGTAACTTGAAGAAAAAAAAATAAAGTATTTAAAAAAAAAGATGATGTTCTGTAAAATCTTGCTAAATACATTAACTATTTAACTAAGCTGACTTTTTAAAGGGCTGTTTCCTCCTTGTGATGGTTTGAATGAGAAATGCCCTGCCATCATCTCTAGTATTTCAATGCATAGGTCCTAGTTGGTGGTGATGTTTGGGCAATTTAGCCTTGATGGAAGTATATCACTGAGGGAAGATTTGAGGTTTTTGTTTGTTGCCCGTGGATCAAAATGTGAGCACTAGAAATCTCCAAACAACTTAGGCTATTGCCAAGGCTTTTGGCTGGCCCAAGGCTGCCCAAGGCTGCTCCACAAACTTATGTTAAGGTCCCATTGCTGAATTCAACACTTACATATATCTCTGAACATGAAGAAGCCCAGGTGGTACCTAACTAGAGCCTTCATCTCTACTGACTAACAATCATGGTACTGGAAAATACTCTGCATGCTACCAGAGAAGAGAAGTAACCATCAACCCATCTACAAACCCTTTGACTTACAACGTGACTTACCTGCTTTATATGCTAACACAATAATGGTACAAGCATTATGGGAGTAACAACCCGCTATCTGATTAGATTTAAGGTCCACTTCATGAGATAGAATCTGTGCCTGACCCTGTGTAGGTGGTCAAGAACCTGAGATTAAATAGACCATGGGCCTAGGAGAAAACAACATACTATTGTTCTTCTAAAGGAACACACCAATAAAATGACTTCTAATAACTTTCTATTATACCCATAAGTCAGTGTCTTGCTCAGTTATCTTTTTTTAAACAAAGTTTAAAAATTGTTTTATTGATTTCAAGTACCAAATTTATAAAGTTAAACATGTGAATATTAAAAATTATAATTTACATTCACATAATGATAGCTGTGTCTTCAGTTCTCGTACTACCTTCACAGTGTATGCTAAAAGCATGGGGTTCTCTTAGAGTCAAGATTAAAAACCAATGCTTAACTGAGTAACATGATTACAAATAGGTGTTGTCTAAAAAATGCAAGAGTGTACATTTTACAACATCTCCCTTCTAGTTTTTCATTCCAAAATTTCATTTATTTCATTAGGAACTATTTATAGTTTTATGAAGACCTTGTTATATTTCATGGGTAATTGACTTAAAATGTTTGAGTCTTTAAGAGTGAATTTATTTCAGATCAACATCTAAATATCAAAAAACAAAACAAAGTCTTCTTAATATATTGATATTTAAATAGAGAAAGCCTCTATCAGCAGTTGAAAACAGTACTTTAATGGTCATCTAGAGAAGGGAGAGTAGGGGGCACTTCATGCTGTGGGAAGATTTAAAAGCAAGACTTTTCAAGCAGTAACTATGGAGACAGCCTCCAATTCTGAATTTTCAAACCCAATTTACATATATACCTACCTAAAAATAACACCCACAAGTAAAAAAACTTACCATTTGTTTACAAAGTGCAGTATATGAATACAGCAATTCAAAGAAACAGTGCAGCCTCAGGCTGTGAAACCCCGCTTCCATTTAGTTGTGCTACAAAACACAAGAGACTGTGCAATGAAGCTTGGGCCCCTTAGCACCTTCTAGTAATGGCAACATTAGCAAGCATGAAACCTGGAAACTTTATTGTCATTGTCTAGTAAGGTACATCATTTATTACCTGGTGTCAGTAATCCCGACACAGATTTCTGCTCGGCAATGAACTCTGTATGGTTTGCATATCCTTCAGTAACTGAAGATTTTTCCTGCTTTTTTGTCCAGGTCTCTGTTTTCTGTTTGGCAGAATCCTTCTTCCTTGTGGTCCTTGTGACTCCAGATGAACCACTGGTGCTGTTTCCTTCTTCATCAAGAGTCTTCTTGTTAACTTTTAATTCCTGCTTCTAGTTATCTACGTTATGTTTCTCCAACTTGGTGTTTTCCAACTTTAGTTATCTGGTTGGCCTTTGCTTCCATTCTCCCACTAATGCCTCAGGCTCACACTCCAAGCTGTCTTTTAGTTCCACAGTTGGTGGATGACTCCTGGATGAGTTTAGCACGCTGCTGGTGATCAAAGCTCATTTGCCCGAATTCATCCTGTAAAGTCCATAAGACATCCAATAGTTCTTCGTTAACACTGCTGGAGGGAGGTGTCACTGGCTTCTCTTACTGCTTCGTGAACAAGCTTGCTTTGCCAAGGGAACACTGTTAACAACTCAAACATTATACAAGGCTTTCTGTGGTGCTTCATCAGATGCAAGACATGCCGAACATTGACTATCACGGCATGGCTGCCATGGTGGACTTGCCAGCAACAAAAGGCACATGGCCTAAGCACAATGTGTAATGAGGCTGCGCACCAAAATAGTTCCTAGAACCTTTCTTTTCTGGTGGTTTTGACTTCTTCTTTTTAAATTTTTCTAGTGTTAGTTGGAGCATATGAAGTGTTATCTTCAAAAAAAGTCTATTTGCTTCTAGACAAGTTTGCAACTCTGCTGCTTGATCTTTACATGCTTCCTTTCCTGTCCTTCACGGAGTTTTGACTCCAACTCTGGCATTTTTTTTTTTTTTTTCCTGCAAGGGCCTGCACTGTGGTGAGTTTGTTGTATTCCTATTCAAGAAGATCCAGTTTTTCCAGCTGGCTCTGAATATGAGTTTGTTCACGTTGTCATTCTCTTTCTAGGGAAACCTGCTTTTCTAAGCCAGATGTCCTCTCCATTTCTGCATGCTTTATCATATTTCACATGTATTCCAAATTCCAATTGGTTTTCTAAAAGATTATATTTATTTTTCTGCAGCTAACAACTGGGATGTCAGTTCTTGATTGTGCTTTCATTCTTCATTCTTTGAATTCTCTCTTGTATCTGTTCATCCAATACTTTCTTATACTCAATTGTTTCACTAGACAAGGTTTTCACACTTTCTTCTGCCTGAATCCTTTCCAATTCCAAGTGTCAAATCATATCTTGAAGATTCTTAAGATCTGAAAATATGGTTCTGCTGTTGCTTTCTGGATAGGCAAGTGTGGGTTTATTTGGGGAGCGTCACAGATCACTGTTAAGGAAAGCCTTATCAGTTGCATATAATACATAAGGAGATGAAGAATGACGAACCAAATTTCCATTAAACCTTGATGAGTCAGCTAGGATGGTCGAAAACTGAGATTCAAAAGCTGCCAAAACCGAGGCCACTGACATCTTCCCACCTGCTTAATGGAGGCCACTGTCCGCAGTTCCCCCTTCATATTCGAAAGTCCTGGTGTGAACCAAAACAGAGCCCCTGCTGGAAGAGGCTCTCTGTGAACCCGCTAGTAGCCTCAACCTCACACCCCACCTTGCCCAGTTATCTTAAATACTTTCCCTCAGGGCTCAGAGAACCCTGCAGAAGAGGATGCAAAAAGATTGTAAGAGCCAAAGGGGGCAGATAACACTAAAGAGACAGTATCTTCAGACACAACAGGACTGACACACATATGAACTCACAGACACTGTGGCAGCATGCACAGGACTGCACTGGTGCAGGTCAGATGGGGCCCCAATGATGAGTAGACACAATCTCTCACCCCTAACCAACACCTATGTCCACGTAATAAAGAAAGAAATCACAAACAAACAAACAAAAAATCAGTGTTATCCAGTGAAGTCTCACTGGGTCTCTATAAACCACCTTTCAGTGTAGGTCCCCTGCCCAGCAATAGATGGCCAACACAAAAGGAACTCAGTGGTGTTTTTATAGATTTTTTAAGGCCTCATATTGCTTTGTTTGGGCATTTAAAAAAAATCTAAGAGGTCTTTTGCTTGTATATTATGGTTTCTGATTTTGTTTTATCTTTTCTTGTATGTGTGTATTTCTTGTTCTTTTTTTTTAGAAGGTGGAGCCTTGCTGGAGGAAGTGCATCATTGGGGGTGAAGTTTGAGATGTTATAGCCTGGCCCCACTTTCTCTTCTTTCTTTCTGCTTCCTGTGTGAGGGTGAATTGGGATCTTTCTGCTTCCTAACTGCCATGCTAACCCCACGCTCCTGTTCCTATGCATTCTTGCCATGATGGATTCTATCCCTCTGTAGCTTTAAAGCAGAATAAACCTTTTCTTCTAAAAGGTTTTATGCCATGATATGCTTTTAGTCATTATACATATATATAATATGTTAATATTTATTTATTACTTCAGGTTACATCTTCATCACAGTGCCCTCTTTCCACCCCTCCCAGTCACGCCCTCCCACCCTCTACCCTCTATCCCTTCCATCCCACTCCTCTGGAGTGGAGTGTCTCTACATAACAGTCCCCCATCCCAGTTCAGCAGTCATAGGAGGACCAAGACCCTCCTCATACACTGGGGGCTTTCAAGGCAGCACCACCAGGACAAAGTGTCTCACTGACAGGAAACAAAGTCTATGTTCGTGTTCCCCTTGGTGCACTGGCTGTAGTATAGTTATCCTGCACTATATGGCTAAACTCTGACTATAAGTGAATAGATGCCATGTGCATCCTTCTGAGTCTGGGTTAGCTCACCCAGGATGAGCTTCTCTAGTTCCATCCATTTGGCTGCAAATTGCATGATTTCATTGTTTCTGATGGCTGAGTAGTATTCCATTGTGTAGATGTACCACAATTTTTTAATCCATTCCTTAGTTGAGGGACATCTGGGTTGTTTCCAGTTTCTAGCTATTACAAATAAGGCTGCTATGAACATAGATGAGGAAACTTCCTTGTGATTTGGTGAGGAAGCATTTGGATGTATACCCAGAAGTGGTATGACTGGGTCTTGAGGTAGAGCTATTCCAAGTTTTCTAAGATATCACCCGACTGACCTCCATAGTGGTTGCACAAGTTTGCACTCCCACCAGCAATGGAGGAGGGTTCCCCTTTCTCCACAACCTCACCAGCATGTGCTGTCTTTGAGTTTTTGATCTTGGTCATTCTGACAGGTGTGAGATGGAATCTCAGCGTCGTCTTGAGTTGCATTTCTCTGATGGTTAAGGATGCTGAACATTTCTTCAAGTGTCTCTCGGCCATTAGGGATTCCTCCTTTGTGAATTCTCGGTTTAGTTCTGTTCCCCATTTTTTTGATTGGGTTATTTGGTTTCTTGGCATTTAATTTCTTGAGTTCTTTGTAAAATTTGAATATTAGCCCTCTGTCACGATAATTTTTCATGGCAACAGAAGAATAGTTAACACAAGCTCTACCAGCCAATTGCCCAACATCTGCTCTGTGTTGTCCAATCACTTTATCACAGAAACTGCTGTGGTAAATTTCTAGTTAACATCTCCATTCGACAGATGAGGAAACAGACTTGGGTAAGGAAAGGAGCATATTTGATATTGCTAAATTAAATATGTTTTGGGATTTTGTAACCTTCAGCTCAGTCTCTCCTTGCTCATAGTATGCTTCCTCTGCTATGATAGGTAATGTTGTCAAGGTGACAGGATCTGGTATCACCTAAGAGACAACCCTCTAGGCACACCTGTGATAGGCCATGTTAACTAGCTTAACTACCATTTTCTGGGCATGGGTCCTAGACTGATTTAAAAGAAGAAAGCTAGCTGAACACACATTAATTTCTCTCCAATTCCTGCCTGTGGATGCCATTTGATAGCTCCTGGCGCTGTGACTCTTCTGATAAGATCAACTGTACCTTGAACTGTGAGCCAAAAATAAACCCTTTCTCCCTCAAGGCATTTTCATGCCCCTTCAACACTCCTTTAGGAATCTGTGGGCCAGCGTGGAGGACTGTTAATCACTTGTATTTCCCTTTCACAAACTCTCCTTCCTGAGACTTTAAGGAGATATACATTGATGGTGAACTTGATTGATGGGGAGGGACTTCAGCAGCCACAGCTTCTGGACAGGATGGCTGCCAGATTCCTGTTTCACAGTCTGCAGGGGCATCCTGGCTACTGCCCTGCATGGCTTCTTAGCCACCATGTAGACCCATCTAACTTTCCTATGGACGAGAATTACCCAGAATTGGTTCTGTCACTTGTGATGTTTGAGCCGTGACTTACAGTCATAGACTGGCAAACAGAGGCACTTAGACTTGTATCTGACCACCTGGCTCCAGATCTTATCCTCTTAATTGCACCAGACAATTCCAGCAGTTACCACATAGATACCCCCTGAACCCCCACCTCTGGGGTGTCCACATAATAGGATGAGCCTTGCAAGAAGAAGGAGGTCACTAAGAGGTGAGTGATGGGGGCTACTACATCTTCTTCCACCAGTGTGTTTTAGGAGTAGTGATTCCAAGCTTCCTGGTTATGTGATCACCATTCTAGTTGCAATTATATCTTCTGAGTGGAGCCCAGTTTCTAGATGGCCATGGATGCTCATGCTAACAGTTCAGTTCCCAGGATGGTCCCTAGAAGCCACAGACCCTCCTCCAAGGTCTTGACTGACTTGTCTTTCCCAAAATCTCATTTGACTCCCATGCCCCCTTCCCCCTACTCTTAGAAGGGCCTGATACACATAAGCTGGGATGCAATCTTATCTCTGGCCAGCAGCTTCCTCTCTGACATTCATCTAGGAACGAAAGGAAGGCCTGGTTCCCAGGTAGAGGAATATGAAGTTTTGGCAATCAGATGGGAGAGGCTTGGGGCTGCTGCAGCTACTCCTGTGAGAGGCTCTTCATGCTCTGCTCACAGTGGCTGCCTGCCTCCAAGCAATTTCCTTAATACTGCTTCTCTGATTACCCTAAAGATGGTTCTGCGCAGTTGGCCAGATCTGCTGGAGAGACAAACTCGTTTGGTCAGGAAAACCCCAGCCTGATTGTTTTCTGATCTGGTCTGTTTTTGTGCCCAGACTGAAGAGTCTTCCATCTCACACTGAATTTTTCCCTATTTTTCCTGGCTTGTTATGTTCCCCTGGCTCAACACTTGGGCATTGGACCTCCTGGAGTCTCCTCTATTCAGTGTCTCAGGAAGCCAACAAAAGGGTCCAGGACAGAAGATGGAGATACAAAAGGGAAAAGAAAAGCTGCTAAAGAGGGGGGAAAGGCAAAGAATGTAGGATTCTGTGAGCTCATTCAGCAATATGGAAGAGATTAGCTTCCTGTTACTTCATGCTTGAAAAGCAAAATAAACACTAAAGCATTGAATTCATTAATCTTCAGCCATTCTTCTTGATTTATACAGCATAATTGATTACACTTTATTCTGTTTTCGAAAAGGTAACATGTGTAATAAATATAAAATGAAGAAGTAGAAAAGCTTATGTCAAGGGAAGTTTCCTTCTCAATTTCATTTTCATCTGCTCAGCCCCATAAATGAACACAATTTAAGCACAGTGACCAAAATTATTTCAAACCAAAACTTGCCTCCCCTAGGCTTACTTTTTAATTTAATTTTATTCTTTAGATTAAAAAAAAAGAAAGTGCTATTTCACTACCTTTTGAAATTATTGCTTTAAAAACAGCAAAAGTTGTGGAGTGTCACTGTGTCACAATCTTTGAAGTTTTTGTCCTTGATGTCTTGGTAACCTGGGGTCTCCTGACTCCAGATGATAAATTTCATGTCTCAAAGACCCCAAATGTATTTGTTGGCTATCAGGAGGATCTCAAGCCATGAAAAATGCCACTAACTGCCCCCCTCCCCATGGCAATCAAGTGTTGAAAGTCACAGAAGAATCCTTGAGCTGTTATACCCTCTGATCCTTCAAGGTCTAGACCACTGGTTGAGTGACTGTTTTAGACTAAATCAGAGAAATAGGAGGGGACAATGGTGTTTTTCTGGAAACTCAGACCATCAACCACGTACCCAGTCAAGTGCTATGCCAGGTCCTGAGAAGGTAAAATATAATGGTTTAAAGGTTATAAAGCTGAATATTCAGACTTTGGGTGTAATGGAGGCAAAGGCAGGAGAGAAAGGGTGTTCCAGGGCAAGAACAATGGAACAGTCTCCAATTCTGGCCACATAATAGAATTACTTACAGGAGCTTTTTATAGCTATATGCCCCTGAGCCTCACATCCTAGAGATTCTGGAGTTAGCTTCAGTAGACTGAGGCAGCGCCCAGGGATGAGCATTTTAAAATTGCCTCCACAGTGTGGCCAGTTTATAAACTCCAGGGTTACAACGTGAGTATTTAACTTGAATGATATTGAGGTGATGAAGCATAGAGTGCCATTTATATAGTGCAGGCTTCATATCACACACATTGTTTTTGATGAAAATGGGTCAAGCCATCTCCTGTCTGTCTGAATTGACTATGCAACCTACCAAAGCACAAAGTGCAGAATACCTCACATCTGTGGCAGTGGTATCCTGCTGCTAATGCCTGCCGTAAGTCTCTGGTTATCTCAGTGAAATGATCATCCCACATTGAAACAAACATCTCAGCAGCTTAGAGGAGACTCTACTTTCCAAGTTGACATCAACTTGTAGTTGGTGGCGCTACACCAGGGATGGGTGTCTCAAAATCTCAAGAATAAAGTGTACCATTTAAAAAAAATTAAGTGATTTCTAAATTTTTGACTGCAGGACAGTTTTGCACACATGGGAGGAAATCAATTCTTACCATTGCTGTGACAGTGTACTCTCTGGTCATTGGTTGTTAGGTGGCTAATGCACTTGTGGTAAAGGCTTTGTCTTTGGGTCTCGGTCTTCTCATCTGTAGAATAGGTATTGCAATCCCCTCTTTGTAAGGTTTTGGTGTCAAGTTTTAAAGAAGAAACTGTCTAACTCACAGTTTGGGATCAATAAATGGTAGATATTTGTGACCAATAATGGGTAGTTTCCCATTGAAATTATTCTTTTTAGTTTTTTATCCTCTTTTTAACATTAAAAAAAGGTGTGTGTGTGTGTGTGTGTGTGTGTGTGTGTGTGTGTGTGTGTGTGTGTGTGTGTGAGACTCATGCATGCAGGGGCCCATGGAGGCCAGAAGAGGGCATTGGATCTCCTGGAACCGGAGTTACAGGCAGTTGTGTGCTGCCTAGTATGAGTGCTGGGAGCTGAAAGAGCAATAATAAATGTAGTTAACCACTTAGCTGGGAACCATCTCTCCAGTCCTAGTTTTTACCCTGTCAAAACTCCATTGCCTCTTTCATACTATTATTTCTGCCAGTACTTTGGATCTAACTAACCAAAAGCCTCTTATCTTTTTCATTTGACAATGCTTAAAAAATAGTAATCTAGCTTCAGAGTCTAGATAGTAACAGCCCCTTGAAAGTTTGCCCTGTTGTGGCCTGAGGCATTTTCTTTGAGGATCTTGCTGCTTCTCCCTCCTGCACTCATCCTAGAGCCAGGTATGAGACCTATTCACTTACATAAACCACCCTTTAAGCCACAAGACACCCTACTTCTCATTCCAAGCCTTGAGGCTTTCATTTTGCCAGGTAAGAGTGAGTGGAGATCTCTGGAGATAGTGACAACCCAGTAAGAAGTCTGGGTTGCATATGTAATACTTTATATTTATGGGATAAACTGCCTGACATAGGCACCTTAGTGGGAAAAATGACTCACTTTGGGACATTGTTTCAGAGGCGTAAGTCCATCAAGGTTGGTACTGCTTAAAAGAAAGAGCAGGGCACATCATGATGACATAGTTAAGGATCTTCCCTTAGTAAGCTGCATCCTCCACCTAGGACTAGCTTCCTACATTTGACTCCTACCAATGCCCCAATAAAATGAGTCTGTCAAGGGACTAGGCAAGACCCCACAGCATCCAAAACTCCATCAAAGCCAATCAGCTGACAATCATGCTACCAACTTATGAGCCCATGGGGTCATTCATATCCAAATCATAACACTATTCAAATACTATAGATACTACATTCTAAAAATACTCTCAGACTAGGCATGATGGCACACACCTTCAATCCCAGCACTTGGGAGACAGAAGCAGACAGATCTCTGTGTGTTTGAGACTATCCTAGTCTATATTGTGAATTCAGGTCCAACCAGTGCTACATAGTGAGACCCCATCTCAGATAGGTAGACAGATGGACAGACAGTCAGTCAGACAGACAGACACATATACACACACACACACCATCACCACCAGCAGCAGCAACAACATCAACAACAAATTTCTCATGCCTGTCCACTTTTCTGACCCCAACGCTGCCATCCTAGGACAACCCCTCATTCTGTCTTGCCAGCACTGGCACAGCAGCTTCTTATTTGCTCTCCGTTTTCCAGGAGAGTTCTTCTCCTTCAAGCTGTGCCCATGTATTGCAGTTAGAATCATCTTCCTGAGTATAAGTATGATTTCACTACTACTCTGCCTCAAACTCTATAATTTATAGGGCATTCCAGGCTCTTCTCTCTGTTTACCAATCGCCTGATTTTATTTACAGTTTCTGAATATATTGATATCTCTCTAGTCTTGATCTTTGCACATATCTTTCTTTCTGTTTTAGGTGATGGAGCATCTGAAATAACACCATCATTAAAAAACAAAAACGATAGCATTTTCTTTCCGTATTGTCTGGGCTGCATGTAATCTCACTTTCCCTGTTCCTTTCAGTACATTGCAGATAACTAGCATAGGTAGCTCTGTGGGACTGGAGAATTTCACAGGAGTTTGTTTTTAGGAAGTAAGGGCCATAATATCTATATAATTCCCAGACAATTCCAACTAATTGGAATCACTGGGCAAGAACATTAAGAAATAGCAGGACAGAAGGCCTAGCTAGAATTTTGGAGTCCAGTAACCATAGACTTCCACCCTTCTGAACTCCTGGCTCAGACAACCAGTTACCAACTGGGCATCTCTGCCTATATCCCCTATAGTGTCCTCAACAGCCACATGTTCACAATCAGAATTACTGTGGTCTCTGCCAACTATTCTATTCTTTGGCATTTCCTGGCCCAATAAATAAACAGAGATACTAAGTAAACACTAAGTCCCTAAGCCATAAATATGGATGCTACATTGTCTTTCTAAATCTCATACATAGTAGCCTGCTACATCATGGTGTCTTGCTTATTGGGTATAAGGGTTCTTTAGAATAGTACAATCAATACAATGGTTGTATCCACAATGGAGAGGCCAAGGCCTTGACATCTGCCCAGCTCAGTCCTGAAGTGTCTACCACCTCTACATAAGACTCCCAGGGATTTCTCTGCTTCTCATGCTATCTTTCAATAAACTTCTTTGGAAGATGTACTGTCTAAACATCCCTAGTGACTCCTTCAGTATGTAAGACTTAGTCCCAATCTGAAATGTACCAATTTCCATTGTATGGGGACACAGATGGTAGGCTTCAGCTTTCCTCTTCAGTGTCACCATTGACCTAGGGACTGTTGGCTGTGATATATGCCATATGTTTGTATCAGTCCTGCATCAGGCTGTGAGGTCCTCCCCTTTAAGAACCTTTTTCACAACACCTTCTGTTCACAAGGTTCTTTCGTACTGTAAGTTCACCACGAACGGGAGACAGATAAGGGCATGAGCCACTCAGTGACAGCACAGGCTTTGTTGATGGGAAAAGGCCTGAGAAGGGTGTTCTTTAGTGCAAGAGCCAAGGAGCCTATGATCCTCTTGTAGGCAGAGGCAGCTATGGGACAGAAAAGAAGAAAAGGCAAAAGGGACTGAACATTCGTATTTTTTTGACCTATAGTGGGCCTCTGCTAGGGAAATAAGGTGGTGGTGGCTTAAAGAACGTCAGCTGATTGATAAACACTTCTTGTGGTCAGCCACCACAGGCATTCAATAGAACAGGGGCACAAAAATGTAGAACAAGTTGCTTTAGTGTTGGGAACTAAATCACTTCAGTTTCAGGAGTTAATATTGTTCAACCAAAAGGGCATGGCCCTGGCTAAGACCAGGTGCTCTACCCACCCATAAACCTATCAAAGGAACCTCAAAGTTTTAAAGGACGGATTCACTTCCAACACAGACTTCAAGAATTCTTTTCTTGTAACTACCCAGCCCCCTTTCCTTTGGAGCTCGTACAGGATGGGTGTTCCTCATTTCAGCAATTGCTGATTGACAGAGGGTATCAGCGACTGAAAGGGGCTTGAACCTGACAGGCGGTGGAGTGAAAAATCTACTTAGTGGAAACCATCAATCAAAGGGAGGTTGATCCAGGATTATCTTGACTTTGAATTTGGCACCGGTACTTTGGCTCTTGGCCTATGTAAAATTGGAGCAAAGTGAAGCCAGATGAAAGTCCTAGTTGGAGGGACAGCTGAGAGTGACACCCAGAAACTTCTAGCTTTCCTGTTTTCCCCTCAGTGTATTGACAATATTAATATGGGAATATGGGTGGCGTGGGAAGCTGTGGGACTGTAGGGAGATTCCTGAGTTTAGCCAGCCAGAGGCTGGGAAGAAAAGAGACAGATTCTGGGAGGGGCAGAAAGGTCAGGGACTCTGTGTAGGAAGAAGGAAGGGGAGTGTCACTCCATTTAGAAACTCCCCATCAGCCTATTTGACACTAGAGCCTTCATATACTTGTACTAGAAATCTAGAATCCTACTTCTAGATTGCCTTGGAATAGCAAGAAGTACACATGAGCTACCCTTCCCTCTTAGCCTTCAGCTGTTTACCTAAGACACTATGACCACAGAAAATTCTCCCTATCACAGATAGCCCCATTTTGACTGCAAATAGGAGACAATGAGGAATTAAAGTACGAATTCCATTTGTGGCATGCAACCCTATTGCTGTCTTGGAGGGAATCCAGGGAGGTCATAGGTGGGGTTCAAGTTCACTTTATCCTGGGACTCACTCAGCAGGTCAAAGCTGCATTTTCAAATGCCACATTTTGATTTAACCCCTTCAAAATGGAGTTATCTTCTCCTGAAGAGGTTCAGGTAATTGAAAACAGTCATTCTGGCAAAGACAGAGGGAGAAATTCTTGGTACAACTCCAGCCTACAAGCTGATCTATCAGGTGCAGTGGGACCCACAGAGGCTCGCCAGAGTCTGTGCATTTAAGCAGGAATTGAAGCATGGTGGGCATCTGGCACATGGTAGTTTCTTGAGGATTATTCAAATCTGAGCAGAACTTTGCACGTAAAAGAAGGAAAAGAGGAAATGGTTTTTCCTAGATTCATAACAGCCATTTTTCCCAATGAGAAATACATGTCAGGCATGGCAGCACCAGCAAACAGCTTAATATTATGTACGCTCAGCTATGGAGGTGATGCAGGCTCTAGCATAGTATATGGTTTGGGGGACACAGGTGGCCTCTCACTGCCTTTTGTTAAAATGTTGCTTAGCTTCTGGAAGCCTGCCTCTTTATAGAGCTATCACAGTCTCTCAACTGTACTTAGAAAATATACAATGACATACATCATGCTTAGAACAGTTTCCAGTATTTCATATTGAGGATAACCTTGCAAGAACTATTGGTGACTTGATTTACTAAAGCTAATGGTGAGATCATGGTGACCAGCTAATCAAAAGAGAGGAAGAGCCACCAGACCAACCATTCAAGGTCTCTGGGTCGTTTTGTTCAGTAGCCTCTGTGATCCTTGGCTAATCATGTGCTTCTAGTGAGCCTCTGAGCACAGTCCTGAGGTAGGAGAGGACTCACATGATACCCTGCTCGGCTCTACTCTTTGGGGCTTATGACCTCCCCCTCAAAGCTCTGGCTGGGTCTTCCCTAGGTCCCCATCTTAGTTCTATGACTCTAACCAGCAAAAAAGTAGCAACTATAAACATTATGGGTTGTGTGGTCCAGTGACACAAATGACTTGGGGTGCTATAGGCAGGAGGATTCCAAGTTCCAGGCCTACCTGGGATATAGAGCAAGTTCAATGCTAGCCTGGGAACATTATTGAGACTTCATTTCAAAACAAAGTTAAAAAAAAAGGAGCTGTGAAGATTAAAAAAGACAAATATCTTATGTTTTCTCTCATATGTGAAATCTAGATTTAAGTACATGTGCTAAATAACTTTATTGTATATACTCTCAATATATAGTAGGAAGTGGAATATGGGGAGTAGGGGAGAAGAAGAAAGGATGATGGGTGGAAAAATGAAGGATGAATATAACATATTGTTTCATATGTGGACCATAGATTTAAATATATACCTTATGACCTGCAAATACCACTATGGGTAGATATCCAGAGGAAAGGAAATCAGCATGTCAAAGAGACATCTGCGCTCCAATGTTTATTGTAGTATACACAATAGGCCAGATATAAAATCAACCTAGTTATTCTCTGAAACGAACAACTGTGTTGTTTATATACAGAACAAAATACCATCTAGTCATGAAATGAATGCCGTCACATGAAGTACTGTGGGTAAAGATGACAGTAAAATGTCAGGCTAAAAGAACAAATCTTTATGTTCTCACTTATATGTGGAAGCTAAGAAAGTTGGTTTTACAGAGTGTAGACAGTGGGATGGTAGTCAGTAAAGGTTCAGAGGAGTGGAACAGAGAGAGGATTGTTAATAGTTACAGGAGTTCAGTAGAGTGGGATGAATAATTTTAGTATTCTACTGTACAGTAAGATAACCATGGTTGACAGAAATCAATCATATATCTCAAAATGACTGGCATAGAGGATTTTAGATGCTCCCAAAGAAATATCAAATGTTTGAATCTACCAATTCATACTCATACTCTGCATAAGTGTATCAAAATATACTGTATTCCCCAGACATACACACAATTATTTTTATGTCTATTAGAAGTAGAAAAAATGTTTACTAGATTGGATCATGAAGAGTGAAGAGGGCTACAGCTCTCTCCCTGTTTTCCATGTTCATCTCTTTTGGTCACCACAGTCAGGTTGTCCAGGGTGAAGAGGTCCATGCAGACTACCCTTTCCTTCTGAGAGCTCGAGCCTGCTGTCAACTGAGGCTCTATTTATTTTTCAGAGTTCCTGACACCTGCACCTATGACAGTGACTTCCCAAACCAGAGTAGGACTGTCTAGGGCTACAGGACAGTACTATATGTAATGAATATGCTCTTTACACTTGGACAAGGCCCCTGGGCTATAGTGTCCTTCTTAAAAATCCAGGCCCTGAATAAACAAATGAAGTTGTTTGAGAGGCAGAGACAGCCGAATCCAGGACATGATGAACCAAGAGGAAGAGAAGAAATGTATATGTATGTGTACACACACACACACACACATACTCATACATACACATGTATCTATCAAGGTCCACTCATATGATGGGCATCACTTATATCAGTTTTCATATATTCTTATCTCAATTATATTCTATGACAGTCCTATGATATGAACAGTATTATCAATCCTATATTAGACATGAACTTAAGGTTGAGGGATTAACTAACTAGCCCAAGGGAGTGATTTCTATGTCAAGATTTGAATGGAGGTCTTTCTGACTTCGCAGCTTAACTACTTGAAACCATTTGGGCCATCTGAGAAAGATTCTATTCTTTCACAGGTTGGCAAGCTGCGGGCATTGTAGGACCAAGGCTTAGACTTCCCATGGTTTCCCAGCAGAAACCTGAACTTAGGTCCTTCTAACAAGAGCCTCATCTTTCCCACCTGGCACTGAGACAGCTGATTGTGTTTCCTCAGGTCACATGCAGATAGGATGTTTTCTTCTTGGCATGACTTCTAATCACTTTTAGTATCACTGACCATCTCCATGCACTGAAGACAGGAAATTTAACATGAAGTAGAAGAGTATAATTTGCAAGGAATCTGCTTAATTTGGGACTTGTACCCAGAGCCATTCCAACTCTCTGAAAATATGGAAGGCATTTTGCATCTAAGGAAATAAGTCTCATGAGTCTGAGGATAATTATACAACCCAAAATTTATAGTCCCTAGGTCTCATTGGATCAAACATGAAGTAGAACAACAAACTGGCTAGATTATGACTCATTACAAGAAGAATGAGAAATATTTATTACAGCAATAGCCAATAAGGAAATACACAGCTTCAGACAGGATGCTTGGAGAAAAGATTGAACCATTTGATCCTTAATTTATGTTCTTTTGTGACATTCATTAATACCTATCACAAGTCAAGAGACACATAAAAATATCTTAAAACTAGGCTTATACGTGCATATATATATATATATATATATATGTGAAATCATCATCATCATCCATGTGCAAATGAGCAGGGAAACCAGGCAAGCATGGGAGAGGTGTACATTTCTTTATAATGTCAGAAGGTCCTTTTCAGTATGTGTGCGTAAGAAATTTAGTTAGTTGGGAGTCCAGAGAAAGATGATCATATATCATATATATCCCATAAATATGTACAATTATGATGTATGAGTTAAAAACAATGATAGAAACAACAATACCACATTCTGGTCCAAACATGTAAGCTAAATGTAATGGCTAAGCTTGTTTCATTGAACATACATTTGAGAGTTCATCATAGAGGAGTTATCCATGGTAGGTGGTCGATTACAAATGGGCCTGAAGGGAGCCATTAGGGAGGGCAGAGGTTTATTAGCAGAGAAGTGGTTCCAAAGTGCTGGTGGGATACTTAGAATTACAGCAGGCTGTCAAAACAGGAACATTACATGAAGAAGGGACCTCACTGAAAGGTCGAGACGGTCCACTGATCTGGAATACATTATTTTTTACAACCCATGTACTTAAGCCTTTGGCCACAAATAACTATTTTTAAATTTGTATTTATTTATTTTTATTTTATGTGTATTTGAAGAGTGTGCCTATATGAATGTTCTATGGACCACATGCGTGCCTGGTGCCTGCAGAGGCCGGAAGAGGGAACCAGATCCTCTAGAAATGGAGTTACAGGTAGTTGTGAACTTCTGGGTGGATACTGGGAATCCAGGTGGAGTTCTCTGTAAAAGAGGCAACTGCAGAGACATTTATTTATCCCTGATTGCTGTTTTTAATTCATAAACATCAACTTTCTTCTCCTTACAAGGAACTTCAGCATGGAGCATCTCATTTGCTTTGCTCTCATCTGTAAGAATGAAGCTATGTGCTGAGTTTTCCTGGGTTGAGTTATGACAGCGTAGTGAAGGGCAAGGCAGAAGCAGGTGCGCTTGAGAGCATGAGTTCAGCCAACAGAATCTGTGTGAATATGCTGAGTGCACCTGAAGGATGCCTGCAGAGTCCCACATAGGCAGGTTCTGCTCCCCTGTGGGTGCCCTGTCTCTAGTCATCCCTAGGATAGTGAAATCCCTATGTAGGAGATTTCTCATCAGTTATAGTCAGCAAAGAACAAAGGCTTTTCAAAAACACATTAGATATCAGAGTAAGAAAAATTCTCAACAGTTAGCCTTCCTAATTATAGACTGGGAAGGTATAAAGTCCAGTGAAGAAAGACTGGCACAGTGTCAGGCAGTGAACAACTGGGACTCAACTCAACTTCCCAACCAAGCCATGTTCCTAAGCTTGCATCAGCTTTCTATCTAGCTTCTTGTGTCAGTGTATAGTCTATGTCTTTCTTCATGTTTTCAGTCATATGTGAGGCTGGCACAGTTTTCTAAAAGGAGTGAATTTTTCTTTTCTTTTTTATTTTCTTAATTGAAAATAGATTATTCTCTCATACAATGCACCCATTTTTCAAACTACAGCTGTCTGCTCCTTTCTTTGCCATACTATCCAGGTAGGGCTCCCAGGGAAGTGTTTTCTATTATAATCTTAGCTCTGATAACCACTGAAAAAGGGAAAAGTTTATGTAGCCATAGTCTTTCCACAGGAACCTTGTTCTTAGGCTAGGGATCTAGCTTAGTGGATAAGAGAACTTGCTTACATACACCAGATGTACCCATGCCAAGGGCTCTTTCTGTCTCTCTCTCTACACACACACACATAACAGAATATTTTTATTTAAAGCACTTATATCTATTAGTACTTAACAAACATCTATCAAACACCTATATCCTATAACCTAACACCTAAAACCTAAAACAGTACCTGTAAACACTTAATATCTAACAACGCCTAACTAACCCTATTAATTTTCTTAAAAGGATATTAATATTCTTAGTGTAGGTCCATGAAGGGTAAACTGGTGTTAGCAATGTGGATACTGCAGTTCCAGCTGGCAGTCCCTTTCAAGCTTAGTGTCTGTTGGGCCTAACTTTGCCAGTTCAGATGGCCAGTTTACCCCAACCACCATATTGTGACCAGCTTATAAAGTTCAGTCCGTTCCAACTGTTAGCTTGAGGTTGGCTTCTTCCATCAGCCGAGACTTGTTTCTATAGTCTCCTCAGCCCATGTAGTCTTCATAGCCTAAAGTTTCTTGGAGTGGCTTCCGAAAACTCCACCCTCTTTTGCTGCCAGCCTTAATCGGCTGAATTACGTCTGAGGGTCTTTCTTGGGCTAACTTGTAGTGATCTGACTACTTCCGTACTGCAACTGATTGTTACAACCAACCTACCCACTGGGTTCAGTACCTTCCCTCTACATGCTAAAATCTGACAGTGGAGATAAAACTGGCATAGGGACTGAATGGTAGATATGCTTGTGGTTTTGGTAAAATTAACACATACTAGTATTAATCTAGACATATCTGGAGAGAGGGAATCTTAACTGAGAAAATGCCTCCATAAGATGGCCTGTAGGCAAGTCTGTGGGTATTGTCTTAATGACTGATGTGGGAGAGCCCAGCCCACTGTAGATGGTGCACCCCTTGGCAGATGGTCCTGGATGATATAAGAAAGTAAACTTAGCAAACTGTGAGAACAAAGTCAGTAAATAACATCTTTTGTAGTCCCTGCTTTAGTTCCTGCCTTGAGTTTCTGCCCTGACTTTCCTCAGTGATGGACTGTAACCTGGAAGTTGTAAGCGGAACTAACCCTTTTCTCCCCAAGCTGCCCCTGGTCATTCTGCTTATCACAGCAACAGAAACCATAAGATAGTAGGTTTTTAGCGGTCTCTTGTAACTATTTCAAAGATCAACTGATATTAAGCACATTGCTCTATCTTGGAACAAATTCCAGGCATTGGAAGCACACCACATTCTCTGTGTGTGGTCCTGCCTGCACCTGCACCACTTCCTAAACCCTTCTCTGAATTTATGCTCTTGATATGCACATATTGCTGTCAAACCATTGCTCATTTCTCTTAAAAAGGATGAACAGGAAGGGATGTCCTCAGTGGCTTCCTTGATGAGGAAGGATGAACTCCACTTCTGTTTCCAGGTTCAGGGACCCTCCTCTCAGAATTATTTTGGTCTTCTTGGCCATTGTCTGTTCTCTTCTCATCTTAACCTATTCTTTTGTGCCCAGGACTAATTCATTATCTACCTACTATCTATCTGTCTATCTATCTATCTATCTATCTATCTATCTATCTATCTATCTATCTGTCTATCATCTATCTCCTATTTAATTTGTCTATCAGCTATTTCTACAATCTAAGCCTATATATTTCTATCTCTTTGCTTATCCTTCTCTCTCTCTCCATCTCTTATTTCTCTGTTACCATTATCCCACCAAGGACAACTATCTCTCATCCATATCATCTCCCCCACCCTTCATATTAATATAGCCTCAATTATCTACAAAAATTTTGGTAGAGGTCTAGAATCTAACAATTACCCTCAATTATGTCTCTCTAGTCCCCTGGGTTCTTATAAAAATAGCATGGGCAAGATCAAAGAGTCCTGACCGGTTGTCTTGGCATGCCTCACATTCTAGATGCTTCTGATTGCTTCCTCAAACTTAGATCATGGTGACATTTTCTAATGGGATAAGAATATAGGTGAGATGTGCCCTTCTGCATGCAAGCTCACGGTGTCAGCTGTCCCTTTGTTGGTGACATTAAGTTTGATTTTGCCTTTCTTGTCAGGTGAAGGCAATGCTGGCAGATGAAAGAGAAGTGAAGAGAAGGTTCCAGGTGTTATTGTCTTGAATGGTACAAGGTGACCAAGGACCTGAATTTCAGCTGAAAAGCAGCTGCCTTCCTTTTAAGAACAGAAAATTGCATTTACTCTGCAGTCTCTTGCTTGCTAAGAGCATGAGGAAACAGAGTTTCCGTGTCTAGGAGCCAAGTGTTAACTTCCAGTGAAATTAGGGCAAAGTTCCTTTAAGCCTCACTTCTTCTAAGCTCGGGCTCAGCACTGAGTGCCCGAAACACTTAGGAACTTGTTGTAAGTAGTAACAAAAGGCAGAATAGCTAACCCCTGACATATTTTTCTTCTTTGCTATGGCCACTGGATGATTCAATATTTAATATGATTGTGGTCAAACCAAGTCTGAACGGAGCAAGCCTGCAGTGGTTCTGGCGCCCCACCAAGTGGCTAGGAGCCCAACATGATATAATGGTGGTTTACTCATGAGCCTGGAGAGTAAACTTTCAGGCTAGTTGGACTCAAGCACCACTTAGCATTTCCTAGCAATGATATGTAATGCATTTGGGAAGCCTGCTTGAATCACCCTATTAGATCATGTTTTCTAAGGGGCCTTAATACAGAAATACTGCCAGGGACTCTGGCAGAACCCCCTTCATTTAATAAGTCATTTTCCAATCTCTCAACAACTCAACATAGTACCCTAGGCAGAATGGCTTCTCATTTGCAGATGAGGAAATGAAGGCTCACTGAAATTAAGCAACTTGAGCAAAGTCACAAAACCAATGAATGGCCACAGTGCATCCCAGACATTGAGGTTCTACTCAGGTGGCTTTGGGAGTTGAGCAGAGGCTGACAGGTGGTCAATGGGTTGAAGGAGCTTGTGTTGCCAACTTGTGTTTTTGTGTTAGGCTGCAGCATCATTGAACTGATCTGAGAGGAACTGTGTGGGCAAAGCTAGGCAGAAGGCATCTACTAAACCTGTTAAACTATTTCCCACAAAGTCAAGAGAGTCCATTCTACTTGTCTGTAGCTTGGGGATTAGGAATACAAGTTTAGAGTTCAACTCAAATTTGATCCCTGCCTCTGCCTTTCACTGATGTGTGACCTAGAATGAATTATTTAACATTGTTTGGTGTGGTCTTCATGTGTAAAATATGTATAATAGTAAGACCTACCTGTAGGTGTTTGGGATGAATATTGAGTCATTAAATGCAAATTATTTAAGTCAGTAGTAAGCCTTTTCTTTGTTATGTACTAATACACTTAGTAAATGCCCTATAAATAACCCATATGAGGTGCTGAGATTTTGTGCACAGCGATGGTTGTTTGTGGATGACCCCATTAGGACTTCATGCAGTCTCACAGACTGCATCTGTGAGAGCTAGAGAAACTCCCTCACGGAGAAACCTATGGCTTTCTGTGTGATGTGCTTCATGACACAGCACTTACTTGTGCCAACAGAGAGTAAATACAGGCAAGAGATATGTGTCCTGCCCTCAGGATAGGGGTAGCAGGTCAGGGAGGAGTATGAAAATCCATTCATAAAAGACAAAAACAATTGTGGTAATACTAGCCATGTACACAGCAGAGAGAATGGTCATGGGGTGGGCACAAGAATGCAATAGTAGATTGAGGCCTGATAGAGAAGGTTAACTAACTTATTCAGTGGTCCAGGATATATATATATATATATATATATATATATATATATCAAGCCATTCCTCCTCCTTGTTGACCACATATGGATGCCAACTCCTGCTTACAAGGGCCAAATTGGTATTAGAGTCAGGCTCTGTGTGTATCAGAACAATGTGCCCATCTACTTACCTTTAGATCTACTTATCAGCCTGCTCAGTTATCCACTGTTCTATCCATTTATTGGGTTACACATCTGTATGTCTCCCCATCCATCTCTTTATCCACACGCATCTGGCCTCTATCTGTGCACCCACTTGTCTGCTTCTCATGTGCCTGTTTCCTATCATTCTACTAGAATGGGTTGCAGAAAACACACATCACTTGTTTTTGCATGTGCAAAAACAGAGAAGGTGTGGGAAAGCAGGGAAATGAGAATGGTAAAAAGGAAACATACGGAAGCTGTATTGGGAGAGCAGAGCTGTTTGTTGTTACAACAGATCCATAACCCTGGATTCTTTGTGTTCTTTTTGTAGTTCAGAGGAATAAAAACTTCTTGTTCTCAGTCCCTTAAGAAGTTTGACTTTAGCTGGGCGGTGGTGGCGCACGCCTTTAATCCCAGCACTTGGGAGGCAGAGGCAGGCGGATCTTTGCAAGTTCGAGGCCAGCCTGGTCTACAAAGCGAGTCCAGGACAGCCAGAGCTGTTAAACAGAGAAACCCTATCTCGAAAAACCAAAAAAAAAAAAAAAAAAAAAAAAGAAGTTTGACTTCATGAGGCTTCCCTGAGCTTCAGTGGAGAGGCAGGAATAGGGTATTTAATACAATGGCTTTTAAATCAGATTGAACTGAATTCTAATCTTGTGTCTCTCACTCAGCAACTACTTAACTATTGGTAAGTTACAGAGTCTGGAACTGATGTTCCTCATCTGTAAAGAAATGGGACAAGCAAAATAATTCTCTTCGAAGGACTTCCAGGAGGATCTACTGAATTTTGCAAGGTGTGAGTCACATAATAATGCTTTGATAAATGGCAGTACTTGGTACTATATTGTTGTTTTGAGACACAATCTGACTAGGCATCCTAGGTTGGTCTGGAACTCTCCATGTATGTAGCCCAGTCTGGTCTTGAACTTTTGATCCTCCTGCCTTAGTCTTCTGAATGTTGGGACTATAGGCATTTTCCAGCATACCTAGTTCTTGCTTGTTATTGATCTTAAATAGGTTTTATTCCTTTCCTTCTTTTTTTGTTCTTTTTTTTAAATTTAAGAAATCTGTTGAATGTGGGGGATTATATATATTTGCTTAACTTGCATGTGAAGGAGACACAGGAAGAGTCAGGCCAAAGCAACAATGATCAGGTCAGTGGCTGCTGTCCTCTGACAGGCAGGGTAAAAACCAATTTTCACTCTTTCCTGCTGATGAGGAATCTGCTTTCTCATGTCCCCAGGCTAAGTCACTGAGGAGGCCTTGGCCAGCTGCTCTGCTTGTGACTAGGGCTGGAAAGCAAAGCCTGAGAAAGTCACTGAATCTTCCCTAGCTTCTCAGTAGTCACCGTTCGCACTGAGGGTGATGGATTGCACAGGAGAGCAAGTATGCTTCCCTCCCCTTGGGTGAGGTCCCACAGCCCCTTACAGAGGATGATCTTTCACTCTTAACCTTGTAGTTGGCTTGTACTTGGTTTGCACCCACAAAATCTGTATGTACCCAATACAAGTTGGATCATCTCTCCTTGAAAGTCAAGGCCTGTGTGGCTGGGGTCAAGCAGGGAATGATGCTTATTCTAAACACAAGAGCCGTTGACTTGGTTGTAAGTACACATATTTGTGTGTGGGTGAGAGAAGAGGATGAAAATTGAACCTTTCTCTTTTGTCTTTATGTTTCTGAATCACACAAATGGCCTCTGGAATCTTCTGGCAGCTGGTGGGCCTTGATTCAGCAAGCAATGAATTATATCCTCCAGTCGCGAGTAGAATTACAAATATCTTCAAGATGTTCAGAGCTCTGGGAGAGGGCAGCCAACTCGTGCTGGCTCTGTGGGATGCCTCCTGTCTGCACAGGAATGCAGCACCTCTCTGTCCAGAGGGGAGGGAGAGCAAGGCTGTGGGGGACAGGCATGATTTGTAAGAGAAGTACATGATTTAGGGACATAGCCAGGGCCAAGTGTGGGGTAGTCAAGGAGGGGAAGGCCCAGGGAGAAGCGTGGGCCTGGGCCAAGCTCCTCAGGTGAAATCCTCTTGAATTAGTGTCTGTGGAGTGGCTGTTTGATCAAGAGCACTAGGTGAACCTGATTTTGGTTTATAAAGGATGGCTCATCTCAGATATTTATTTTGCACCTCAATGTAGGAATGGATAACCAGGAAGTTGTAGTCACTAGCAACAGACAATATGCAGGAGCAATTAATTAAATACTTCACACAGATTTACTGAGGCATTTGATCATAGGATCTCATTGAATAATAGTTTCAATTTCTGTCATTTGAGTAGGTTTTACAGTTGAGAAGCATCTTGGCCTGGACTTCCACAGCAGCCTCTCATCAATTAATTTCAATGATGTTGTTTTTGAGGGGCTGCAGAGGGTTAGTCTCCCTGTTAACCTGTGAACAACAGAAGGCAAAGACTAGTTTGTGTCCATTATAATGGCACTGCCTCTCTCAGCACTTTTCCTGTCTTGGGAACTAGGACCGTGTAATACAAATTTGCCACATGTGGAAGGGGTCAAGCCAAAGCAGAGGTAAGGTGAAGTGGTAATTCCATTGGCAGCTGTCTTTGATTTATGTAGTCCTGATAGACCTCATCACTCCTAGAATTGTTTTTACTTCTCACCCAAGTTTGGATCCCAGACTTCAGAAAGTACCTCTCAGTTCTTGTATTATCTATCTATCTATCTATCTATCTATCTATCTATCTATCTATCTATCCATCTATCATCTATCTATCATCTATGTGTTCTAGAACATGTATGTATGTGTGTATGTATGTATGCTGCCATGCATGTGTGTGGAGGTCAGAGGATAACTTGTGGGAATCAGTTTTTCCCTTTCACAACATGATGTAGGGATTGAACTCAGGTCATCAGGCTTGCCAGTAAGCGCCTTCACCTACCCAGACATCCTGTCAGTCTTGCTGTCATGTTTTGAACTCTTAAACTAGAATTCTGGAGAATGTTTGATTGGTGTTTATTAAAGAAGTTCTTATCTTGATACTCCAGTTGAGCACACTGTGTACAGGGTTAAAGCAAGGTGTATGATCGGGAAGGCATCCAAAGCAAAGGAGGATGGGTGATGAGTTCAGGGCATATCTCCTCTGAGAACTCTTTTCTATGAAGAGAAAAACTTGAGTTTCCTTTGTTAGCAAGACAACAGCAAAAACTGTCAGTTTACCTGTGTCAACTACAGTGAGTTTTTCCCTCTTAGGGAAGAGCACTTATTTATATTTATGCTAATTATTTTTGTACAACCTACTGTTGAGAAACCCTTCTCACATTATAGCAATACTCTTTTCCCTTACACGAAAATTGGGTTTTATTTTGAGACAGGCCTCATTCTGTAGCTCAGCTTGGCCTTGAACTTACGGCAATCCTACCTTAGACTCTTATATGCTAGGATTACAGGCATGAACCATTGTGCTTGGCATTCTTTCTCTTTGCATTTAAAAATTAATGTAGTAATTGTAATATTAATGGGGTATAATGTACAGTATAGTTTCCCAACACACACACATACACATATGTATTCAGTGTATGTATATATGTATGTATATATGCATAAATGTATAATACATACACACACACATATATATATATAAACAAACATATATTCCATACACACACACACATACATGCACTACATACAGTATAGTGGTTCTTGATTTTAAACCTAGGGTCACAAACATGCTGGGTAAGCACAGTATTACTGAGTTCCAGCCCAGCCTCCATGGTGTTTCCTGATAGGATATCTAGAGGCTGGCTTTCATAGTGTTTTCATGTTTGATGATAGATATAAGTAGTTTTCATCGTTTGAAATGATGCAAGTTCAATTTTAGATGCATGGAATAGAAAACTCAAATAGGAGCCAGGGAGATGACTCAGTGAGCGAAGTGACTGCTGTGTCATGTGAAGACCTGAGTTCAGGTCCCCAGCACATACATAAAGGCAATAACGGCTGTTGTGTCTGTGATGCTCACACAGAAGATGGACAGACACAGAGACAGGCAGAGAGAGAGAGACAGAGAGAAACAGACAGAGACAGAGAGAGAGAGAGAGAGAGAGAGAGAGACTAACATGACATGAACAAAATGAATGATATTCAGGGCTGGTGACTCAATGATCTTCAGGGAGAGACACACAGAGCAGGCTGTCTTTTTGTTGTATGTTATCTGTGCATTTCCTTATTCAAGGCTAACCCATAGCCAAATATAATCAGAGTAATGTCTTTAAAACCCAGTCTCCATGGAAGACAGATATCCACTGTAGATCAGAGCCTCTGGGGTCCTCCTGGGCTGTTTGTGACTTCTTGGTGCCTGGAAGGTAGATGAGCAGCCTTAGCTAACTCAGGGAAGTCTTCAGGGTGTGATTTTACTCTGTAATTTGGACAGGAGCAGCCCGTCTTGTCCTTGGTCATGCTGCTCAGTGGGAGCTAGTTTCACAAAGATGGCCCACTTTGACCAGTGCTTGTTCTTTTAGAAGGAAGAAAGGAAGGAGGAAGGGAGGGAGGGAAGGAGGGAGGGGAACGAAGGAGGGAGGGAGGGAGGAAGGAAGGAAGGAGGGAGGGAGGGAGGGAGGGAGAGAGGGAGGGAGGGGAAGGAAGGAGGGAGGGAGGGAGGGAAGGAGGGAGGGGAAGGAAGGAGGGAGGGAAGGAGGAAGGAAGGAAGGAAGGAGGGAGGGAGGGAGGGGAAGGAAGGAATCAAGAACTTTGACTCAGATCAGCCCAGCCAGCTCAGGGCCTAATGGGAACAGTGCTTCTCTTGTCCTGGCCATATCTCTGTTGCAGTAATGCTTCAGCTACTGCCAAACCTGTTAGCAAACTTCTCCCTGGTCCCTGCTGCCTGGTCCTCTTGGTGCTTGCCATGCCCATCCTGGCTCCGCAGCCTCCTGACAGCCCTGAGTGGAGCTCTCTAAAGATCCCCCTTTCTGCTTCAGTCAGCAAGCTTGTGCTGTGGGCAACCATAGAACTTGCTGGTTGAAGCAAAGTTCTCTGTGTCAAAAACAAACACGCCCCATGTGCCTTGTGTTTATGTTCTGGCATCCCAACCATCCTCACCTTGTTCCACCTGACTTCTTTATTTCAAAAACTATTTATAAACCATATCGCTCTAGCTTGTGTGTATGAGAATCATTTTTATTTTTAACTTTTAATGTATTTCTAGTAAATTTGATTTTTTTTGGAGTGGTAAATTTTTGTTAAGGTTTTTTTTTTTTTAATCTGTACAGCTGTTTTTCATAAGCTTTGCTTTTTCTAAATTTTAGTTCAAGCCACTGACAATGGGAGGCAAAAATCATAACACTTTATTACAGAGTAAAATTTTAATTATGAACTATTTTACAACTTAAATGAAGTGCAGAAGGATAAAGGCCACATCACACAGAAGTTCAAAGACTGCCTCAGCTATGTAATGAGTTCAAAGCCAGACTACTACACAATATTCTGTCTCAGTAAATAAACAAACAAGAAAACAGGAAACAAAACAAACAAAACCCCCCAAAACCAATAGCAAAACCCCCAAACACTGAGTAGTCCCATTTTAAAGTCTGTATCTTAAAATATTTTGCATTACACATATATCAAAGTACGAAGATATATATTGAAATAATAAGGCACCAGAAAAGACTTAAACAATCATCCATGTAATATTTTCCTAAAACAAAATATTATTTCCAAAATAAGTTAATAAAATCAGATGGATTATGGCTAAATGCAAATGGGAACATTTGGTGTCATACTAATTTTGTGTTGGTAAAAGGTTAAAAATGCATACAAGAGTGCACACTAGTTTCAGATAATGGCTATGCCATAGGAAGAAAGAGATGGTGTGACTCTTTTTCAGTTGGTTCTATAGTGATTTATATGGAACTGGTTTTAAATGAACACTGTGTTTAGGGTTCCTGATCTGGGTCACATCCAGACTCTAGATTGTGCTACCATGGGTATGTGTGTAACTTGCCTATCAGCTTGTCATCTGGGTAAATGGGAATGATAATTTCACCTATTTTATAGCTTTCTGTGAGGATGGGATTGTTAAAAAGCACATTCTGAATGTTAAAAATAAAACTGTCTTGTGGGTTTTAACAATTAGCTCTTGTCCTTTTTGTGAGGCTCAGGTTGCATAAATGGACAAGGGCAGGTGGTGGGGTGGAAGGCATCGAGGAGGCCAAGACAGAGTTCTGTTCCCTACCAAGAATTGTGAGACAGAGATGCCCAGTGACTGAGAAAGTACACACCAGTGGGTGGCAGGGAGCAAAACAGCTGAATGTATTCATGGAAAAATAACCCAGTGTAGCAGTTGACCTGACTCAGTGATAGGAGCTGGGAGTCATGGCAGCTGGAGAGCAAGAGATCAATGCAAAGGGGACACAAACACCTGCTCGCAGCCAGGCCTGTCTTGCACTTGCCTCTGTCCTGGGGCTTCTCCGCCCCTGGTCTGCCTTTTTCATGTTGCCTCTTAGCCCTTTCCAATTTGCTCAGAATATGGACGCTGCACACTTCGTTTGGAACAATCTTCACCCACACCCCGTGCTTTCAGAAATGCTAGGCTTAAGCAATGTGTGTCCTCCCAAACGCAGGTGCTAAAATTTAATGGTGAACGGGTACTTTTAACAGGTGAGGCCCTTCTGAGATGGTTGGAGCACAAGGGCTCCTTTCTGGGTGAACAGAGTTGGGGCCCTTATAAAAGAGTTGAAGGCTTTGCTGACTTTCTCTTGACTTTATGCTGTTTGGGGCCCTTATAAAAGAGTTGAAGGCTTTGCTGACTT
>CAJQZJ010032812.1:936730-960033 GCA_907164525.1 Lophiomys imhausi
TATGCTGTTTGGGGCCCTTATAAAAGAGTTGAAGGCTTTGCTGACTTCCTCTTGACTTTATGCTGTTTGAGTATGTAACAGGGACACTTCCCCAGATGCCAGCATCCCACTCAGATTTCCTAGGCTTGGTGACTGTAAATTACCATACAGTCTTAAATACTGGGGCCCTCATAGCAGGCATGAGCTGTGGCAACCTTATAAGCTGCTGTAAGTTCACAGATAAAAACCCTGTAATGGTGTGAGTTCAGACTTTTAGAGAGGTCATGCTTTGCTTTGGGGGAAATGGCTGGTCCAGGTAACTCATCACCTTTTACCCTAAACTTCATACTCATTCTTGCCTTTCCTGGTTCTCTTCCTTCCTTATTCCAGCAGCTCCATTTTAAGTTTCTTATAGAATTCAAAATTTTCTCATGTCAATGCTGAAAACAACAACAACAAAAACATAGTAACTCCTCCTGTCCTTAGATTAAAAAAAAAACTTCTAAGAAACAGCCATCATCCTGTCCTAATCCAGCTTCCTGGTCTTCCCAATTTATTTCCTCTTCTGCTCAGTTCCAACTGATTTCAGCATTTGCTGCACTCACCCCACATCCAGCGTTCTCCCATCTTTTTTTCCTTTCAACACACTGCCCTTTCGGGTCTTCCAAGTCCCATATATCTAATTTTCTCATCCTTAGTGGTTTACCACAAATGCCATTTACTTTCTAGAACCTTCCTGGATCTACATTCCTTTCTTCCCAAGCTGGACATGAGCAATTAATTTGTGAAATGACTGAGCTTGGTAGGCATGAGGAAACCAAGAAGGAATAACACATGGTCCCTCTGTTCTGTCACGACCTGTCCAGTCATGAAGGCAAGACAGAAACCAGAAACCCTAACCATGGGGCAAGTGAGACATCAGTCATGAGAACAAGGCTCCATGGAGACTCTTTAGAACCCCTGGCGTCTCTGGACTCCAGCTTGTCTGATTCTCTTCCCACCTCACCTCTAGTCATGCTCTGCACTGTGGCAAATGTCTCTGATTGATGTCCTTGCTCTCCTCTCCCCCTCTACAGCCTGTGGCTAAAGACAAACTGTCCTGATACTCAGAGCCCTTTGGAACTGTCCCCTGCCCACCTTTCTGATTTTCCCCAAGTTATATTATCTCTTCCTCCACCTCTGTCTTACTATACTAACCTTTCCATTCCTAAGTAGGGCAAAGATATCCCTTCTTAAGCCTTTGAACCCACTTTCTCCTTTAGGTCTAATGTCCTTTCTTATCGTCTAGGTATGAGTTTAGATAACACATTCTAGGGGAATGCTTGCTTGGCTCACTAGCTTAATCTACTCCTTGGATCACTATCTTAAATCTTGTCTTTTTGTGTTTTCCCCCAGGTATTTTTATGTTGTTTGCGGCTATTGTGAAGGGAGATGTTTCCCTTATTTCTTCCTCAGCCCATTTGTTTGTTGTATAAAGAAGGGCTTCTGATTTTTTTGAATTAATTTTGTATCCAACCACTTTGCTGAAGGTGTTTATCAGCTGTAAGAGTTCTCTGGTGGAATTTTTGGGGTCGCTTATGTATACTATCATATCATCTGCAAATAGGGATAATTTGACTTCTTCGTTTCCTATATTTATCTCCTTGATCTCCTTTAGTTGTCTTATTGCTCTAGCAAGAACTTCAAGTACTATATTGAAGAGATATGGTGAAAGTGGACATCCTTGTCTCGTCCCTGAGTTTAGAGGAAATGCTTCAAGTTTCTCTCCATTTATTTTGATGTTGGCCACTGGCCTGCTGTATATTGCCTTTATTATTTCTAGGTATGGCCCTTGTATGCCCGTTCTCTCCAGAACTTTTAGCATGAAGGGGTGTTGGATTTTGTCAAATGCTTTTTCCGCATCTAGCGAGGTTATCATGTGATTTTTTTCTTTCATCTTGTTTATATGGTGAATGACGTTGATAGACTTTCGTATGTTGAACCATCCCTGCATTCCTGGGATGAAGCCTACTTGATCATGGTGTATGATACTTTTGATGTGTTCTTGAATTCGGTTTGCTAGTATTTTATTAAGTATTTTTGCATCTATGTTCATGAGGGAGATTGGTTTGAAGTTCTCTTTCTTTGTTGGGTCTTTGTGTGGTTTAGGAATCAGGGTGATTGTGGCCTCATAGAATGAGTTTGGCAATGTTCTTTCAGATTCTATTTTGTGAAAGAGTTTGAAGAGTATTGGTGTTAGCTCCTCTTTGAAGGTCCGGTAGAATTCCGTATAAAGCCATCTGGCCCTGGGCTTTTTTTGATTGGGAGATTTTTAATGGCTGTTTCTATTTCCTTATGGGTTATAGGGCTGTTTAATCTGTTTATCTGATCTTGATTTAGCTTCGGTAGGTGGAACCTATCAAGAAAATTGTCCATTTCACTTAAGTTTTCAAATTTGGTGGAGTATAGGTTTTTAAAGTAGGATCCAAATATTCTCTGGATTTCCTCAATGTCTGTTGTTATTGCTCCCTTTTCATTTCTGATTTTGTTGATTTGTGTTTTCTCCCTCTGTCTTTTAGTTAATTTGGCTAAGGGTCTGTCTATTTTGTTGATTTTCTTGAAGAACCAACTCTTGGTTTCATTGATTCTTTGTATAGTTCTTTTTTGTTTCTAAGTTGTTGATTTCAGTCCTAAGTTTGATGATCTCCTGTCTTCTGCTCCTCTTGGGAGTGTTCGCTTCTTTTTTTTCCAATTCACCCAGTTTAGCTGTTAATTCGCTAATATGAGCTGTCACAATTTTCTTTTTGAAGGCACTTAGTGCTATGAACCTTCCTTGTAGCACAGCTTTCATTGAGTCCCATAGGTTTGGGTATGTTGTGTCTTCATTTTCGTGGATTTTAAGAAGTCTTTGATTTCCTTCTTTATTTCTTCCCTGACCCAGTGGTCCTCTAGTTAAGAGTTGTTCAATTTCCATGTGAGTGTAGACTTTCTGTTGATTCTTTTGCTATTGAAGTCCAGCTTTATTCCATGGTGGTCTGATAAGATACAAGGGGTTATTTCAATTTTGTTGTATCTGTTGAGGCTATCTTTGTGTCCAACTATATGGTCGATTTTGGAGAAGGTTCCGTGAGGTGCTGAGAAGAAGGTGTATTCTTTTGTGTTTGGGTGAAACATTCTGTAGAGATCTGTTAGGTCCATTTGGTTCATGATCTCTGTTAGACTCATTATTTCTCTGTTTGGCTTCTGTCTTGATGATCTGTTCATAGTTGTGAATGGGGTGTTGAAGTCTCCCACTATTAAATAGTTTGGATCGATGTGCGATTTAAGTTTTAGAAGTGTTTCTTTTATAAATGTAGGTGCCTTTGTATTTGGGGCATAGATGTTCAATATTGAGATGACCTCTTGGTGGATATTTCCTTTAATGAGTATGTAATGCCCTTCTCTGTCTTTTTTTATTAACTTCAATTGGAAGTCTATTTTGTTTGATATTAGGGTGGCTACTCCAGCTTGTTTCCTAGTTCCATTTGCTTGGAAAACCTTTTTCCAGCCCTTTACTCTGAGGTAGTGTTTATCTTCAATGTGAGGTGTGTTTCTTGTATACAACAAAAAGATGGGTCTTGTTTACAGATCCAGTCTGTAAGTCTGTGTCTTTTTATTGGCGAGTTAAGTCCATTGATGTTGATGGATATTAGTGACCAGGGGTTGTTATTTCCCATTATTTTGGTTTAGCTGGCTGTCTTGTGTTTCTCTTTTGTTTAGTTGCTGTGGAGGTTTCTATTTCCTCTGTTTTCTTGGGTGTAGTTATCTTCTCTGTTTTGGAATTTTCCTTCTAGGATCTTCTGTAGGGCTGGGTTTGTGAGGAGATATTGTTTGAATTTGATTTTGTCATGGGCTATCTTGTTTTCTCCTTCTATGTTGATAGAGAGTTTTGCTGGATATAGTAGTCTGGCTGGGCACCTATGTTCTCTCAGGGCTTGTAGGACATCTGTCCAGGCCCTTCTAGCTTTTAAAGTTTCTGAGGAGAAGTCAGGTGTGATTCTGATGGGTCTGCCATTGTATGTGACTTGGCCTTTTTCTCTTACAGCTTTTAATATCCTTTCTTTGTTCTCTACATTTGGAGTTTCTATTATTATGTGGCGAGAGGAGTTTCTTTTCTGATCTAATCTGTTTGGTGTTCTGTAAGCCTCTTGGATTTTTACTGACATCTCTTTCTTTAGGTTTGGGAAGTTTTCTTCTATGATTTTGTTGAAGATATTTCCTGGACCATGGAGTCGGGACTCTTCTCTTTCCTCTATGTCTGTAATTCTTAGGTTCTGTCTTTCATTGAGTCCTTGATTTCTTGGATGTTGTTTGTGAGAGATTTTTTAGCTTTCTCATTTTCTTTGTATGTTGTACTGATTTCTTCCATCGAATCTTCCATGCCTGAGATCCTGTCTTCCATCTCTTGCATTCTATTTTTCATACTCACATCCATAGTTCCTGTTCTCTTCTCTTGATTCTCCATTTCCTCTTTTAACTCTGACTATGTTTTCTTTATTGTTTCCATTTCTATTTTCATGTCTTGAATGGTAGTGTTCGTTTTGTACATTTCCTTCTCCAGTTTGCTTGTTTTTGTCTGGAGATCTTTCATTGCTTTATCCTTTTCCTGTTCAAGCTGGGTCACCTTGGCTTGGAGCTCATTAATGATGTTATTCGTTGTTTTGACTTGTAAAATTGTGGCTTCTTTGAATTCCTTCATAGTTTTACGTTCTTCTTGAAGGGACTTTATCACTTTCCATAATGTAGAATTGTCATCGTTTTCATGTGTTTCAGTTGTGGTGAGGTGGTTCGGGCTGGACGGAATAGCGTTGCTTTCTTTTGTTGGAGACATTTCGCTCTGTTTTTTTTTTTTTTTTTTTTTTTTTGGTCTGGGGCCTCTGGCCATGTGGAATTTTTTTTTGCTCTCTTCTGTACTTGGGTCCAAAGGGGGCACTGTGGTGTAGGATTCGAGTTGCCTTACTCCACCCCTATAAGGTGAGTCATACAGTCCAGCCTCCCAGGTGGGGACCTAATTAATTCAAGTGGCAGAGCTGTTTACAAGTAAGCTCTGGTTCCCCACCGGAAGGGCTTGTACTAGTACATAAGACCGATATACAACCATTTCAAATATCTTGCAGTTTTCCCGAGGTTGGTTCCTGTAGCGGGTAAGTCTGCAGTTCAGCTGCAGTAGCATTGCTGCTCCAGCGGCTTGGAAACTGGCCAGTGATGTCACAGACTGCGATCTGTGGTCTGAAGGCACTTTGCAGGGGATCTCCCGCTCACTTCCAAGGGTTGCAACCTTTCAGCTAGGTAATTGGATCGGATCGTCTGTTTGAGACCTGGGAGTGCCCAGCAGGGTGGGGATTATCTCTGCGTGGGTTCTGAATCTGCTGGCTGGGTATTAGGTTGGAACTCCCCGGGGATTTCTCCTTTTGGGGGGATGGGTTATCCCGATTCCCGGGTCCAGAGGCTTCCTAGCGTGTCCGAGATTTGGAAGGGGCGTCCTGCCCAGGCATCTTCCGTGGTCCCTGTGTAGCTGGGTGAGATTTAGAAGGGGTCGTGCCCTTTTTACAGCGTCCTGGAACACTTGCCCCCTTGTGATTGTTGACCCTGAAATCAAAATACGTCCACGCCGGCTGCCAACCTCTTAGATCCCCTCCGTAAAAAAAATTTAAAAGCCACAAAAATGTTATGTGACTATGTTTTTGTTTTATTCCCTACTGTGGGATATGGGGCTGCTTTAGATTGACCACAGTAACTAACTATGATTTGTCTTGTGCTATGGCAGGGATGTGATTTTTTTTTTCAGCTGAAGATAGCTTATGTTTGGAATTCTGGGGACTCTTGAGAGGGTATATAATGCCAGATTCCCTGAGAGGCCCTGTGAAGGCTGCTCCCCACCTGCTGCTGCTGCCCCTGATGGTTGCTTATTGGAGATATCCTGACAACAAATATCAAATTTGCCCCAGAAAACTCAACACTCCTAATCAGCAGGAAGTAATCTAACGATATCAACACCCCTTTCCCATCTAAACTTCATTCTCTCATACCTAGTATAGGGATGGGAAAGGGGCAGTGTAGGGAGGTAGGAAAAAGAACCCAATAAAGGAGCCAAAAGTCTAGCTACACACGGTGTCCCTTCACTGAATTAGAAACCCTAAAATAAGTCACAAGATGTTGGATTTCAGTGTGAAGTAAAATGACTCTTTGTGGCTCCCAAATTCTTAGTGTCTCATTCACATATGCCTAATAATTCCTGAACACCTATTGTGTAGTTCACACACAGAGATGAATCACTTGTAGACTTGGCCCTGGAAAGTGTTCCGTGCAGGACAGTAGATGTGAGTGCAAGTCACTTAAAACAGAGGCAGCCAACAATACATTTAGGTGATAGGGTCAGGCCAGAGGAGAGAGGGATTGCTTCAAACTGCAGTTGGACTCTTCAGAACACTCACTAGTCTTTTCGCTTCTTCTCATTCATTTTGTACAACACTCAAAAAAGTATTTATTGGGCCCCATCATGTGCTGGCAGTGTGATAAATGTTGGTGATATGACTTAATGAGGTAATTTTTCATGTCCTGATGAGAAATGACAAAGGTACCCTATTATGAAATACTCTTACAGATATGATACAGACACTGCAATCTGGAACTCTTAGCAGTTGTAATCATCACAAGATGAGGCCAATCAACATTCCCTTAAGAAGGGAGAGGCTCATGACACCCCCCCCCCACACACATACCCCACATACATACACTAGAGAACTTAGAGGCAGTACACAGTTGCTGGGGGTAGGGAGTGGAAAGGGGTCATGAGGCATGACTTATAGGCTATTAGTGGTTGCTGGGAAGAGACAGACATTTTCTTCAGTGGTGTAGCCACTGGTAGATTGTTCATCCTCATGTAAGTAAACCTAATTAAATTCATTGGAATCAGCAGAGTGGAGGAAGAGAAACAAAGAGTGACAGTAGCAGATATTATCTAAATAAATTATCTACATGTATGAAAGTGCTAGAATCAAACCCATTATTACATACAATCAATTCATCCTAACTTAAAAACAAAAGACACAAAGCATGTTGTTCCAGGTGGTGACAGGTGCTGTAGACAAAAACGACCACTCTGAGTTCTCTGAACAACCTAAGCAGACCCTTTCCTTTTTTTAAAATAATTTATTTTTCATTTCTTCAAGTTACATCTCAATCACAATCTCCTGCCTACTCCCTCCTCCAGTCCCACCCTCCCACCCTCTTCCCCCTCAACACCCCCATCCTCTTCCCTTTTTTTTTAAGTTTAAGGTATATCTTTTCCCCCCAAAGCTCCCCCTTTCAGTCCAACAAATGGTTCTTTCTCTTATAACAATAAATACAATACAAAACAACAGAAATAAATAGGCCACAAGTATGAGAGTTATATGGCTTAGCGTACATTCCCAATGTCCAGTCCATATGTATTTGGCACCTGACTTTAACTTTCTACTATCTAACCATCTCCATGAGTTTAAAGATCTATATCTAACTCAGCTTTCATATAACTTTCATCACAATTTTAAAAACATCTTCTTAGATCCAGAACACCCTCTTCATTCCTAAACAACTTAAAATTTAACTATGAGACTCTAGCTACCAACTGCAATGATCCTCCACCTCACTGGGAAACTTTGTCCTCAGTGGCCAGCTCCTTACTTAGCAACCACCATCACCTCTCCCCATACTGACCCAAATCAGTTTGATCTCCCATTCACACTTCCCCTCTGGGACTGTGCTCTGTCAGCCATGTGGGCCCCTCAGTTCTCCACTTTTTTTAATTTATTTTTTATTTCTTCAAGTTACATCTCAATCACAATCCCCTCCCTATCCCTCCCTCCAGTCCCCCCTCCCACCCTCTTCCCCCTCAACCCCCATCCTCTTCCCTTTTTTTAAGTTTAAGGTATATCTTTTCCCCCCAATAGCTCCCCCTTTCAGTTCAACAAATGGTTCTTTCTCTTATAACAATAAATACAATACAAAACAACAGAAATAAATAGGCCACAAGTATGAGAATTATATGGCTTAGCATACATTCCCAATGTCCAGTCCATATGTATTTGGCACCTGACTTTAACATTCTACTATCTAACCATCTCCATGAGTTTAAAGTTCTATATCTAACTCAGCTTTCATATAACTTTCATCACAAATTTAAAAATATCTTCTTAGATCCAGAACACTCTCTTGATTCCTAAACAACTCAAAATTTAACTATGAGACTCTAGCAACTGTAGACAGAATGCTGTCCAAAAAGGACAAAACTTGGAAGCAGATAAGTCGACAGCCTAGCTCTGCCAAGACAGGGTAGGCAAGTCCTTCATAATTCCCATTTTATAATCAATGTTTGTCAGAGAAACAGGGCCAAATGGCTGAAGATTGATGTTGTAATGTATGGAGAGAAATGGGAACTGTCCAGGCAGCCACTGGTATGTCATCTCTTAGTTTTGGAAGCTGTGGGCCCTGCACTTCCTATATAATCAGATATATTTATCCCTCTCAGGTCTCTGAGGTGGTTGAAGAATAGATAGCATGCCACTTTTGATCTCATTCAGTAACTTCCATTCTTCTCACACATTATTGCTTTCTCATGGATCTAAAACTCCTTGGCTATTCTCAGGTAGGTAATAGGCAAGACCTCATTGTCATCCATCCAATTACCATGTATGGAGTCATGGAAATGACATGGTAGATGAGTGTTTTCCCATGACCACAGAACCACCCCATATTATGGAACTATATTAATTACTTTTTGGTAACAGATACCTGACAAAAGGCAATGTAAGGAAGGAAGGGTTAATTTTGACTCAGGATTTGAGGGTACAGTCTGCCATGGTGAAGACATGCCAGTAGGAATGGCTTTCTGCAGGTTCGAACATCAGTGGACCAAAAAAGCAGAGAATAGGGAATGCTGGTGCTCAGCTGGCTATATCTTTTTTCCATTTCTACTTAGTTTTGGAACCCAATCTGCGGAATGGCATGCCACCACATCCAGAAGTCAGTGATCTCTGGAACTGCTCTCACAGATATGCCACACAAATGCTGTAGGTGCATCTTAATCCAACCAAACTGACAACTGAAATTGACCATTGGAGGTTCTTGAGTCGGGCAATACTGTACCACTCACTGCAAGCTGCTGGACAGCTTAAAAGCATATGCTACTTGCCTCTACTGCTGTTTTCCCCTGATTACTCTTCCCACCTCACCATGTGCCACACTTCAGTCAGATGAATAAATTGGTACAAAGACTGCTCAATATTCACCTATTTGCCAGTAAAATAGCTCTCTTCCACTGGATTCAAGATCTTAGTGCAATCAAATGTTGATATTCGTAAGATGTGTCCTGAGCCCTCTTCTCACCTTTCTGTTACTTCTTAAATCTAAATACAGCTTGTATTCTGAAAATTTCATCACCTGGTGTGGAGGAGGAAATCTTAACATATTGATGACCAAACATCATTTGCATGTGACAACGCTGCCTGAAGCTACACTCCAGCACAGCATGTATGCAGAGATTGCTGTGTGTAATTGGTGGCATCTGGTAAATTCTGTGAATTATGGCATTGTCAATATCTTGCTTTCAACATTGTGCTATGGTCATATAAAATACAGCCATTAGAAGAGTCTGGGAAGAAGTGCTTGGGGGAAGTCACTGTACCTTTCTTTGCTACTCCTTCCCAGGAGATCTATAGTTCAAGATCAAAATAAAAACCTAAAATATATACATGTTTTAAAAAGTAAACACACCCATTCTTCAGTTGAGGGACATCTGGGTTGTTTCCAGTTTCTAGCTATTACAAATAAGGCTGCTATAAACATAGATGAGGAAACTTCCTTATGATTCCATGAGGAGGCATTTGGGTGTATAACCAGAAGTGGTATGGCTGGGTCCTGAGGCAGAGTTATTCCAAGTTTTCTAAGATATCGCCAGAAGAATTTTTTAACCCGAAGAATGGGTTAAAAAACTGTGGTACATCTACACAATGGAATATTATTCAGCTATCAGGAACAATGAAATTATGCAATTTGCAGCCAAATGGATGGAACTAGAAAAGCTCATCCTGAGTGAACTAACCCAGACTCAGAAGGACACATATGGTATCTATTCACTTATAGTAGGATTTTAGCTATATAGTAGAAGGTATCGATACTACAACTAACACACCAAAGGGAACTTGGACATAGACTTCTTATTTTTAATTTTTATTTATTTTTTATATATTAGTTATATTTTTTTCTATTTTTTAGTCTTTTTTATCTATTGTATGCTAATTGGTTTGTTTGTTTGTTTAGTAGTTCTCTCTCCCGGGCAACGAGACACTTTTCACTGATGGTACTGCTTTGTAGACCCCCAATGAATGAGCAGGCTCTTGGCCCTCATACGACCTCTCAACTGAGATGAGGGACTGTTATATAAGGACACCCCACCCCAGAGAAATGGGATGGAAGGGTTAGGAGGTAAAGAAAAAAAATGAAATATGATGTTTCGGCCTTTTACTACTAATTGTCATAAACTGTTTAGGATAATTAAGAAATGCAAACTAATGGTTATGCAAGCCGGTCATTCAGTTAGGTACTGTAACAGCCTATTATAGTTACTTGCTAAGCTAATCAGAAATAAACCTGCTAAGAGACAAGCAACATCTGCTTACCCTAATATAAGAGATAGATAGGGCCTCTTCAAAAACCTCAAGAGATCTGCAGAATATGGCATTCAAAGATGTTTTCATAACTTTAGATTTTTTTATATTGAGACATATCAACTCCTGACAGCACCCGCTATTCTTCCCCAAGTAGAAGATGAGCATCGAAGAATCTCCAGTGGGAGATGATTGAATTAGTCGCAAGCCTATCTCTTGGTAGGAAAAGCCCCTTGCTCCAACTGTAGACAGAATGCTGTCCAAAAAGGACAAAACCTGGAAGCAGGTAAGTCCACAGCCTAGCTCTGCCAAGACAGGGTAGGTAAGTCCTTCATAACCCCTGCTCTACAATCACTGTCTGTCAAAGAAATGGGGCCAAATGACTGAAGATCGATGCTGTAATGTATGGAGAGAAAGTGGGAACTGTCCAGGCAGCCACTGGTATGTCATTTCTTAGTTTGGGAAGCTGCAGGCCCTGTACTTCCTATAAAATCAGATATATTTATCCCTCTCAGGTCTCTGAGGTGGTTGAAGAACAGATAGCTAGAGTCTCATAATTAAATTTTGAGTTGTTTAGGAGTCAAGAGAGTGTTATAGATCTAAGAAGATACTTTTAAAATTGTGTTGCAAGTTAGTATGAATGTTGAGTCAGATATAGAACTTTAAACTCATGGAGATGTTTAGATAGTAGAATGTTAAAGTCAGGTACCAAATACATATGGACTGGTCATTGGGAATGTACATTAAGCCATATAACCCTCATAACTGTGGCCTAATTACCTCTGTTGTACTGTATTATATTTATTATTATAAGAGAAAGAGCCATTTGTTGGACTGAAAGGGGAAACTGTAGGGGGAAATAAGATATACCTTAAACTTAAAAGAAAAAAAAAGGGAAGGGGATGGGGTGTTGAGGGTGGGAGGGTGTGACTGGAGGGGGAATAGGGAGGGGACTGTGATTGAGATGTAACTTGAAGAAATAAAAAATAAAGGAAAAAAAACACACACACACACAAATTTTTTTACATTTATTTATTTCTTCAAGTTACATCTCAATCATAATCCCCTTCCTCCTCCCCCTCCTGGTCCCACCCTCCTACCCTCTTCTCCCTCTCCCTCCTATCTGCTTTTTTTTTTTTTAATTTAAGGTGTATCATTTTCCCTCCAACAGTTCCCCCTTTTGTCCAATAACAGCTCTTTTTCTTATAACAATAAATACAGTACAAAACAATAAGAAGAATTAGGCCACAATTAGAAAATTATAAAGTATAACATACATTCCCAATGTCCAGTCCATATGTATTTGGCAATTGATATTAATATTCTATTATCTATGTATCTCAATGAGTTTAAAGTTCTATACCTAACTCAGTTTTCATCCTAACTTCCATTACCAACTTAAAAACATCTTCTTAGACCTAGAACATCATTTTAATTCCTGAACAACTTAAAATTTAACTGTGAGGCTATAAGTATCTAGTCTTCAACCACATTAGAGACCTGAGAAAGATAAATATATCTGAATAAACAGGAAGTGCAGAGCCAGCAGCTTCCAAAACTAAGAAACAACAGACAACTGGCTGCCTGGACACTTCCCAATTTCTCTCCATACATTAGAGCATCAATCTTCAGACTTTTGGCCCCATTTCTCTGACAGACATTAATTGTAAAGAAAGAATTATGAAGGACTTGCCTACCTTGTCTTGGCAGAGCTAGGCTGTTAACTTACTTGCTTCCAAGTTTTGTTCTTTTCAGACAGCATTCTGTTTACAGTTGAAGCAGGAGATTTTTCTTGTCTGGTGACAAGCTTGCCACTAATGTAGCCATCTCCAAATGGAGATTCTTTGTTGTTCATCATCTACTTGGAGTAGAATAGGAGGTGCTGTCAGGAACTGACATGTCTCCATATCAAAAAGTCTCAAGTTAAGAAAACATCTTTGAATGCCATATTTTACAGATCTCTTAAGGTTTTTGAAGACCACCTTTCCATCTCCATATATTTGGATAAGCAAATGTTGCTTGTCTCTTAACAATTTGATTTCTGATTAACTTAGAAAACATCTGTGATAGACTATTCTAGTACCTAAAAAAATGACATGTTTGAATGACTATTAGTTTGCATTTCTTAATTATCCTAAAGTTTGTGATAGTTGCTATCAAAAGGCCAAAACTTCACATTTCATTTTTAAGCTTTACCTAAGTACAATACCTTAAAAAGAGTTAACCTTAATTTTGTATGAATATACAATGATTAATACAAATGTAGCCAAATATAATCTTAATTTTGAATCAATATACAAAGATATAAGAGCATATTCAATAATCTATCCCTTTTTTGTTATCATTACTATATGATGTCTATATCCCATTTTTTCAAGTCTTTTCCCCCCTACATAGGAGAGAAAGAAGGATACAGAAAAGAAAAAGGGAGAAATCCCTGGGTATAACCTTCAAAACCTATTGAACAAGACCACTTAACAACTTGTAACCCCTTCCTCTAAATAACAAGTATCTATAACCCATCAAATGACCAAAGTGGGGGAAAAGAAATCACTGACTCCACCTTCTGGGAATGGGATGTCGCTCTCTTAAAATTACTTCTTGCTGATTTGAGATGTAGGAAACCTGTTAGGGGCCCAAACAAGAATGAAAAAATTGTTAAACAAGTTAATAGTAACATTTGATGTTCAGTCCTTTTGTGTTCAGCTATTTAAATGCCCCAAGAAGTTTGTAGTAAGAGGCTGAACTTCAGGATTTTACCGAAGTCCTGGCTGAACCATCTTAGTTAGCCATTTTGAGTTTTTCTGGTCTTAAACTTTTGTGGAAAGAGCTATTGAGGAAGTCTGTGAGGCTGGGTCATCTGGGATACTTGTCTTCTTTGGTGTCTGGTCTCTTCAGAGGGTTCAGTTGTCCAGTGGTCCCTGGACTTCTTAAATGGATGCTTTTAATCTCCTGAAAAGATAAGAACGGAGCCCTGCCCTAATCCTAACTCTGGGACACTACTTTTTTGACAGGTAATATCTATCCTAGAGCAAATTGGTTTTTTTTTGACAATATAAAAAGATTTATCTTTCCAGTGAGATAAAAAATTCTTCTGGTAATTTGGAACTAAACATACCTTTAAGTGTATATATTTTGAGATCACAAAGGACAAATCACTTTGAATTTCAGCATGCCTTTTGCAAGTAGCTTTTAAACTTAAATCATTGTCAATCTTATGTGCTTGCCTCTGCCTTCTACATATTGGGATCAAAGGCATGTACCTCCCAATTGTTGAGATTAAAGGTATGCACTACCACCCCTGGATCTAAGTTTTCCTATATTTGGAGCTTGCTCTGTGTCAGGCTAGCCTTGAACTCAGAGATCTGCATGTTCCTATCTCCAGTGTGCTGGGATTAAGGGTGTATGCCTCTCAAGTGATAGGATTAAAGGTGTGCACCATCACCACCCTGTTCATTGTAACTCTAGAATTTAAAGACAACTAACTCTATAGTGATCCTCCTGTCTCTGCTGGAGTTAAAGGCATGGGCTAGCCCTTCTCTAATGAATAAATACACATAATCTTAAATATGTGTAAAAAGAAAGGAGTTACAAGCCAGTCTCCTTAGTTGTGGGGCTCCCACTGGACAACTGGTTTCAAGAGGCATTTTGCCCCTAAAAGAGATCTGTTAATTGCTGGGTGTGGTGGTATACACCTTTAATCCCAACACTTGGGAGACAAAGACAGGTGGATCCCTGACCTTCACCAAGGTCAGTCTGGTCTACAAAGTGATTCCAGGACAAGAGAGAGAGAGAGGGAGAGAGAGAGAGAGAGAGAGAGAGAGAGAGAGAGAGAGAGAGATTCTATTAATCAATATAAGGACCAGAGTTAGGCTAGGGAAGAACATGCAAACGCATGCCTCCCACAGCCAACAGTTAAGAAAAGCTAACATAAAATAGCATATCATGCTATTTTACACCAATCTCCTTAAGAATGGAGTTTCCATGGGAGAATTGGAACTCAAACTAATACAAAATGGTTTAACTAATGTTATTGTTTAATAAGGGTAATTCAATTATTTAAATTCATACCTTGTTCTCAAAACTTGGGAGAAACAGGTTCCTTGTGTGTTCAAGGCCAATCTAAATCTACAAAGCTCTACAGAGCAAATCAAGACAGCCTAAGCTACAAAGAGAAACCCTGTCTCAATAAGGATAGATATATCCCATAGAAATTAAATCTTCAAAGAAAGTAGAAAAGGAAAGAAGAAATATATAAATGCATACCTTTGTTCCCAAAACATGGGAGATAAAGACAGAGACAGATTGGTTCCTTTTGAGTTTGAGGCCAACCTAATCTACAAAAAGCCAGAACAACACAGAATAAACCTGTTTTAATCAATTAATAAATTTATGTCAAAAGTAGAGAATACTTAAACTCCTTACAGTCTTATACTGTATTTTCAATTTAAAATAGATTATATATAGCATATATATGTAATACTATTACACGCTATCCTTTCATGTGGCATGGAAACTTACAAATGTCTTTCTTCTGTTCAAACAAAGAACAGAAAATATTCCTTAATTGATTTGTGCATCCTGCGCATCCAAGGCATTTTTGTAATTGCAGAACTATATGTTACTTGTGAAAAATTATATATTTTCAGAACAACGGACCTGAGTCCAAAGAAGACAAGACAAGTAACCCAAATGATCCAACCTCATAGACTATCTCAATAGCTGCTTCCTCAAAAATCTGCATCCAGAACAACTTCAAACAGCTTGTTGAGATGTCCCAGCCTCAAAGACTGTTCCAGACAGGACTTCAATAAAGACCTGAACTTTCCTACCCAAAGTCACAGCTTCAGACTACAAACTGCTCAGGACATTCAAATTGCTGAGTACATAGAGACTGGACAACAAATGTTACAATTAACTTGCTTAACCAATTTTCCATTTTTGCGACCCCCCCAAACAGGTTTTCTGCATCCCAATTCAGCAGGAAACAGTTTTAAGAGAGCGATGTCCCATTCCCAAAAAGTGGGGTGGATGATAGATGTTGTTTAGGGGGAATTGTTATAAATTGTTATATGGTCATGGTAAGCAAGGAATAGAAAGGTAGATTTGGAGATTTCTTTTTCTTTTCTCTATCCTTCTTTCTTATATAGGGGGAAAGACTTGAAAAGAAAAAGAGGGGGAATATATGTATATAATATAGAAATGATAAGATATAAGGATAGATTATTGAATCTGCTCTGAAACTCAAAACTTGTTATTCTCAAATAAGGTTATCTTTTCATACATTGGTATAGAATTTTGTATATTGATACAAAAATAAGGTTAAATTTTGTTTCATTGGTATAGAATTTTATATTTTGACACATAATATGTATATTTCACCACTTATATAAGGTATTGTGCCTATACAACTCATTTAAAAGTATAGGTTTACTTCTGATCCTTTTATGGGTGGCTATTGCAATCTGTTTAGGAGTCTGGATAATACAAGTTGACTAACCAGTCAAGCTTCTGGTCCTGTCAAATACTAGTCTTAATTTATCACAAAATAGACTTAATATGTTAAAACAGAGAAGACATGGTTAAAAATATGCAGTTTGCTTGTTCATAGATAGAAGATAGATAGATAGCTTTATAAATAAAATAGATGTCTTCAAAACCCTCAAAGGCATACAGAAAATGGCTTTTAAAGATGTTTTTATTATTTTAAGAATTGTTTGACTTAAGACAGTCAGCTCCTGACAGCTCCCATTTGACTTGGTAGAAGCCAATAAGCATCAAAAAGAAATCTCCCATCAGAAGATAATTCCTATTGGACAAAAATGCCCCTGCTCTCTCAACAGACTATATACAGTCCAAAGATGGACTAGAGCTTAAATGCAGGTAAGTCGATGTCCTGATTCTACAGAGACAGAATGGGATAATCCTTCTTATTTCCTGCTGCACAATTTAGTCTGTGAAAATTGCTTGGCCAGAAGGCTGAAGATGATGCTCCAATGATATCAAGAGATATTTGGGACTGTCTAGGGAACAGACTGTCATATTTCTTTTTGGAAGCTGTTCTTCTATGCTTCCTACTCACTCAAATAATAACTTTATCCCTTCTCATGTCTTTGGTGGGGTTGAAGGCATAATAGTTATAAAATTTCAATTGAACTTGAGTTGTTTAGGATTTAAAAGGATATTTACAAGTCTAAATAAAAATTTTAGGTTTATAAATATAGGACATGATAGAAATTTAGGTTCAGAACATTAGACATACCAAGATAGATGACTTTTTTCTTCTTCAAGATTGCCTGATACAGATAGGCTAAACATATGCATAAGTTTTATAAATGGTCTTCTTGATTGTTTCATATTTGTTCTTATTGTTTTTACTATATGAGTTAAAAAATTTAGCCTTTTTTTTAGATAAAAGGAGAGAATTGTTGGGGTAGTGTTAAGCATTCTAAATGTTAATTAATTAGTCCTCTTTGCTGTCTGTTACTTATATTGACTCTTATTGGTTAAATAAAATGCCAAAGCCTGAGACTGTGCAAAGACAGAGAAAGGTGGGACTTCCTAAGATTAGAACAGGAAGCCTGTGCCTTAGACAGAGGATTCAGGCATTCCATCCAGGAGCAGCAGGAAAGAGGACCTTCGCCATGGGTTAGGGAAAGGAACCCCCTTCCACATGGCCAGGAACATCGGCATAGTGTGGAGAATGGCAATCCAAGGGGATGTATATAGGTAATAGAATTTAGAGCTAGTTTAAATGGGCCAAGATTGCTCAATTCAGGCCAAGGCTTGTTAAAATCCATGTGGTGTCTGTGTGCTCATTTATAATGTCTGCTTAAAGATTAACAGCAGCAAATCAATTAACAATAATATAAATACTAGTAAGCAATTTAATTAATTATTTCTACAAGTAGCACCCAACATAATTTAATTAAAAAAATTTCAACTGGAAGCTGCAGGCCCTGCACTTCCTATACAATCAGATATATTTATCCCTCTCAGGTCTCTGAGGTGGTTGAAGAATAGATACCTAGAGTGTCATAGTTAAATTTTGAGTTGTTTAGGAATCAAGAGGGTGTTCGGGATCTAAGAAGATATTTTTAAAATTATGAGGCAAGTTAGTATGAAAGCTGAGTTAGATATAGAACTTTAAACTCATGGAGATGGTTAGATAGTAGAATGTTAAAGTCAGGTGCCAAATACATATGGACTGGACATTGGGAATGTATGCTAAGCCATATAACTTTTATAATCGTGGCCTATTTATTTCTGTTGTTTTGTATTGTATTTATAGTTATAAGAAAAAGAACCATTATTTGGACTGAAAGGGAGAGCTGTTGGGGGGAAAAATAAATACCTTAAACTAAAAAAAAAAAAAAAAAATTTCAACACTTTTTTAACATTGTAAAGCCAACCCCTGTGTGTGGTCCAGCAAAATTTGAATTTAGTAGCCAGTCTACCTCATCAGAGCTGAATTCTATGCTAGCAATAAAGTACATCCTTGCCTGCCATGACTGTGACTTACGCATGCTAAACCACCTGTGTCTATAGAGATATGCTTCATTCCTTTGGTGGATGACTGGCAAGTATCTCTGTATACCCTTGTATGTTTTCACAGATAAAAATAATACAAGGGGTCACTATATGATGGTCATTTTTACTGTGTTAATCCTACTGATCCATGAGCATGGGAAATCTTTCAATCTTCTGATATTGCCCTCAGTTTCTTTCTTCAGACACTACAAGTTCTTGTCATACAGGTCTTTCACTTGCTTGATTAGGGTTACACCAACTCTATTGTAATGTGTGTCAATTCCCTAATTTCTTCCTCAGCCTGTTTATTGTTTGTATAAAGAAGGGCTACTGATTTTTTTGAGTTAATCTTGCATACTGCCACTAGGTGGCTAAAGGTACTAAAGGTGTTTATCAGCTGTATGAGTTCTCTGGTAGAATTTTGGGGGTCACTTATGTATACTATCATATCATCTGCAATAACAATACTTTGACTATGTCCTTTCAAATTTATATCCCCTTGATCTCTTTTAGTTATCTTATTGCTCTAGCTAGAACTTTCAAATACTACATTGAATAGATAAGGCATGATCAGGCAGTCTTGTCCCTGTTTTAATGGATTTGCTTTACATTTTTCTGTATTTAATTTGATGTTGGCTATTGATTTGCAGTATATTGCCTTCATTGTGTTTAGGTATTCACCTTGTATCCCTGATCTCTCCAAGACTTTTAACTTGAAGGGGTATTAGATTTTGTCAAAGGCTTTTCAGCATCTAATGAAATGATCATGTGTTTTTTTTCTTTCAGTTTGTTTATATGGTGGAATGTATTAATTGATTTTTGTATGTTGAATCATCCCTGAATCCCTGGGATGAAGCCTACTTAATTCTGGTGGATGATGTTTTTGATGTGTTCTTGGATTTGGTTTGTGAGTATTTTATTGAGTATTTTTGCATCAATGTTCATGAAGGAAATTGGTCTGAAATTCTTTCTTTATTGAGTCTTTCTATGGTTTAGGTATCAGCATGACTGTGGCTTCATAGAATGAGTTTGAAAGTGTTCCTTCTGTTTCTATTTTGTGGAATAGTTTGAGGAGTATTGGTGTTAGCTCTTCTTTGAAGCTCTGGTAGAATTTTTCACTAAAGACATCTGTCTCTGGGCCTTTTTTGGTTGGGAGACTTTTAATGATAACTATGATAAAAATAACTACTTATATTTCCTTAGGGGTTATCAGACTATTTAATTTTTTTTAACCTGATCTTGATTTAACTTTGGTAAGTAGGATCTGTCAAGACAATTGTCCACTTCATTTATATTTTCCAATTTTGTGGAATATAGACTTTTGAAGTAGGATCTAATGATTTTTTGATTTCCTCAGTTCTGTTGTTAGGTTCCCCTTTTCATTTCTGATTTTATTAATTTGGAAGCTCTCTGCCATTTATTTAGTTTGGCTAAGGGTTTGTCTCTCCTGTTGATTTTTCTCAAAGAATGAGCTGTTGGTTTTGTTGATACTTTGCTTTGTTCTCTTTGTTTGTAATATAATGATTTCAGCCCTGAGATTGATTATTTCCTGCCATCTACTCCTCTTGGATGTGTTTGCTTTTTTTGTCCTAGAGCTTTCAGGTGTACTGTTGAGTTGCTAGTATGAGAATGCTTCAATTCCTTTATGAAGGCATTTAGTGCTGTGAACTTTGCTTCAATTTCTTTATGAAGGCACTTAGTGCTGTGAACTTCCTCTTAGCCCTGCTTTCATTGTGTCCCATAAGTTTGGATATGTTGTGCTTTCATTTTCATTGAATTCTAGAAAAATCTTTTCCTTCCTTCCTTCCTTCCTTCCTTCCTTCCTTCCTTCCTTCCTTCCTTCCTTCCTTCTTTCCTCCCTTTCTGTGTTCCCTGACCCAGTGGTTATTGAGTAGAGAGTTGTTCAGTTTCCATGATTTTGGATTTAAGGTTGTCTTCTTTTGCTTTGACTGTGTCAAGATGCCCAGGGGCTGGCTGTAGTAAGATAGCTGTGCTCTGGTGATACCATATTGCCCTGGCTCCTGTTGATTATGTTCTTACATTGGCCTTTACCCATCTGGTTACCCCTGGTGTTTGTTGGGTGTTCCTGATTTTGACAGAACTCCTTGGGGAAGTAGTCAGAGCTTCGGGTCTGATAATGGAGCTCAGGGAACAGCCTCCTTCTCAACTCTGATGGCTGTGCCTCAGGTGGACCTGAATGTTCCTGGGGTCCTACAGGCCTCCTCAGGAAGGTAGCTAGAGCTGTGAGCCTGACAATCAGTATTCCATTTTTATTGTCATACCATCATTTATCTATTTTTCTCTAAGTAATATACTTATTTTTTTATTTTCTTTACTTTTCTCTAAGTAATATGCAAGTTGCTTTAAGTTTTGGGTTGTTACGAATGAAAGCAGCAACGAATCTTTCTGCACAAGTCTTTGTATGGATAGGTATTTATTCCTGTTAGCTGAGTCTCTAAATACAGTTTACTTAGAAGAAATGGCCACTTTCCCAAAGTAAGTATCTGTTTCAAGATTTCATATATCAATGTGTGAATTCTAGTCACTCTATATCCACTAATGACATCAGTCTTTCATATTTTAGCTATTTCAGTAGTATGGAATGCTCTCATTTTATATTTTCACTTGTGTTTTCTTTTTAAAATTAAGAATTTTAAAAATTCTTGATAATTACATACATATGTACAATGTATCTTGATCATGAGCATCCCCAACTCCTCCCTGTCTCCTTCTGGATCCAACCCCTCAGTACATCCTCCTCCTGTCTTCATGACCTTTTTTTTTGGTAAAAATGACCCACTGAGTCCAATTAGTGCTTCCTGAATGTTCATGGGTATGAAGCCATGCACACCAGCATGGGTAGTCTACCAGAAGCCTTTCCCCTAACACAGTGACTCTCCTTCCCCCAGCAGATGATGTGAGTAGCTCCTCAACTAGAGGGGGCACCTCATGAGTCCCCTTCCCAATCCATGCTGGAATGTCGACTAGCATGATCACATGCAACCCAAGATGGCAGCATTTCTTCATTCTTCCCCCATTCTGTGGCTATTAAATTCTTTACCCTCATCTCCAAGAGATGTTTCTTGAGCCTTGAGTGAGTTGATTTAGGTGTTCCATTCAAGTCTGAGCACTAAATGGGTACTTACTCTCAGCAATTTGACCTGCTATGAGTCTCTGCATTAATTACTATCTACTGCAAAAAGAAACTTCTCTCACTAAGACTGAGAGCTACATTTATCTATGGGTATAAGCAAATATTTAGAAAGCAGTTGACAACTATTAACTATTTTTTCTAACTATTGTTAGCCAAATAATAGTTGTAGGTCCTCCTTTCTCCCACCTAACTCCAGAGACTATGATCTATCAGTCATGGTCTTTTGACCAGGTTTACAGTACCAGACATGGATTCCTCCTGTGGAGCAGGCCTAAAATGCAACCAGAAAGTAGTTGGTTACCCCCATAACAGTCATGTCCTATGATTTCATAAATAGGCATATCTTGACTGATTTTGAGTATGATAGCATGCAGATTCACTACTGAGAATGATCATTAATGGCTTTTCTCACTCAGAAACCTATGTAGAACCTCCTAGCATTTCAAAATCTGCCAGTGGGGAGGAATTTTTCAGGTTTCTGCCAGCTATTTAACTTTGGGTCTTACCATGAAGTTATGGTGGTCAACAAAAAGTAATGGCAATAATAGCCTTTGTTGTTTGGGGAGCTTCTGGGGCTTTCTTGACCAATAGTTTGTTGAAGGGGGATAGCCAACACACTGGCACTGAGATTTTCATCTAGCAACTCATGTCTTCTGGGAGAATCGTTATCTATCCACATTTGCATTTTCTTATAGCTAATGATGTTGATCATCTCCCAACTGCTTATTGGGTATTTGCTTACTCCCTTTTCAAATCTTTTGCTAACATTATTATTTGTATTATATCTATGCTTTGTGTGTAGGATTTTTTTACTTAAGTTTGTTAGATATGCTCTATGTAAAACCCCTAAGCTGAAGTCTGGCAGTCTGGTGGAGATCTGTTCAATAGCTTCTACTTTGACAGGATATTATATAGTTCAGGCTGGTTTCAAAGTGACTAGGGTGGATCTTGAATCTCTTGCTTCAGCATCATGAGTTCTGGGATGATAAGAAATATCACTATACTCTTCATCATCATCATGCTGTCATTTGATGAAGAGACATATTTGATTTTGATTGACTCTTTTTCCTTGATGGCCTAATTTTCACTTGAGAGGCTCTTTTCAGCCCCAAGGCATAGTAGGCACAGTAGAACAAGGAGCTCCAAAAGAACCTAAGATAATGGAATGCAATGGGATGGTGGGACCGTCACCTTTTAGGGTAGAGGACTCCAACAGTGTGGCTGTGAGAAGGCACAGTGATCATGAACCACACAGCAGTCCATTATGCTGCTCATACTTCCCAACACCTTTCCATCCTATGTAATTTCAGACATGGATTTACATGTAACTCTTGCTTCGTTCCCCTCACCCCCACCCCCTGAAGAGTTGTGGAAAGGCAGAAAGGGAAGACTGCAAAACTCAAATCTGACTCTCATCACATATTTGCTTTTCTGCAAAAATATCCCTGAGGCATGTTAGTCCATGGAACAGTTGCCAAGAAGTTGCTCTGTGCAGTTGGGAGGCCATATGAAAGCCAGAAGTTGACAATCCATGAGGACCCAGAACCAACTCCCAAGCAAGCTACCAAAGGCATCTAGTCTTTTCATCTTTAATGGCTTCTTTAAACACTCCTCTGTTGGGATAACATTTTTTTTTGTGTACTGTGTAATGGTTATCTCTGTATATTCAAATGTTGATTGCTGTACCAGCAGAGAACTGAGTATTAGCAAGACTTTGGTATTGTTATTCTCATGGCTCATGTTTTGTAAACCCTCTTCCTCCCTCAGTTGTTGATTGACTTACTAAAGATCTGACAGCCAATAGCTAGACAGGAAAGGGAAGGTGGAATTTCTGAGGTGAGAGAGGGTCTTTGTGAGAAGAATCAGAAGCAGAAGATTTGCCAGCATGACACAGGAAGGACAGGTACCAGGGCTGAGAGAGAGAGGGAGGGAGAGAGAGAGAGAGAGAGAGAGAGAGAGAGAGAGAGAGAGAGAGA
>CAJQZJ010032812.1:960043-974194 GCA_907164525.1 Lophiomys imhausi
GAGAGAGAGAGAGAGAGAGAGAGAGAGAGAGAGAGAGAGAGAGAGAAAGAACAGGCCATGAAGCAGGACGTAGACCAAGATTTGTCAGGTTAGAGTGGCTAAGAATCTGCCTAGCCATAGTGCCTAAGCTTTTATAAATATTAATAACTCTCCATGTCTTATTTTGAGAGCTGACAGGTTCAGAAAGTCATGCTATACCCCTCCCTCTAAATATCATTTTAAAATATACACTAGAAAATTTTCAAAGAACAAATAAAAATATTATAGAAGCACTAACATATAATTTCCACAAACAATCTCACTTCTATGAATTAAGTGTTTAATTTTTCCAGAATGTAGCATACACCAAAGTAAAGGGCATAAACATTGCCAATAACTTGTCCAGTTTTATAGGTTCTTTTTAAAAAATATTTATTTATTACTTCAGGTTAAATCTCCATCACAGTATCCTCTTTCCACCCCTCCCAGTCCCATCCTCCCACCCTCTACCCCCTATCCCTTCCATCCCACTCCTGTGGAGTGGAGTGTCCCTACATAACAGTCCCCCACCCCAGTTCAGCAGTCATATGAGGGCCAAGAGCCTCCTCATACACTGTGGGCCTACAAGCCAGCACCATTAGGGCAAAGTGTCTCATTGACAGGAAACAAAGTCTATGTTCATGTTCCCTTTGGTGCCTTGGTTGTAGTATAGTTATCCTGTACTATATGGCTAAAATCCAACTATAAGTGAATAGATGCCATATGCATCCTTCTGAGTCTGGGTTAGCTCACTCAGGATGAGCTTCTCTAGTTCCATCCATTTGGCTGCAAATTTCATGATTTCATTGTTTCTGATAGTTGAGTAATATTCCACTGTGTAGATGTCCCACAGTTTTTTAATGCATTCTTTGGTTAAGGGACATCTGGGTTGTTTCCAGTTTCTAGCTATTACAAATAAGGCTGCTATGAACATAGATGAGGAAACTTCCTTGTGATTTGGTGAGGAGTCATTTGGATGTATACCCAGAAGTGGTATGTCTGTGTCCCGAGGCAGAGCTATTCCAAGTTTTCTAAGATATCACCAGACTGACCTCCATAGTGGTTGTACAAGCCTGCACTCCACCAGCAATGGAGGAGGGTTCCCCTTTCTCTACACCCTCATCAGCATGTGCTGTCATTTGAGCTTTTGATCTTAGCCATTCTGACAGGTGTGAGATGGAATCTCAGAGTTGTCTAGAGTTGCATTTCTCTGCTGATTAAGGATGCTGAGCATTTCTTCAAGTGTCTCTCAGCCATTAGGGGCTCCTCCTTTGTGAAATCTCTGTTTAGCTCTGTTTCCCATTTTTTGATTGGATTATTTGGTTTCTTGGCATTTAATTTCTTGAGTTCTTTGTAAATTTTTGGTATTAGCCCTCTGTCAGATGTGGGGTTGGTGAAGATTTTTTTCCCAATCTGTAGGCAGCTGTTTTGTTCAAATGACAGTGTCTTTTGCCTTACAGAAGCTTTTCAGTTTCATGAGGTCCCATTTATTAATTGTTGGTCTTAGATCCTGAGCTGTTTGTGTTCTGTTCAGGAAGTTGTCACCTGTACCAATGAGTTCGAGGGTTTTTCCCAGTTTCTCTTCTAATAGATTTAGTGTGTCCGGCCCTATGTTAAGGTCTTTGATCCACTTGGACTTAAGTTTTGTACAAGGTGATAAGTATGGATCTAATTTCATTCTTTTACATGTTGACATCCAGATGGATCACCACCATTTGTTGAAGATGCTGTCCTTTTTCCATTGTATGGTTTTGGCTTCTTTGTCAAAAATTAAGTGACCATGGGTGTGTGGGTTCATTTCTGGGTCTTCAATTCGATTCCATTGATCCACTGGTCTGTTTCTATACCAGTACCATGCTGTTTTTGCTACTATTGCTCTGTAGTATAGGTTGAAATCTGGAATGGTGATACCTCCTGATGCTTTTTATTGTACAGGATTGATTTAGCTATTCTGAGTTTTTTCTTATTCCATATGAAATTGAGAATTGCTTTTTTCCAGGTCTATAAAGAATTGTGGTGGTATTTTGATAGGAATTGCATTGAATCTGTATATTGCTTTTGGTAGGATGGCCATTTTTATTATGTTGATCCTACCTATCCATGAGCATGGGAGATCTTTTCATCTTCTGATGGTCTCTTCAATTTCTTTCTTCAGTGACTTGAGAACTTTAGACCAATCTTCCTCATGAACGTAGATGCAAAAATACTTAATAAAATACTGATAAACCGAATCCAAGAACACATCAAAAGTATCACACACCATGAACAAGTAGGCTTCATCCCAGGAATGCAGGGATGGTTCAACATACAAAAATCCATTAATGTAATTCACCATATAAACAAGTTGAAAGAAAAAAAACCCACATGATCATCTCACTATATGCTGAAAAAGCATTTGACAAAATCCAACACCACTTCATGCTAAAATCCTGGAGAGAACAGGCATACATGGACCATACCTAGAAATAATAAAGGCAATATACAGCAAGCCAGTAGCCAATATCAAATTAAATGGAGAGAAACTTGAAGCATTTCCTCTAAACTCAGGGACAAGATAAGGATGTCTCCTTTCGCCATATCTCTTCAACATAGTACTTGAAGTTCTTGCTAGAGAAATAAGACAGCTAAAGGAGATCAAGGGTATACAAATAGGAAACGAAGATATCAAATTATCCCTATTTGCAGACAATATGATAGTATACATAAGCAACCCCAAAAATTCCACCAGAGAACTTTTACAGCTGATAAACACCTTCAGCAAGGTGGCTGGATACAAAACTAATTAAAAAAATCAGAAGCCCTTCTTTATACCAAAAATAAATGGGCTGAGAAAGAAATTAGGGAAACAACACCCTTCACAATAGACACAAACAATATAAAATACCTGGGGGTAACTATAACCAAGCAAGTGAAGACCTATATGTTCTTTTTTTTTCCCTCTAAAAATAGGTTCCTCTTTTTCCATCTTTGAGAAACCCAAACAAGCTGTGGCCATGAGATTTCAGCTCTTTTCAGAAATATCTTTGAGAAAATACCTAGAATGACAGAAATTAAGAAGAAGAAAAATTTCTCGACCCTTGCTGCCAATTATCTATCTTCCTTCTCAGAGACAACAAAGGAAGCAGATGGGAGAACATTTTGTGAAATAAAGTGCCGTTTTATTTATGGGAATAATCTGTTTCCCCAGGTTGGGTTACTTGGAGACTACTTATATCACTGCTGAGCCAGTGACTTTGGAGACCACTTTTATCATACCATACCACTGCTGAACTGGTAACTTTGGGTGCTTGAGAAGTATCAAGCTGGGGTAGGCTGCCACCATTGCTAAGCATGTGACCTAGCAGATGGGGTATCCAGTCTGCTTCTGCACACATAGAAAATGCCATTTCTTCTGGATTGGGGTAGAAGAGCCCAGAGTTTCCCCCTCAAAGAGGCTTCAAAAGTCTAAAAGCTAAGAAAGTCTTCATTTTTTCATTTTCTCTGAGTTGATCTAACTACTGGAAAAATGTCAGTTCAAATATTCAAATCTGGGCTCTGACTCACTGCAGTTGGGCCTTCAGAGCCCTTGAAGCTGGGGGCCTGACTCAGTAGCTACCTGCTGGAGGGAGGAAATAAAGGTGTGGGAGGAGGGGTGGGCAGCTTAAAGGTCTTTCTGAATAGTGAGTTCATCAAACAATGGGTGCTAAGGGCAAAGGGCCATTCCTTAAGGCTTCAAAGCAATCGTGGCTCAGTTCTCTCTGTACATCTGTGGGAGAAGGAAAGATGGGAGGTGGATGAGAAAGACAGGAAAGATAAGAAACTATGGCCTGGTGTTATGTTACAAAGCTGCCGGAAAGATGTGGAGAAAGCTATCATTATGCAATATGCCCATTGTAGACAGATAGGCGGCCTACGACCTTCATCTTCCTTAATCTCAGATTCTGAGAGAGAGCCTTTGTTGTACACTGACCAGTCACTCACAGACTAGGATTGGGGTGAATGTCAGAGCCTTTGCTGATCACTCTGAAAAGGAAGGTGAGCCTAGGGAACATGGAAAGCTTCCCAAGACTCCAGACTACCTATCAGCCACCCAGCTGTGTGTCTTTCATGCTTCTTTGTCCTCTGAACAAAGTACTTCACCCCTGAGGGATGGTGGGAAGGTGGCACAGCTCCTGCTAAGCAAACAGAAGCATGTGCAGGGCCTCAAAGTTCAGCCAGACATGCCCCACCCAGACTTGTAACATAAAGAGTGAAAGGCCAAAGCCCCAGTTTTGTTTACCGGACACAAAAGTTTAGATTGATGCCAATAGTGACACAGAGCTGTTTGAATATAGACCAGTCACCTGTCCATTGGCTGTAACCTGCGCTTGAGCCCATATGGAGGGAAGGCAAGCATTCCTCAGAGCCAGATGAGCCAGACATTGGCTGGCTGGCTTAGACTGAGCATTGCTTTTGTGTCTGTCCTTAAAGGACGAAGGGTTTCTGTCCACTACCACAGCTCTGAGTCCACATGTGACACCAGTGGTATGTGACAGCGTAGGTGAAGGCCAGAGAAGTATCAGAGCACTGTGCTTGCATTTGAAAGGACTGGAAGCTAATGCTGGCAAGCTCAGATTCTCAGTGTAGAAAGGATTTGACACTTAAGAAAGGCCAAGGGAAGGGTGTCTCTGGACTCATCTCACCTACTGCTAGTCTCTAAGTAAGAGATTGGATGACATCTAAACATTGGATGACCTGATTTTTGAGTCAGCAAATGTGAGGATGAATGTGGGGTGAGGAGAAACAACACCCTGCTACTTCCTGAGTGAAGAACTACTACCAGATGTGGGCTGTCTGGGTCACTTGAGGTTGACCAGTAGGTTTCTTAGGTCACTGATGGTTCTAGTTTTCATTGATACTTTTAATCTTTTGACACAACCTGGAAACAACAAAGGGAAAATAGACCACAAAATACCCAAGCTGTCAGACTGACTCTCCTTCATCTGCACACATGTTCAGTGCTCCAAACTTCTGGGCAATTTCCCTTTCTTCACATTGCCAGGAATGTGTTTGTCCTAGATGCCTTCAGAGGCCCTGCTTGCCACAGGCCCTGGACACATGACCTATGGAGCAGGGAGATGGCTCAGTGGGTGGGGAAAGTGCTTGTTCCACAAGTGTGAGAACCTTAGTTCTGATTTCCAACATCCATATGCAAGCCAGGTGTGATCACAGTCACCACTAATCCTAGAGTGACAATTGTCAATTTTGTTTTTCCTCAGTGAACCTATCTATAGTTTTGCAATATTTTTCTTTAGTTACATCAATGTCTGCTCTGATCTTTATTTTCTTCTTTGCTTTAGAGTTGTTTTCCCTTTGCAGTGAGAACTTAGCTTATTAGCTTAATTTTTTTGTTAGATTTGTTTTGATTTTTAAAAAGCTATGTGTATGTATATGTACCTGTGTAAATAAATGTGTGTCACAAATGTGATGCCTGCACAGGCCAAAAGGACATTAAATCCCCTGGACCAGGAGCTAAAGGCATTGTGAGCCACTTGATATGGGTGCTGGGGACTACATTCTGTTCTCTAGTGTTTTAACTATAATATAGTGTGGGGAGGTTCTTTTCTGGTATGTATCTGGAGTACTAATTACCCCCTCTACCTAGATGGACATCATTTCCATGGGTTTGGGAAAATTTCTGCTATGACTTAAATGTCTGTTCATGCAAAATGCTTTTAACTGGATTGCTGTTAATTTTTAAAATTCCTTATATATATTGAGTATTAATCCCCCCCCCCCCAAAAACAGCTGGCAAGAATCTTCTATTTTGTAAGCTGTGTCTTCACTCTGGTAATTTTTCTTTTGCTGTTTGGAAACGTTTAATTTGATTCAGTTCCAGTTGTCAATTATAGTTATTTCCTGAGAGTTTGAAGTTCCATCTAGGAAGTCATTATCTCAGCATAGGTATTAGGGAGTTTCTGGTACATTTTCTTCTAGTAGTTTCAAAAGTCTTGATATCTTTTCATTTGTCCAGAGCTGTGTTATGTTACCATTTGTTAAAGGTTTTTTTTTTTTTGGCCAGCATATGTTTTTTTTCTTCACCTTCTTCAAGAATCTGATGTCTGTAGGTAGCTATGTGAGTTTATATCAGCACTCTGTAACATATTTTTTTGCTGTCATTACTTTGAATATATACTATATTTTCAAATTAGATAATACATCCAGAATTCATATTTGCTCAAGTACTTTGGATATTTTGTCTTATGCTTCTATAAATTTCATATACATATGTGTATATTTAATGTTAGATCTATTTAAAGTCTAGGATCCTTGTATGAGAGAAAAGATGGACTTTTTTTTGAACCTGACTAGTTTTACTTAATGACTTTCTGTTCTATCCATTTCCCCACAAATGTCATGATTCCTTTCTTATTTAATGTTGAATAAAATACTATTTAATGTTGAATAAAATACTATGGTGTATGTATACTACATTTTCTCTACCATTTACCTGTTGATGTGCAACTAGAATGGTTTCATTTCTCAGAGAGTGTGAATATTGTATCAATCAACATGGATGTACATGTGTTTCTGTGGGAAGGACTAGTCCTTTGGGTATACGTGCATGTATGGTGTAGCTGGGTCATATGGTAGATCCCTTATTAGGTTCTGACTGGAAGCAGCTGAGCTCTCAGAGTAATTTCAATTGTATCTCCCTGATGGCTATGAATGATGAACACTTTTACAAATATTTATTGGCTATTTCTGTTTCTTCTTTTGGGAACTGTCTATTCAGTGTCTATTAATTCATTTATTGACTGAAATATTTGTGTTTACCTTTTGCAGTTCTTTTGTATATGGTGTATATTAATTCACTGAGATACAGTTGCAAAGGTTTCTTTCTATTCTCAGGGTGTCTCTTCATCTCTTCATTCTGCATTTTTGTGTGTGTGTGTGTGAAGGAACTTTTTAGTTTGATGTAATCTCATTTGTCAGTTATTTCCTGTGCTACTAGAGTTGTTTTCTCCCCCCCTTAAAACATTTATTAAGTTATGTCTTGATCACAGTCCCCTTCCTCCTCCCCTCCCAGTCCCACTCTCCCACCCTCTACACCTTCTCTTCCTGTCCTTCTCCTTGGGTGAAGGGGAACCCCCACATATCATTCCCCCTCAGTTCATCAGTCACATGAGGGCTAAGAGCTTCCTCTTGCTCTGGGGCCAGACATGGCAGCTCAGCTTGGGTAAAGTGCTCCACTAACAGGTAACAAAGTCCATGACTGAGACTGTTCCACGCACCCCCACCTACTTGCTAAGGGATCTGTAGGAAAACTAAGTAGCCTATCATTTATATTTGTATAGATGGGATCTAGGTCTAGTCCAAGATTTTTTCTTCTTTTTCTGGTTGGTGTTTCAGTCTCTGTAAACCTCTAGGGGCCTAGGTTGGTTGGTTCTGTTGATCTTCATGTGTTGATCTTGACCCCTCTGGTTCTCTCTATTCCTCCTCCCTCTCTTACATAGAATTCCCAGGGCTCCACCTAATGTTTGACTGTGTGTCTCAGCATCTGTTTTGATTTGTTGCTGGGTGAAATTTTTCATAGGATAGGTTTTCTAGGTTCCTGTTCCTTTGGGTCTGTGGGTTGTAGGATAGTTGTCTTGTACTATATGGCTAACATCCTTTTATAAGTGAATACATGCCATATGCATCCTTCTGGGTCTGGATTAGCTCACTCAGGATGAGCTTTTCTAGTTCCATTCATTTGGTTGCAAACTGCATGATTTCCTTGTTTCTGATAGCTGAGTAGTATTCCATTGTGTAAATGCACCACAGTTTTTTGTTTTTGTTTTTAAATCCATTCTTTGGTTAAATGGCATCTGGGTTGTTTCCAGTTTCTAGCCATTATGAATAAAGCTGCTATGAACATAGTTGAGCCAATGTCCTTGGGGTTTGGTGAAGAATTTTTAGATATATGCCCAGGAGTGGTATGGCTGGGTCTTGAGGTAGAACTATTCCCACTTTTCTGAGATATTGCCAGACTGATTTCCAAAGTTCAAGCTTGCATTCCCACCAGCAATGGAGGAATGTTCTCCTTTCTCCACATCCTCTCCAGCATGTGCTGTCACTTGAGTTTTTTAAAAAATTAATTAATTTACTTATTTCTTTTTTATTTCATCAAGTTACATCTCATTCATAATCTCCTCCCTACTTCCCTCTCCGGTGCCACCTTCCCACCCTCTTCTCCCTCACATACTCCCATCCACTTCTTTTTTTTTTTTTTTTTTTTAGTTTAAGGTATATCTCTCCCCCACAACAGCTCCCCCTTTCAGTCCAACAAATGTCTCTTTCTCTTATAACAACAAATATAATACAAAACAACAAAAATAATCAGGCCACAATTATAAAAATTATAAGGCTTAGCATACATTCCTAATGTCCAGTCTATATGTATTTGGAAACTGACTTTAACATTCTACTATGCAACCATCTCCATGAATTTAAAATTCTATATCCAACTCAGCTTCCATCCTAACTTGCATCACCATTTTAAAAACATCTTCATAGATCCAGGACACCCTCTTAATTCCTGAACAACTCAAAATTTAACTATGAGACTATAACTATCTATTCTTCAACCACATCAGAGACCTGAGAAGGATAAATATTTCTGATTATACAGGAAGTGCAGGGCCAGCAGCTTCCAAAACTAAGAAATGACATACAACTGGGTGCATAGACAGTTCCCAATTTCTCTCCACACATTAGAGCATCAATCTTCAGCCTTTTAGCCTGTTTCTCCTTCAGACATTAGTTGTAAAGGAGGAATTATGAATGACCTGCCTAACCTGTCTTGGCAGAGCTAGACTGTTGACTTACTTGCTTCTAAGTTTTGTCCTTTTTGGACAGCATGTTGTCTACAGTTGAAGCAAAGGGTATTTCTTGTCAAGTGACAGGCTTGCCACTAATTCAGCCATCTCCAATTAGAGATTCTTCGATGCTCATCATCTACTTGGAGTAGAATAGGGGTGCTGTCAGGAGCTGACATGTTTCTGTAAAAAAAAATCTTAAGTTAAGAAAACATCTTTGGGGCTTTTCCTACCAAGAGATAGGCTTGCAACTAATTCAATCATCTCCCACTGGAGATTCTTCGATGCTCATCTTCTACTTGGAGGAGAATAGGGGATGCTGTCAGGAGTTGAAATGTCTTGATATAAAAAAATCTAAAGTTATGAAAACATCTTTGAATGCCATATTCTGCAGACCTCTTGAGGTTTTTGAAGAGGCCCTATCTATCTCTTATATTAGGGTAAGCAGATGTTGCTTGTCTCTTAGCAGGTTTATTTCTGATTAGCTTAGCAAGTAACTACAATAGGCTGTCATAGTACCTAACAGAATGACCGGCTTGCATAACCATTAGTTTGCATTTCTTAATTATCCTAAACAGTTTATGACAATTAGTAGTAAAAGGCCAAAACATCACATTTCATTTTTTTTCTTTACCTCCTAACCCTTCCATCCCATTTCTCTGGGGTGGGGTGTCCTTATATAACAGTCCCTCATCTCAGTTGAGAGGTCGTATGAGGGCCAAGAGCCTCTTCATTCATTGGGGATCTACGAAGTAGTACCATCAGTGAAAAGTGTCTCGTTGCCCGGGAGAGAGAACTACTAAACAAACAAACCAATAAGCATACAAAAGATAAAAAAGACTAAAAAAATAGAAAAAATATAACTAATATATAAAAAATAAATAAAAAATAAAAATTAAAAATGAGAAGTCTATGTCCAAGTTCCCTTTGGTGTGTTAGTTGTAGTATCGATACCTTCTACTATATAGCTAAAATCCTACTATAAATGAATAGATGCCATATGTGTCCTTCTGAGTCTGGGTTAGTTCACTCAGGATGAGCTTTTCTAGTTCCATCCATTTGGCTGCGAATTGCATAACTTCATTTTTCCTGATAGCTGAATAATATTCCATTGTGTAGATGTACCACAGTTTTTTTAAAATAATTTATTTTTTATTTCTTCAAGTTACATCTCAATCACAATCCCCTCCCTACTCCCCCCTCCAGTCCCACCCTTCCACCCTCCTCCCCCTCAACACCCCATCCTCTTCCCTTCTTTTTTTTTTTTAGTTTAAGGTATTTCTTTTCCCCCCAACAGCTCTCCCTTTCAATCCAAAAAATGGTTCTTTTTCTTATAACTACAAATACAATACAAAACAACAGAAATAAATAGGCCACAATTATAAGAGTTATATGGCTTAGCATACATTCCCAATGTCCAGTCCATATGTATTTGGCACCTGACTTTAACATTCTACTATCTAACCATCTCCATGAGTTTAAAGTTCTATATCTAACTCAGCTTTCATACTAACTTGCCTCATAATTTTAAAAATATCTTCTTAGATCCAGAACACCCTCTTGATTCCTAAACAACTCAAAATTTAACTATGAGACTCTAGCTATCTATTCTTCAGCCACCTCAGAGACTTGAGAGGGATAAATATAACTGATTATATAGGAAGTGCAGGGCCTGCAGCTTCCAAAACTAAGAAATGACATACCAGTGGCTGCCTGGACAGTTCCCATTTTCTCTCCATACATTACAGCATCGATCTTCAGCCATTTGGCCCCATTTCTCTGACAGACATGGATTGTAGAGCAGGAATTATGAAGGACTTACCTACCCTGTCTTGGAAGAGCTAGGCTGTCGACTTACCTGCTTCCAAGTTTTGTCCTTTTTGGACAGAAGTCTGTCTACAGTTGAAGCAAGGGTTTTTTCTTGCCAAGAGAAAGGCTTACCACCAATTCAATCATCTCCCACTGGAGATTCTTCAATGCTCATCTTCTACTTGGAGTAGAGTAGGGGGTACTGTCAGGAGCTGACATGTCTCGATATCAAAAAAATAAAAAATTAAATAAGAAGTCTATGTCCAAGTTCCCTTTGGTGTGTTAGTTGTAGTATCGATACCTTCTACTATATAGCTAAAATCCTACTATAAGTGAATAGATGCCATATGTGTCCTTCTGAGTCTGGGTTAGTTCACTCAGGATGAGCTCTTCTAGTTCCATCCATTTGGCTGCAAATTGCATAATTTCATTGTTCTTGATAGCTGAATAATATTCCATTGTATAGATGTACCACAGTTTTTTGACCCATTCTTCGGTTGAGGGACATCTGGGTTGTTTCCAGTTTCTAGCTATTACAAATAAGGCTGCTAAAAACATAGATGAGGAAACTTCCTTATGATTCCGTGAAGGGGCATTTAGGTGTATACCCAGAAGTGGTATGGCTGGGTCCTGAGGCAGAGTTATTCCAAGTTTTCTAAGATATCGCCAGAGTGACCTCCATAGTGGTTGCACAAACCTGCATTCCCACCAGCAATGGAGTAGGGTACCCCTTTCTCCACACCCTTGCCAGCATGTGCTGTCATTTGAGTTTTTTATCTTAGCCATTCTGACAGGTTCGTGAGATGGAATCTCAGAGTCATCTTGAGTTGCATTTCTCTGATGTTTAAGGATGTTGACATTTCTTCAACTGTCTCTCGGCCATTAGGGATTCCTTCTTTGTGAATTCTCTATTTAGCTCTGTCCCCCATTTTTTGATTGGATTATTTGGTTTCTTGGCATTTAATTTCTTGAGTTCTTTGTAGATTTTGGATATTATCCCTCTGTCAGATGTGGGGTTGGTGAAGATTTTCTCCTGGTCTGTAGGCTGCCGTTTTGTTTGAATGACAGTGTCCTTTGCCTTACAGAAGCTTTTCAGTTTCATGAGGTCCCACTTATTGATTGTTGATCTCAAGTCCTGAGCTGTTGCTGCTCTGTTCAGGAAATTGTTGACTGTGCCAATTAGTTCGAGGGTTTCTCCCACTTTTTCTTCTAGTAGATTTAGTGTGACCGGCCTTATGCTAAGGTCTTTGATCCACTTGGACTTAAGTTTTGTACAAGGTGATAAGTATGGGTCTAACTTCATTCTTTTACAAATGGACATCCAGTTGGACCAGCACCATTTGTTGAAGATGCTGTCCTTCTTCCATTGTGCCGTTTTGGCTTCTTTGTCAAAAATTAGGTGGCCATAAGTGTGTGGGTCTATTTCTGAATCTTCAATTCGATTCCATTGATCTACTGGTCTGTTTCTATACTAATACCATGCTGTTTTTACAACTATTGCTTTGTAGTACAGCTTTAAATCTGGGATGGTAATACCTCCAGATGTTTTTTTATTGTACAGGATTGATTTAGCTATTCTGTGCTTTTTCATATTCCATATGAAATTGAGGCTAGCTCTTTCCAAGTCTATAAAAATTGTGTTGGTATTTTGATAGGAATTGCATTGTATCTATATATTGCTTTTGGTAGGATGGCCATTTTTATTATGTTGATCCTACCTATCCATGAGCATGGGAGTTCTTTCCATCTTCTAAAGGCCTCTTCCATTTCTTTCTTCAAGGGCTTGAAGTTCTTGTTGTATAGGTCCTTTACTTGCTTGGTTAGAGTTACCCCCCGGTATTTTCTGTTGTTTGCGGCTATTGTGAAGGGGGCTGTTTCCTTTATTTCTTTCTCAGCCCATTTGTTTGTTGAATAAAGAAAGGCTTCTGATTTTTTTGAATTAATTTTGTATCCAGCCACTTTGCTGAAGGTGTTTATCAGCTGTAAGAGTTCTCTGGTGGAATTTTTGGGGTCGCTTATGTATACTATCATATCATCTGCAAATAGGGATAATTTGACTTCTTCGTTTCCGATATTTATCCCCTTGATCTCCTTTGGTTGTCTTATTGCTCTAGCAAGAACTTCAAGTACTATATTGAAGAGATATGGTGAAAGTGGACATCCTTGTCTCGTCCCTGAGTTTAGAGGAAATGCTTCAAGTTTCTCTTCATTTATTTTGATGTTGGCCACTGGCCTGCTGTATATTGGCTTTATTATTTCTAGGTATGGCCCTTGTATGCCCGTTCTCTCCAGAACTTTTAGCATGAAGGAGTGATGGATTTTGTCAAGTGCTTTTTCTGCATCTAGTGAGATTATCATGTGATTTTTTTTTCTTTCATCTTGTTTATATGGTGAATGACATTGATAGACTTTCATATGTTGAACCATCCCTGCATCCCTGGGATGAAGCCTACTTGATCATAGTGTATGATACTTGTGATGTGTTTTTGAATTTGGTTTGCTAGTATTTTATTAAGTATTTTTGCATCTATGTTCATGAGGGAGATTGGTCTGAAGTTCTCTTTCTTTGTTGGGTCTTTTTATGGTTTAGGAATCAGGGTGATTGTGGCCTCGTAGAATGAGTTTGGCAATGTTCTTTCAGATTCTATTTGGTGAAAGAGTTTGAAAAGTATTGGTGTTAGCTCCTCTTTGAAGGTCCGGTAGAATTCCGTGCTAAAGCCATCTGGCCCTGGGCTTTTTTTTGGTTGGGAGATTTTTAATGGCTGTTTCTATTTCCTTATGGGTTATAGGGCTGTTTAATCTGTTTATCTGATCTTGATTTAGCTTCGGTAGGTGGAACCTATCAAGAAAATTGTCCATTTCATTTAAGTTTTCAAATTTGGTGGAGTATAGGTTTTTTTTTTTTGTTTTTTTTTTTTACTTTATTTTTTATTTCTTCAAGTTACATCTCAATTGAAATCCCCTCCCTACCCCGCCTCCAGTCCCACCCTCCCACCCTCTTCCGCCTCAACCCACCCATCCCCTTCCTTTTTTTTAAGTTTAAGATATATCTTTTCCCCACAACAGCTCCCCCTTTCAGTCCAACAAATGGCTCTTGCTCTTATAATAATAAATACAATACAAAACAACAGAGGTAATTAGGCCAAAATTATGAGAGTTATATGGCTTGGCATACAATCCCAATGTCCAGTCTATATGTATTTGGCACCTGACTCCAACATTCTACTCTCGACCTATCTCCATGCGTTTAAAGTTCTATATCCAACTCAACTTTCATCACAATTTAAAAAGCATCTTCTTAGAACACCCTCTTGATTCCCAAACAACTCAAAATTTAACTATGAGACTCTAGCTATCTATTCTTCAACCACCTCAGAGACCTGAGAGGGATAAATATATCTGATTATATAGGAAGTACAGGGCTGCAGCTTCCCAAACTAAGAAATGACATACCAGTGGCTGCCTGGACAGCTCCCATTTTCTCTCCATACATTACAGCATCAAT
>CAJQZJ010032812.1:974594-994340 GCA_907164525.1 Lophiomys imhausi
GGTGTAGGATTCGAGTTGCCTTACTCCACCCCTATAAGGTGAGTCATTCAGTCCTGCCTCCCAGGTGGAGACCTAATTAATTCAGGTGGCGGAGCTGTGTACAAGTAAGCTCTGGTTCCCCGCCAGAAGGGCCCGTGCTAGTACATAAGTCCGATATACGACAGTTTCAAATATCTCACAGTTTGCCCGGGGTTGGTTCCTGTAGCGGGTAAATCTGCAGTTCAGCTTCAGTAGCCTTGCCGCTCCCACGGCTTGGAAACTGGCCAGTGATGTCACATACTGTGATCTGTGTTCTGAAGGCACTTTGCAGGGGATCTCCCGCTCACTTCCAAGGGTCACAACCTTTCGCTAGATAATTGGATCGTCTGTATGAGACCTGGGAGTGCCCAGGAGGGTGTGGATTACCTCTGCGTGGTTTCTGAATCTGCCGGCTGGGCATTAGGTTCGAGCTTACCGGGGGTCTCTCCTTTTGGGGGATGGGTGATCCCAATTCCTGGGTCCAGAGGCTTCCTAGTGTTTCTGAGAGTTGGAAGTGGGGTCCTGCCCAGGGATCTTCCGTGGTCCCTGTGTAGCTGGGTGAGATTTAGAAGTGGTCGTGCCCTTTGTACAGCGTCCTGGAACACTTGCCACCTTGTGACTGTTGTCCCCGAAATCAAAATACGTCTGTGCCAGCCACCGCCATCTTGGATCCCCCCTTGTTAATTTTTATAATCTTTATAAAGAATGATTATTAGCCCTCTGTTGGATGTAGGTTTGGTGAAGATATTCTCCCAATCTGTAGGCTGCTGTTTTGTTCTAATGACAGTGTCCTTTGTCTTACGGAAGCTTGTCAATTTCATAAGGTCCCATTTATTGATTGTTGATCTTAGAGCCTGAGCTATTGGTGTTCTGTTGTCACCTGTGCCAATGAGTGTGAGGCTTTTCCACATATAATCTTCTATTAGATTCAGTATGCATGGTTTTGTGTTTAGGCCTTTGATCCACTTGGACTTAAGTTTTGTGGCAGGTGATAAATATGGGTCTATTTACATTCTTCTACATGTTGACATCCAGTTAGACCAGCACCATTTGTAAAAGATGCTTTCCTTTTTCCATTGTATGGTTTTGGCTTGTTTGTCAAAAATTAAGTAATTGTAGGTGTGTTGTTTTATTTCTGTTTTTTTTTATTCGATTCCATTGATCAACCTGTCTGTTTCTATGGCAGTACCTTGCTATTTTTGTTGCTATTGCTTTATAGTACAGGTTGAAACACGTTATACCTCCAGATGTTCTTTTATTGTACAGGATTGATTTAGCTTTTCTTGTTTTTTTTTTGCTTTTCCATATGAAGTTGAGAATTGTTCTTTCAAGGTCTGTGAGGAATTGTGTTGGTATGTTGATAATAATTGCATTAAATCTCTATGTTTATTTCAATAGAATGGCTATTTTTATTATGTTGATTCTACCTAAGGCCAAGCATGGGAGATCTTTCCTTCTTCTAATATCCTTTTCAATTTATTTCCTCAGGGACTTGAAGTTCTTGTCATACAGGTCTTTCACTTGCTTGGTTAGAGTTACTCCCAGGAATTTTTATATTATTTGTGGCTATTGTAAGGGTGTTTCTGTAATTTCTTTCTCAAGCCATTTATCTTTTGGGTAAAGAAGGGTTACTGATTTTTTGAGAATTAATTTGTATCCAGCTACATTGTTGAAGGTATTTATCAGTTGTAGGATTTCTCTGGTGAAATTTTTGGGACCACTTATGTATGCTATCATATCATCTGCAAAAAGGGATACTTTGACTTCTTTCTTTCCAATTTTTATTTCCTTGATCTCCTCTATTTGTCTTATTGCTCTGGGTAGAACTTCAAGTACTATGTTGAAGAGATATGGAGAGTGTGGGCAGCCTTGCCTTCTCCCTGCTTTTAGTGGAAATGCTTTCAGTTTCTCTCCACTTAATTTAATGTTGGCTACTGGCTTGCTGTATATTGCCTTTATAATGTTTAGGAATAGTCCTTGTATGTCAGCTTTCTTTAACACATTAGCATGAAGAGGTGTTGGATTTTGTTAAATGCTTTTTTGGCATCTAGTTAGATGATCATGATGTTTTTTTTTTTCTTTCAGCTTGTTTATATGGTGGATTATGTTGATGGATTTTCATATGTTGAATGACCCTTCCATTCCTGGGTTGAAGCCTACTTGATCATGTTGTATAATACTTTTGATATGTTCTTGGATTTGTTTTGCAAGTATTTTTTTTAATTTTAAATATTTATTACTTCAAGTTACATCTCCATCACAGTGTCCTCTTTCCACCCCTCCCAGTCCCACCCTCACACCTTCTACCCCCCTCTCCCTTCTCTCCTACTCCTCAGGAGTGGAGTGTCCCTACATATCAGTCTCCCACCCCAGTTCAGTAGTCATATGAGGAATCAGAGCTTCCTCCTATACTGGGGGCCTACATGGCAGCACCCCTAGGGCAAAGTGTCTCATTAACAGGTAACAAAGTCTATGTTCCTGTTCCTTTTGGTGCATTGGTTGTAGTATAGTTATCCTGTCCTATATGGCTAAAATCCAATTATAAGGGAATAGATGCCATGTGCATCCTTCTGAGTCTGGGTTAGCTCACTCAGGATGAGCTTTTCTAGTTCCATCCATTTGGCTGCAAATTGCATGATTTCACTGTTTCTGATGTCTGAGTAGTATTCCATTGTGTAGATGTATCACAGTTTTTTAATCCATTCTTTGGTTGAGGGACATCTGGGTTATTTCCAGTTTGTAGCTACTACAAATAAGGCTGCTATGAACATAGATGAGGAAACGTCCTTGTGGTTTGGTGAGAAATAATTTGGATGTATACCCAGAAGTGGTATGGCTGGGTCTAACTCTAACCAAGCAAGTGAAAGACCTGTATGACAATAACTTCAAGCTTTTGAAGAAAGAAATTGAAAAGGATATAAGAAGATGGGAAGGTCTCCCATACTCATGGATAGGTAAGATCAACATAATAAAAATGGCCATCCTACTGAAAGCACTACACAGATTCAATGCAATTCCAATCAAAATACCAACAAAATTCTTTATAGACCTGGAAAAAACAATTCTCAACTTCATATGGAATAACAAAAAACCCAGAATAGGTAAATCAATCTTGCACAATAAAAAGTATCAGGAGGTATCACTATTCCAGATTTCAACCTATACTACAGAGCAATAGTAATAAAAACAGCATGGTAGTGGTATAGAAACAGACCAGTTGATCAAGGGAATTGAATTGACGACCCAGAAATGAACCCACACACCTATGGTCACTTAATTTTTGACAAAGAAGCTAAAAATGTACAATGGAAAAAGGACAGCATCTTCAACAAATGGTGGTGGTCTAACTGGATGTGGACATGTAAAAGAATGAAATTAGACCCATACTTATCACCTTGTACAAAACTTAAGTCCAAGTGGATCAAAGACCTTAACATAAGGCCTGACACACTAAATCTATTAGAAGAGAAAGTGGGGAAAACCCTCGAACTCATCGGCACTGGTGACAACTTCCTGAACAGAACACCAACAGCTCAGCATCTAAGACCAACAATCAATAAATGGGACCTCATGAAACTAAAAAGCTTCTGTAAGGCAAAAGACACTGTCATTCAATCAAATCGTCAAGCTACATATTGGGAAAAAAATCTAACAACCCCACATCTGACAAAGGGCTAATATCCATAAATTACAAAGAACTGAAGAAATTAAATGCCAAGAAACCAAGTAATCCAATCAAAAAATGGGGAACAAAACTAAACAGAGAATTCACAAAGGAGGAATCCCTAATGGCTGAGAGACACTTGAAGAAATGCTCAGCATCCTTAATTATCAGAGAAATGCAACTCAAGACAACCCTGAGATTCTATCTCATACCTGTCAGAATGGCTAAGATCAAAATCTCAAATGACAGCACATGGTGGTGAGGTTGTGGATAAAGGGGAACACTCTTCCATTGGTGGTGGGAGTGCAAACTTGTACAACCACTATGGAAATCAGTCTGGTGAGTATCTTAGAAAATTTGGTTTGCAAGTATTTCATTGAGTATTTTTGCATCTATGTTCATGAGGGAAATTGGTCTGAAATTCTTTCTTTGTTGGGGCTTTATGTGGTTTGGGTATTAGGGTGACCGTGGCCTCATAGAATGAATTTGGCAGTGCTCCTTCTATTTCTATTTTGTAGAAAAGTTTGAGGAGTATTGGTGTTAGCTCTTCTTTGAAGGTCTGGCAGAATTCTGTGATGAAACCATCTGGCCTAGGGCGGTTATTTGGTTGAGAGACTTTTTGATGACTGCTTCTATTTCCCTAGGGGTTATAGGACTGTTTAATTTGTTTACCTGATCTTGATTTAACCTTGGTACTTGGAATTTATCAAGAGCATTGTCCATTTCACTTCGGTTTTCCAATTTTGTGGACTATAGTTTTTTGAAGTAAGATCTAATGATTCTTTGGATTTCCTCAGTTTCTTGTTATTTCGCCCTTTTCTTTTCTGATTTTGTTGATTTGGATATTTTCCCTATGTCTTTTAGTTAGATTGGCTAAGAATTTTCTTGATTCGTTGTATTGTTTCTAAGTTATTGATATCAGCCCTCAGTTTGATGATTTCCTGATGTCTGCTCCTCTTGGGAGTGTTTGTTTCTTTTTTTTCTAGAGTTTTCAGTTGTGTTGTTATGTTCTTAGTATGAGCTGTTGCTAATTTCTTTTTGAAAGCACTTAGTGCTATGAACTTTCCTCTTTCATTGTGTCCTATAAACTTGGGTATGTTGTGCCTTTGTTTTCAGTGAATTATAGGAAGTCCTTGATTTCCTTCTTTATTTGATCCTTGACCAAGTGGTCATTGAGTAGTGAGTTGTTCAGTTTCCATGAATGTGTAGGCTTTTTTTTATTTCGTTGTTGTTGAAATGCAGCTTTAGTCCATAGTGATCCAATAAAATACAAGGGGTTATTTGTATTTTCTTGTATTGCTTGAGGCTTGCTTTGTGACCAACTACATGGTCAACTTTGGAGATGGTTCCATGAGGTACTGAGAAGAAGATATATTCTTTTGTATTTGGGTGAAACATTCTGTAGATATCTGTTAGGTCCATTTGGTTCATGACCTGTTTGTTTCATTATTTCCCTGTTTGGTTTCTGTCTTGATGACCTGTCAGTTGATGGGAGTGGGGTGTGGAAGTCTTTATTAATGTGTGAGGAATCAATGTGAGGTTTAAGCTTTAGTAGTGTTTCTTGCATAAATATGGGTGCCCTTATATTTGGGGCATAGATATTCAGGATTGAGATGTCATCTTGTTTAATTTTTCCTTTGAGTATGTAGTTTCCTTCCTTATCTTTTTTGATTAATTTTGGTTGAAAATCTATTTTATTTGATAATTGGGATGGCTACTCAAGTTTGCTTCTTGGGACCATTTTCTTGGAAGACTATATTACAACCCTTTACTCTGAGGTAAATTCTATCTTTGTTGGTGAGGTGCATTTCTTGTACACAGCAGAACGACTGGTCATGTTTCTGAATCCATTCTGTAAACATGTGTCTTTTTATTGGGGAATTTAGTCAGTTTATGTTGAGAGATATTAGTGACCATTGTTCATTATTTCCTGTTATTTTGGTGTAGATGGTAATAGTGTGTTTGTATGTTTCTTTTGGCTTTGCTGCAGTGTCGTTATTTGTTTTCTCTGGTTTCTTGGGTGTAGTTATCTACTCTGGGTTGGAGTTTTTCTTCTAGGATCTTCTGTAGGGCTGGATTTGTGGATAGATATTGTTTAAATTTAAGCTTCTTGTGGAATACCTTGTTTTCCTCCTCTATGGTGATTGAAAGTTTTGCTGGGTATAGTAGTCTGGGCTGGCACCTGTGATCTCTTTGGGCTTGTAGAACATCTGTCCAGGTCCTTCTCACTTTTAAAATTTCTGAGGAGAAGTCAGGTGTGATCCTGATGGGTCTGCCATTATATGTTACTTGGCATTTTTATCTTATAGCTCTTAATACTCTTTCTTTTTTTTCTGTACACTTGGAGTTTCAATTATTATGTGGCAGAAGGAATTTCTTTTCTAGTCTATTCTATTTGATGTTCAATATGCCTCTTGGACTTTTACAGGCATCTTTGGGAAATTTTCTTCTATGATTTTACTGGAAATGATTCCTGGTCCTCGGAATAGGGAGTCTAACCTTTCATCTATTCCTATAATTCTTAGATTCCATCTTTTTGTTGAGTCCTTGATTTCTTGGATGTTATGGGTGAGAACTTTTTTAGATTTCTCATTTTCTTTGACTGTTGTACTGATTTCTTCAATTGAGCCTTCCACACTTGAGATTTTGTCTTCCATCTCTTGTATCCTATTGGTGATGCTCATGTTCATTCCTGTTCTCATTCCTAGGTTTTCCACCTCCAGGATTGCTTCTGCTTGTGTTTTCTTTATTGCTTCCATTTCCACTTTCAGGTCTTGAACTGTTTTATTCATTTCCTTCTCCAGCTTGATTATCTTTATCTGTATTTCTTTAATTGCTCTGTCCCTTTCCTTCTCTTGTTTGACTGAATTTTCCTGGATGTCTTTAATGGAATTCTCTATTACTTTCATCTTCTGGATTGAGTTTTCCTGGATGTTTTTCATGAATTTCTCCATTGCTTTCATCTGTTGCATTGTGATTTCTTTAAATTCTTTAAGGGATTAATTTTCTTCTTTTAAGACCTCTATCATTTTTATAAGTATAGATTTGTCACCATTTTCCTATTTTTCAGTGGTGGTTGGATGGTCAGAGCTTGCTGTATTAGCATAGCTGACTTTTGTTGGAGTTATGTTTCCCTGACTTTTGTTGATTTTGTTCTTTTGTTGCCCTTTAACCATCTGGTTGTCCTTCGTTGATTGTTCCTCATGCCCTCTGGACTTGGTGCCAAGAAAGAGCTTTTGTGTGGAGGCCATATGATCTTAGTGACCTGGACCTCTCCACAAGATGTTTGGGGCCTAGTGTTGGAGGGTAGATTTCAGTGATCCACCCCAGCTCACCCCTTCCTGCTGTGCCCCAACTGGGTACTCAGGTTAGGGATTGGGTGGGGTGTGTTATTCCAGCCTACAGAGATCCAGGTGGTCTTCCTAGTGTGGTCAATGGGGATTGGCAGGCCACGATTGTAGGCTAGAGTTGGTAGGGTGACTGGCTGTTCCCACAGCTTGGGTGTCAGGTTTATGGGTGAGATCTACCCCTACAGTTCCCTGGGAGTCACAGATGATGTTTGTTCTTCTGAGCCGGAAGCACTGTGTCTCAAGGCAGCCTGCTAGTGCCAGCAGAATGTCTGACTGCTCCCATAGTCTTGGGGATAAATCTGTGGATGGGGTCCACCCCTGCTAAATCCAGCAGGGTGTTTGACTATACCCTTGGAGCCTGGGTGACAAATCTACTCCTGTAGTTTACTGGTAATCACAGACACAGTTTGTGCTTCTCAGCCAGATGCACTGTGTCCTGGCGCAGGCTTCTAGAGCTGGTGAGGTGTCCAGCTGTTCCTACAACCTGGGTGACAAGTCTGTAAGTGAGGTCTGCCCCAGCAGTTCCCTGAGAATCAGAGATGCAGTTTGTGCTTCTCAGCCAGAAGTATGGTGTCTCAGGGCAGCGTGCAAGAACTGATGTATAACTGTTCCCCTGCAGCCTGGGTGACAAGACTGTGAGCAAGGTCTACCCCTGCAGTTCACTGTGGATCACAGCAGGAGTATGTGCTTCTCAATCAAAAGCACTGTGTCTCAGGGCAGCCATCAGAGCCAGTGGGGAATCTGTCAATTTGGGTCTGTTGTTGTGTTCTTCTGCTGAGGTTCCCTGAGAGTTCCAAATGTCATTTGTGCTCCCCACCCAGAGGCCCTTGGGCAGCTGTGCTTCACTGCTACAGGGTGGAAATTCTCGACACTACAGCCTACATGCCCAGCCCAAGGGCTTGGCATGCTGGCATAGTGCTGCAACTCCAGATAGGTTGTCCACCTCCCAGCTTGACTGGCTAGCCAGCTGCTGCCATTTTGTAGATCCCAGAATGAATCACCCCAAAATTACTGTTCTTGTGGCTCCACTGGTCCTCTCTTTGTGTATAGACTGCATGGGAAGCTGATGGCACAGGAAGCTGTGGAGGACCTCTGCTTTGGGTTGAAGTTGCCAGCTGGGGTCCTGATTCACTGAGACCCACAAGCTCTTCTATTACAGTAAGTAGAGCTCCTGCTCCCATGTCTGGCCGCTCTGTTCCTCTGAGCACCCAGATCCCTAGTTTGAGGATTTGGACCATCCGAGGCTTTGCTGGGTGAGCCCAGACAGGCCTGGGCCTCTCAGACTGCTGCACAGCCTGACCTAGCTGGTTTTCCTTTCACTCAGACTGCCTCCCTCTTGGTTGCCACCATCTTTGTCCCTGGAGTCGTTTGCAAAGAGTTCATGCCTCTGATGATATCTTCAAGTACCATCCCTATATTTACCTATAGAAGTTTCAGCATTGCAGGCTTATAAGGTCCTTTTTATACTTTGAGTTGATCCTTAAAAGTACAGGATATATATAATCTCATTCTTTTTATGTGTCTATCTCATTCTCCCAGTGATGTTTGTTGAAGATGATATATTTTTAGACAATGTATATTTTGATAGCATAACCACCTAATTTTTGACAAAGTGGTGAGTTTATTTTTGGGTCCTGTGTTCTAATCCATTTCACTACATGTCTATTTTTGTGCCAAATACCATGCTGTCTTTATCACTATAACTCTGCAGAATGATTTAAGGTCAGGTATCATGACACTTTCAGCATCACCTGTGATGTTTAAGATGATTTTGATATTTGTGTCTTTTGGGTTCCATATGAAGTTTAGGATAATTTTTTTGAAGCATGTCATTAGAACTTTGACAGTGTCTAATCTAAAGACCTCTTTCATTAATAGTTACCATATAGATTCTGGCAAGCCATATGGAATATTCCTATCCTCTAAGTTTCAATGTTTTTGTTTTCATTTTTTATTGAAAATATTTTATTATGTGAATTTCACATCATGTGCCCTGTTCCTGCTCATCTCCCACCTCCCCTCAGACCCACCCTCTACCCTTGCAATCTGTCCCAGTATAAAAAATAAAATCTCATTGTGGAAGCTGTAGCATGTCTCAGTGTGTCCCACAACATTCCCTTTTGTCTACATATTTTGCTTGCAAATGTTCTTTAAAATGACTCCTTGGTGTGTTATGAAGCCTTTGGTTTCTGTTAGTTTGTCAATACAGGAACCTCACTGGAACTTCTCTCAGATATACTGCAACTGCCCTGTGTCATGGAGATCCTGTAGTTTTTGGGTTGTGGAACTGGAACTGGCCTCTTCTTGCGCTCCAGCAGTAGATGTTGCGGTGGGCCAACTGAAAGCCCTGGTTCTGGACTTGCAACCCCTACTTGCAGGGCCAGTTCTACTATGGAAAGGTTCAGGGCCTGCTCTCCTGAGTACTGCAGGAGGGGGAGGGACAGCTCTCCTGCCCTCGTGAACCCATCTGGGCCAGATCTCCTGTTGGCCAATGATGGTGAGGGCAAAAGGGAGGGAAGGGGATCTCTCCCTAGCCACCACCACCACATAGCAGACAGAAGGAAGGGCTGGCTCACCCACAACCCATATCCAGGACCAGCTTAGTATGCCACCCTCTGGTACTGGCTTGAAATGAGTTCCATTAATTTGTACTTATTTTTAAATGTTATTTATCTAGTAATTTTATATACTTTTGATGGGCATACAAATGGCTGATACTTCTAGGGTTTGAAATGCACCATCCCATGCTTTTCTTGATTTTTTTTTATCCCTGAAAACAGGTATTTTCATAGTAAACATGAGGAAGAGTTTTTCTCCTTATGCCGCTAACCATTCTTTGCTTGGTAGCTTTGCTATGTTGACTATGGCTTACTGGGGAGCGGCTCTCTGGTTACATCTGGATGGTATTCTAAATGCTTCTTAGTTTGAATGTCTATGTTTTGCCCAGGTTTGTAGAATTTTCTGCAATATCATTGAATAAATTGTTTTATCCCTTTCCAAGGCATACCTACAGGCCACTGCTTCCATCTCAGAACAGTTCTAATATCCTTGTGTAGTCTGCTGCGGCATGGTGAAAGTAGTGTCTCTGAAGTAACTTCAGGGTACCTGTGGAGAATTTCAGTTCAGATTTCTTTAGCACAATTCTGTCTCCATCTCTGTAGCAGCTTATTCTATTCTGGCTTTCTGTAAATGCTATATTTACACAGTCCTAGTTGCATCTCTACAGCCTGGGTGGCTCTCTTCAGGTTGCTGTTCTAACTTCACCTGTGTCTGGGAGCAGGTAGAGAGAGCACCCTTTTGTAGCTATTGCTGACCCTGGCCTGGTGTAAACAGTGTGCTATGGGCTTGGCTGCTGTTTTCTTGTTTTCTCTAATAGGGCCAGACTCTACATTTTTAAAAATCCTGACTATTCCTTTGCACTAATCTCATAAAGATGGTTTCTAATTGATGGTCATGCCTGAAGCCTTGCTCATTGAGATCTTTTGAGATCTGTTTCTTGAGTTAACTCGTGCAGGGCTTGCCTTTCACATCTGGTGTGGCATCTATCAAGAATCTTCTCAGTGTTGATGTATTCTGTTCATATTCTACACTCAGTTACTCCATTTTGGGGGTACAGATATAAAATATTTCCTTTATACTTGAAAATTCTGGGTAGCAATAATCCCAGTTCCTGTTATCTTGTGGAGAAGCAATAAGCCCCCATGGTTCCCATTTTATTTTCTATGAGTAACAGACTATTAAAGGAGGTTTTAGCCAATTTATTCAGTTCTTATACAAGAGGCTGCAAAGATATCTCTAAATTTAAGTTAATGTAACCTAAAACATAGATAATACAAGTAGTATTTGAATTTTACTGTCCACAAACCTGTATCTTATATTGCTATGTGAGGTAAAAATCTAAACACTACTTTTACTTTGACAAATGAAAATACTGAAAAACACTTTTAAACCATCTGAAAATGTTTATGTGCCCTGATGTTGTCCAGTAGGAATTCAAAGAACAATATTCTAATCTGATAGTATCAATAGAGTAGGTAAGATGAGATTTTAATTTTAGCCATACAGTACAGGATAACTATACTACAACGAATGCACCAAAGGGAACATGGACATAGACTTTTTTCCTGTCAATGAGACACTTTGCCCTAGTGGTGCTGCATATTAGGCCCCCAGTGTCTGAGGAGGCTCTTGGCCCTCATATGACTACTGAACTGGGGCAGGGGACTGTTATGTAGGGACACTCCACTCCAGAGGAGTGGGATGGAAGGGATAGGGGGTAGAGGGTGGGAGGGTGGGACTGGGAAGGGTGGAAAGAGGACACTGTGATGGAGATATAACCTGAAGTAATAAAAAAATAAATAAAAAACCTAAAGTCTGCAAATTATACCTTCGAGTCTTCTGCCAATTCTACCAGAACAATTCACACTGTACAAGGATGAAGTTCAATGGGGCTTACTCTATTTAAAAAGGAAAAAAGAGATAATGCAACACAAATGTAGGTCATAAATAGAGCAGGGCTCAGGGTAGGCAGAACACACCGTGAGAGATTTCTTACTTTCACAGGAAACTTTGCTTATGAGAAGACCTTATAACCAAAACGAAAGAAACTAAAGCAAATGCTTTACCCAAATTTATTATTCACAGTATAAAACTTATTAGGAGTAATAAAAAAAAACAGAGAAAGCTTGTTCTTGGATTGACAAATTAGAACTTCTGATTCAGTGTTATGACATGCAAAGTAGACTATAAAGAAGATAGCTATTAACATTAGATTGAGTCCTCATTAAGAAGTAAATTTCTGTTTCTCTAAAATTTGGGTAAAATTTAATATGTGTGTGTACATTGCAGAAATATAATTAATAACATGAGTAAAAGTGGATTTGTCTTTCCTACCTAGCTGGAGAAAAATCTGTTTTTCTAGGTTCTGAATCCCATTGAAATAGTGGTTAAATTTATCACCTTCAAGAAGTCAGAGATACAGTAGTTATGAGAAACTGTCATATTTATAAATTATCTTCAAAGCAACAGATATCCTTGTGTGTATACAAAGTCAACTGGGTTCTCTCACCAGAATGGTCTAAACAAGAAAGAAAAATCTCATACACAATCAAATTGAGCTGATATTTCTTTTGGCATATGGACACACTAGTCCACATCACTCCAGGAATACAATCAAAAAAACACAATTTCTGACAAAATTGGGACTGCTATGTTTAAACCATAACTTGTTTGGTAAACAAGATTTAAAAATATAAAGAGGAAAAACAATTTCACTCTTTTTTTCCCCCTAGAAAAAATATGAGTAAAAACTTAAGGCCACAACTCATTATGTATGAAATGTTCAACTCAAAGGGAGCTCAGGCTTGCTGAGCAAAAGAATGCTCCACAGTCAGTATTTCTCTGTGGCCTGTCAACTGCAGGGTGACATTTTATTTAACAGACAGCATGGACTCTGTACACACCCATTATCAGTGCCTTGAAAACCAAACAATTTAAAAGTTAGCAGCAGTTTCTGCAAGGTACAAAAATACACATTTGTTACATAACACGGTAATAAAATTTGTCAAGATATATTATACAAACTCATAGCATTTGAAATAAAGAATCAGTCTAATATATTATAGATTGATGGAGTCTAATAAAGTGATATGTCTGTCTTCACATCATACAATACTGTACAGCAATATTAACAGACTATTCACATTAAGTATAACATGGCTAAGGAATCAGTTGGAATGGTTGGTGGAGAACCTTACCAACTATTTTCTTCTATGCTTCAAACTGGGTGGATAATTTTCTACTGGCCATTATAAAGGGGGAAAAAGCCAAGAATGCTTTAGTTTATTTGTGAGGCATTTCTTCTGCGGAGACATCCTAAGCCATAATATCTTCATTCACATCTTGCAGTTCTGACAGTAGTATGCCCTAAAGGGAAGGGTCGTCCTGCTAACTTTATATACTAATATCACAAGATACATGTGGATACTTAGGAGTCTTCATGTGGAAGTGGTTGATTATAGCTGATGGAAACTGCCAGTGTCATGAAGGAGCTCATTGGACACAGAGTTCTAAACTTAGTTATGATTAGGGCACACAGGGCCATGCCCAAGAGGTAGGTGGCACTTCTATAGTTAATACTGAGATAAGTCCATATCTTATTACCCACAATTCGGTGTTAAGGAGAAGGGAACAATGTCTGCCATGAATTTCTTAGTGACTGGTAAGAAAAAGAATTTGGGATGAGCTAGTTTTTGAGTGAAAAGTCCTTTTTACAGTCAATTCCAGAGATTTCATAGACTCTAGGAAACTCTTAATAGGTGAGTATCTTAAAGGAGGACGTGTTCCTATTTTAGGGAACATTTTATTCTGGCTGGCAAGATTTTACTCCTAGGAAAGAAAATATACTAGTGTAGCCTTGAAGGTACAGACAAAGGAGAAATGTCCATGATAAACTACCGTGGTCTAAACTTTAATATTTATAAACTATAAATCATTTGGAGAATTCAGCAAAAAATATAAAATCCAAAGACAGTGACCATTGGAGATAGTCCAACAGCAACTTTGTCATGTGTTCTACTCAAAAATCTCTTACAGCCTGTCAATCTCTAATCAGTAACAATCTGTAGAATGGAAGGGTAATTTATAATTGGTCTTTTTTTCTCCTCTTGGCTGACCATCTAACAAGCAGGGCTGCAGAGAAACCCTTTCACAGAGATGCCATATTGATAGATAACACTTGTGGAACCAAGAAGGGACTGTTGGTGCTGGAAACTGACATTTTTCAAAGTGAGAAAGGTGGGACTTAGAGAAAAGTTTCACATGATAGCCTGCCATTAAGTCTAAGATGGTGGTCTTTTTGTGACGTCTTATGTATCGCAGGATCCAGTTTTCTGATCTGGATACATCTCTACACACATTTTCTTACACTTACAGTAAGAAATCTTTCTTGATTGCATGAATGTTGTTACCAACATCGCACAAAACATGGCTTTGCTTCTTTTCTTTGAAGCCTTGCCTCTGAGATTAGTCAGTGAGGGGAAATTGACTTTGAAATGATTTCTCTAATTCTTATATGGCTATTTTTTCTTCATTACTAGAGCAAATGTCAGCAGGTTTCTTTATAAATAGGGATAAGTTACATTTCCGGAACATGTATTATATACAGGCACTGTGGGAAGGACACCAAGATGAGCAAAGATTTCCTTCTTTGTCTTTATATCTCCATTTCTGAAAGATGTATGGAAATTAACTCAACCCGGACAGAAAAAAAAAAAAAAAACAAACGAAACCAAAACAAAACAAAAAAACCCAACCAACCAAACCAAAACCAAAAACCTATCAACCAAGCCAGTTACAAACTGTGCTGTCATGGCACCCATAGTTCCTTAATCACTAGTTTTCTCTACTCTGCCTTTATCAATGAGCTGGTCCCTAAAATGACCCTATGAAGACATGTGACTATGAAACACCACAGAAATGGCCACTGACTTGGATTCAGGGACAGGTTTTACATGATTTCTTTAGTGATCATACGCGCTTTTCTGAACGACTCAGCGGCCCTTTCTTGCTTACTCATTCCATGGCAAAAGGTGGCTTCTCTCTACTGTTCCTCTTTACATATCACTGGTGGCTCAGTTAAGGTACTCTAGTCTTCTCAAGACACCGAACTCTCAGACTGCTGACACGAGCAGGCTTCTTCTACAGAGGACACTTCCTCTACCCTTTTTGTCAGTATCCTAAAGTCTCAGAAAAGGACTAACCCATACTTTAATAAGAAAAGCCTTACAAAACTTTAGATAGTGAAACATCTCCATGAAGAAACTGTCATATTAGCAATGACTGTTGTATAAAGGGGTAATGCTAACTACTGTCAGTGTTTATTAGCACAGTTCCTGTTTTTAAAGACATCAAGTTATTGATATCAGATTCTCATTGCAGGTAACTGTCTTTGGTTAAATGTCTGTCCCCATCATCATAAACTTTCATAGGCTCTACATCTGAGCTGGCCACATCCTCCACAGTCCCAAGACTTGAAGAGGTTCCTTCCCAAGGGTTCTCAGAAGGGTACTGCCTTCCACTTTCTTCTCCCTCGTGCAACTTCATACAAAGCTTAAGTCTGCTTTCCACCAGGTGGAATGGATTGCTGGAGTGTTGCTCTGAGTCCTGAGAGACACTGCACCCATGGGCTCTCTGCATAGCTCTGGGTCCTTCATCTATCCGGAGGCGTATGCCACCCTGGCTCTCTTGTAGAACATCAGTCTCTGGAGTATCAGAAGCATATGCTGGTAACTCCAAAGGATCTTTTAGGGAACAGATTTTCCTGTCTTCTGGTCTGGCTGTTTTTGTTTTCTTTTTGAGGGACCAGTTTTTTAAAGTGACCAAACCACTTCTCAACCATGCGCTGGGGTGAAGAGTTACAGAATGCATTTGTGATGGTTGCTCTGTGGTGCCCTTTCTTAAATAAGCTAGGTGGCTGCTGGCCTGTCCTGTGGAGGGACCAGGCATTTCAGAAATGAGGCCAGGACTGGGAAAGTCTGAAGAAAGCTCTTCCTGTTTTCTCTGAGCCTGAAAGGTGCAATCTATTGGAGAGGAAGTTTCGGTGGGTGTAAACACAGAGTGTTCAGAGATCTGTGAGAAAGCACTGTCCTGGGAACTTATAGATGAGCCAGATGGGGATGTGCCTGGGGAGGATAAGCTCGAATAGCTAGCCCTTGGGCAAAGGTTTAGTCTCGGGGGCAAAACCTTCTCAGTGCCGCTGCTCTTGCCTACCTCAATTCCCATGACCAAACTCTGATTAATGAGTTTTTGTCCTTCAATTTGCAAAGACTTATGCCTTTTGAGATAATCCTCTTCTCCATGCAAGAGGGCCGCCTCACAGCTAGTTTTATGTTGTTTCTTTGAATAGATCCCCCTGAGATAGGACAGCTTGTAGTTCTGGTCGTCTATGCTGGGTTCTGAACAGCGCCGATGCACCCGTGAGCTCTTCTGGGCATCTGCCACGTGTGGTGAGGAGAACCGGCAGGTGTCTACATCAAAGTGTTGCTTCCTGGAATGATCCTGGGAGGACACACGATGGTAAGATGCCACAGAAATGGCTACTGGCTTGGACTTAGTGAAAGGTGTAATTTGATTTCCGTCATGATCAGATGAGCTTTTCTTCTTAATGTCTTCATTAGTAGAGTTTCTCTTGATGATGTCAGTACCTATGAATGAACTCTGTTTAAAACATGTCTTACCCCCTTTCTTCAAGTGCTGGGTCTGCTTCAGGTAATCTTCTTCTTTTCTAGAGAGAACGGCATCACAGCTGGACTTGCGGAGCTTTTTCTGGTAAAACTCCCGGAGATAGGAAAGCTTTGTGTCTAGACAATCGATGCTGGGTTCTGAGCAGCGCCGGTGCCGCCGCAGGACTTTTGGGGCATCTGCTGTAGGTGCAGGCAGGCAGCTGGGTGTACCCGGGCCAGCTGGAGCCCCAACATGCTCCCCCAGTGAAACCTTCCTGTAGGCTATGAAGACATTCACTGGTTTGGACTGCAGAGGTTGTTTCATTTGAATGTGTTCATCTTTAGACTGATCTAAGTCAAAGTCGCTCAGGGTTAAAAGGCCTTCTGCCTCAGGCTGTTCAAGGTCGTAGTCACTGAGGGTTAAGACAGAGTCCATGCTTCTGCTGCCCTGGCCAAGGTTTTTAACCAGGTCACTGCATGGAGCACTGGCATCCTCATTGAGCTCATTTTCCAAGCTGTCATAGGAGGAGTCATTCATTTGGAAACAAGACATATCTGTGGACAGAAATTAAACCATGGTTAACATTCCTACAAACTGGCCTGTGCTGCCTTTAAAGCAAGCCATGCTAGTTATGTTATTTTCATGTATAGAGTTCAAATTTCTACCTTCAGGAAGGAAGGGAGGAAGGAATCTTTTGAAAAATGCAAAATGGTATATGTGGAGGGAGTTGGGGGCACATGTAGGCCAAGGCATGCGTGAGGAGTTCAGAGGACAGTTTGCTGGAGTGGCTCTTTCCTGCCACCATTTTAGTCCCCAGCAGTAGGAAATTGAACTCAGCTCCTCAGGTCTGATGGGGGTGAGGGGTTGGGGAGAGCACCCCCAAACCAGGACATCCCCTACTTCCTCTGGACCTTTGATTCCAGCTTTAACAACAGTAGTTCTAATATATACTAGTTTCTCTGTTTATTTAAAACAATGGTTCAAATCTGCAGTGCACAACTTGTAGGCTGAGGTCCCATCCCACATACACCTTAACCCCCAAGACTGACTTATCCACAGGCCTTCTGAGGAAGGAATGAAAGCCCTGGGCCCACCGACCCAGGCCAGAAGCTCTGGGACAACAACATCAGTGTCTTCACAGGCAAAAACCTAGTTCTTGCAAAAGGCATTCTTCACAGTACCTGAGGTGTGTTTGGTGTTGCTTCTCTCAGAAAGCTCCCCCAAGAGAGAATTGATTTCTTCTCCAAATATCCTACAGCAGTTTTCAATCAGAAATTGTATAAGAAGTGAAACCTGTGCCCAATGGAAAGAATTCAAGCATTATTATTCATATAATGCCTCTATCATAACACATTTCATATGCATCCTGATCTTAACCATGAAGTGCAAAACAACAGAGAAAAAGTATAAGAAAGGACACACAAGTTCTGCTGCCAACTCATGATACTTTAGAGCGTGGTCTGGGCACAGGACTGAATCTAAGTCAGATGACAATTGTCTGCAGCCTTGGTCTAACAGAAATGTTCTATATCACCAGCTCTGGCTTTTAAGTTGGGGCAATTTCAAGCATTCTCCATAGGTGTTTGAGGTGGAGACTCACGCTTTGTTATTAAAACTGACTAAATATCAGTTATAAGGATTTACACAAGGATTTCTTATGCAAAGGGCAAGTTGCTGTAATTTTGGAAGAAGGTTCCTCTGTGGGTACAGAGGAAGGGGAAGGACAGGCAGACAGCAAGGAAACCTGGACTATCTCTAATGAGTCTCAGCATGGCCCCCTATTATACACCCTAAATGGAGGTGCATGTGGGGAGAGGAGCGTTTATGAGGGGCTCTGTGCTTCAGATGAAGGGAACTGGTACCCCACACCCCTGACCAACAGCCAGGCACTACAGGGGTGAGGTCTCTCTACTGTGTCAGTAGAAAAGGGATCATTGTAAGGAACTTCTCTCAGGACTGTGTATCTGGCAAATGTTGGCACTAGGAATTGAACTCTGGCTTCTGAACTCAGAGGCTCTTTTTTGTTTGTTTATTTGTTTATTACTTCAAGTTACATCTCCATCACAGTCCCCTCTCTCCACCCCTCCCAGTCCCACCCTCGCACCCTCTCTCTCCTCTCCCACCTATCCTACTCCCCCAGAGTGGGTCACCCCTACATATCAGCCCCCTCAATTCAACACTCATTTGAGTGTTAAGAGCTTCCTCTTGCACTGGGGGCCTATATGGCAACTCTATTAGGGCAAAATGTCCCACTAACAGGTAACAAAGTCTATGTTCCTATTCCTTTTGGTGTGTTGGTTGTAGGCTAGTTATTCTCTTCTACATGGCTAAAAGGCTCTGTTTTTTAAAGAACTACTTTCTTAGCACTTGTTCGGCCTCCTTAGAAGGAAAAACAAAGCAACGTTTGATTCCCCCCACCCCCCTGTTTGCTATAGTCTACCAGGGCAAAATGATCAATAAACCCACATAAGGAAGTTTACTTTAGCAATTTAAGAGACTGTGCTTAAGAACACTGTGAATTTCAAATGTTTTAAAATGAGGAATGAGGACTTGGGATATAAAAATGAAAAATGTCATTACCTTTTTTGTAAATTCATTTTCTAGTTCTGGGCTGGAGGAAGTAGGAGGCCAAAGAATGCTTGGAGCGATACACACTGCTAAGTTAAATGCAGTCATCTGATTAGATAAGGAATGTTGTTCAATGTTGTGTAATACCCCAAACAGATACCTTAGGAAAACAACATTGGCTCTGGGAAGCTGATCTAATAGCCTAAAGACAGAAAAATGCAGGACGTTTTATTAAGAAACTTGAAAAGACAGGCACCTCTCAGTTCACCTGCATGGGAAACCATGCAGATCAAACAGGCAAATGGGGAGCAGAGCAGATACACAAGGGTTTCAGCGCATGGGCAGCATGTACAGCAAGGGTGCTGACACAGAAGCTCAGCACTGGCAATTGTTCTTTTGCATCTTGTCTTCATAATTCAATGGAAATGTAGAATATTGCATAAACTGTGTTGCCTGTCATTGTTTCCAAGAAAAGTAGTACAGTGTGTTTTAACTCAGGCAACTTTTGCAACATTTTGTAATATTCCCAAGCAAACATACAAAAAGGCAAGATTAAAGTACTCCTCTACTTCAAGCGGCAAAGCAGGAGTGCTCCTCTTGGGTGAGAACCCAGGTCTTAGCCCTGGAGGCTTTCAGGTCTATGGGGGCCGTCATGCCCCACCCACCCAGACTCCAAAGGCAGTTGTGCCCCAGACCTGTCTCTATTGGTACCATTCTCACATTAGTCAAGCTTGTATTAAGTTTCCCTTATGTTTCCCACTGTTGTTATTTTATGTAAGTGATAGTTTTAAATGATCACTCACCAAAAATGACTTTTCCTACCACCCAGAACACACACGCATTCATACATTCTCTCATTCTTTTCTTTCTTTCTTTCTTTCTTTCTTTCTTTCTTTCTTTCTTTCTTTCTTTCTTTCTTTCTTT
>CAJQZJ010032812.1:996886-1024374 GCA_907164525.1 Lophiomys imhausi
CCAGTCAACAGCAGGCAGGAAGAACTCAGTTTTGTGACATGGCTGGATACCTCCACAAGTACCTGTTCACACCACAGAGACAGGTGGAAGTCTGATATTAGGCATTTTAAAGTTGTGATCACTATCTCTGGAGCTTATAAAAGTCACCATACAACTTGATGCTTCTGTCTCTCAGAAGCTGTGATAATGTATTAAGATAATTAGCTAATTTTGCGGAATCATTGCTTATGGGTTCCATTGGGGCAGGGACAGGACCTATCCCCTTTGGCTTATATGGCAATGTAAAGTGTAAGTAGAGACTGCTATTAAACTGTCATAAAGTGTCACATAGACTATTAACAAGGGTCAAGGGAAGCCAGGCAACTGTAACCAGATGTTAAGATAATTTAACACTGTAGTTGTGCTGCCTACTTTAAAAAAATTCTTCATTCTTGTGGGGGGGGGTTAAGAAAGTTTGGCTACCTCTGTCCTCATCTGTTCTTATTCTTCAAGCATAAATGCACCGAGACACATGTGATCTGATATATCCTCACAAAGCTGCCTCCAGTTTTCACAATTCCAGATTAACTGCAGCTGCAGCATTGCTTTAAAAGGCAGGGTTAAAGTAGTAAAATCTGCTGTTTCAAAACTGGGTTAGTGACAACTTGCAACATGGCAGTGTACTCTCCCACAGCTGGAACAACAGGTTATGAAATCACAGCCAAGAAGGATGGGGAGCCAGATCACACGGATGGACTTGCAGCACTCCATAAAATTCTTCCCTTCAAAACTGGAGCCCAAGCCAACAGGATGGCCTTGTTCATGTGAGATGAGCCTGTGGACTGATAACTTGCCCTTGAGAGGGGAGAGGCCAGAGTCATACTGTCCTGAGCAATTTTTGTCCAATCATATTTTGAAGAACTAGACTTATATTTAAGCAAAACCAGGTAAGTAAAAAAAGAAATATTTAAATGACACTCCTTTAAAAAAATATGTACAGAGAAAAGAAAACAAAGGCTCAAGCTTTATCTTCTCCCTAAAACCAAATGAAATAGATGGGAATAAGAACCAGAATTAGAATTGCCAGTATCCACAGGACAGCTCCAGAACCCAAATCAAGATCAGCACAGCCACAGGAACGGTGAGATCAGAACAGCTGAAAGGCAGGTGGCCGGGTTGGAAGGCTGCTGGGAACTCCACTGATTCCAAGCCCTGGACCGGTTGTGGGGTTAATATTGGACCCCTTTACTAGTGCTGGATCCTCCAGCAGAGAAACCAGATCTTCAGCATCTACAGCTCCACCCCTAGAGCAGCAAGTTCTTGGCCTGTGTGCACTGCCTGAGTGACTCAGACTACAAGGGCTTAGTGCTTAGGGCTGAGAGGCACAGAGGTGCTCTGGGGGCCATCTAGATAGATTGGGCAACAGCAGAGATATATGCATGCTAAAAGGCAGTGTGTGAGGCACAATCCTATCTGGGGCCTGCCCAGCAAAGCCAGGGACAACAAAGAACTTGGTACTGGAAATATAGACACTGGAGGATTAGAGTCACTAGACACTGACATTGAGTGCTTCCCACAGGGAGATTGCACTCCCGCCCTGTCAGATCCTTTCAGGACTCAAGCTTGTGGATTCAACCCCCAAACATAGGACCTCCAGAGTCTGCAGCATCTGTGCAGGTACTAGGCTTGGACACCCAGTTGCATATCAGCAGAGCTGCTACATGCTGAATACCCAGGCTGCAACACAGAGAGCTCTGACTTGGGGGCAGTGAAACAATCCTGGAACATTGCTCATTGCCTGGGAGATGTAGGCTGTACCAGATCACAGTGTTCCTGGCTATTAGATGCACATTGAACCTGAGAACCCCCTGAAAGCATCTTGGGAGGACCACAATCACAGTCTTGACATATAAGCTGCAGGGGAGCTACAGCTCCAGCCAACAGTCTGTGGCCTGCCAACCTACACCTTCATCGCTATGAAGATGAACTGGATCTCAGGAACCTGCAGGAACACATCTCACCACAACCTCTGACCTAAGTCCCCAATTGAGACACAACAGGAAGGGGTGAGCTCTGGGAAATACACTGAGAACCAACCTTCACACGATGCCCCATCCAGCCTGTGGAGAGCTACAGATTACCAAGCTATACAACTTCTACACCAAAGTGCACATATTGGCACCAAGCCCAGAAGGCACCAGGAGCAAACAGCTAAGAACAACCAGATGGTAAAGGTCAGCAAAAGAACAGATCTGACAAAAGTCAGGGAAATATGACCAACAAAATGCAGCTGTGCTAGTACAGCAAGCCCTGCCTACTCCACCACAGCTGAAACACATGACAAATGATGACAAATCTCTACTTTGGAAAGTGATAGAATCCTTACAAGAAGAAATTAAATCTCTGAAGGAATTTAAAGATTCCTCAATTTTACAAACGAAAGCAATGGAGAATATTATTAGAGATCTTCAAGCCAAAGTGGATCAACATGAATGGGAAAGAGACAAGGCAATGAAAGATTCAAAATATTTGGAAGATTTTCAGACAAAGACAAGCAAATTGGAGAAGGAAACATCAAAAACAAATAAAATTGTTCAAGATTTGAAATTGGAAGTGGCCGGGTGTAGTGGCGCACGCCTTTAATCCCAGCACTTGGGAGGCAGAGGCAGGCGGATCTGGAAGTGGAAGCAACAAAGAAAACAAAATCAGAGGTAATCCCGGAGATGGAAAATCAAGAGAAGAGAACAGGAACTACCTACAGACATGAGTACCAAAAATAGGATACAAGAGATGGAAGACAGAATCTCAGGCGTGGAAGATTTTATTGAAGAAATCAGTACAACAACCAAAGAAAATGAGAAATCTAAAAAAGTTCTCACCTGCAACATCCAAGAAATCAAGGACTCAATGAAAAGACAGAATCTAAGAATTATTGGCATAGAAGAGAGAGAAGACTCTGACTCCAAGGTCCAGGAAACATCTTCAACAAAATCATAGAAGAAAACTTTCCAAACCTAATGAAAGAGATGCCAATAAAATTCCAAGAGGCATACAGAACACGAAACAGATTAGATCAGAAAAGAAACTCCTCTCGCCACATAATTGAAACTCCAAATGTACAGAACAAAGAAAGAATATTAAAAGCTGTAAGAGAAAAAGGTCAAGTAATGTATAATAGAAGACCCATCAGAATTACACCTGACTTCTCCTCAGAAACTTTGAAAGACAGAAGGGCCTGGGAAGATGTCCTATAAGCCCTAAGAGAACATAGGTGCCCAGCCAGACTACTATATCCAGCAAAATTCTCTATCAACATAGATGGAGAAATAGCAAAGATATTCCATGAAAAAAATCAAAATTAAACAGTATCTACCCACAAATCCAGCCCTACAGAAGATCCTAGAAGGAAAATTCCAACCCAGAGAAGATAACTACACCTAAGAAAACAGAGGAAGCAAAAAACTCCACTGCAACTAAACCAAAAGAAACACACAACCGCCACTTACATCAAAATAATAGGAAATAAAAATCTTTGGTCATTAATATCCATCAACATCAATGCACTCAACTCACCTGTAAAAAGACACAGGCTCACAGAATGGATCCGTAAACAAGACCCAACATTTTGCTACATACAAGAAACACATCTCACTAACAAAGATGGATGCTACCTTAGAGTAAAGGGTTGGGAAAAGGTTTTCCAAGCAAATGGGCCCAGGAAGCAAGCTAGAGAAGCCATCCTAATATCAAATAAAATAGACTTTCAACTGAAATTAATAAAAAAAGATAGGGAAGGGCACTACATACTCGTTAAAGGAAAAATTCATTAAGATGACATCTCAATACTGAATATCTATGCCCCAAATACAAGGATACCTACTCTTCTAAACTTAAAACTCACATTGATCCCCACACATAAGTAGTGAGAGACTTCAACATCCCACTTACAACAATGGACAGGTCATTGAGACAAAAACCAAATAGAGAAAAAATGAGCCTAACAGAAGTCATGAATCAAATGGACCTAACAGATATGTACAGAACGTTTCACCCAAACACAAAAGGATGAACCTTCTTTTCAGCACTACATGGAACCTCCTCCAAAATTGACCATATGGTTGGACACAAAGCAAACCTCAACAGATACAAGAAAATTAAAATAGCTCCTTGCATCTTATCAGACCACCATGGAATAAAGCTGGACTTCAACAACAACAGAAATAATAGAAAGCCTACACATTCATGAAAACAGAACAACTCTCTACTGAATGACCACTGGGTCAGGAAAGAAATAAAGAAATCAAAGACTTCTTAAAATCCAACGACAATGAAGGCATAACATACCCAAACCTATGGGACACAGTGAAAGCAGTGCTATGAGGAAAGTTCATAGCACTAAGTACCTTCAAAAAGAAAATTTTGACACCTACTCATATTAGTGAACTAACAGCAGAACTGGAAGAACTGGAAAAAGAAAAAAAAAAAAGAAGCAAAAACTCCAAAGAGGAGCAGAAAGTAGGAAATCATGAAACTTAGGGCTGAAATCAACAACTTAGAAATAAATAGAACACTACAAAGAATCAATGAAAGCAAGAGGTTTTTTTTTTTTCCGAAAATCAACAAAATAGAAAAGCCCTTAGCCAAATTAACTAAAAGGCAGGGGGAAAAACCCAAATCAACAAAATCAGAAATGAAAACGGAGAAATAAACAATGGACATTGAAGAAATCCAGAGAATCTTTAGGTCTTACTTTAAAAACCTGTACTTCACCAAATTTGAAAACCTAAGTGAAATGGACAATTTTCTTGATAGATTCCACCTACCAAAGTTAAATCAAGATCAGGTTAACAGATTAAATAGCCCTGTAACTCCTAAGGAAATAGAAACAGTCAATAAAAATCTCCCAACCAAAAAAGCCCAGGGCCAGATGGTTTCAGCACAGAATTCTACCAGACCTTCAAAGAAGAGCTAATACCAATACTCTTTAAACTCTTCCACAAAATAGAATCAGAAGGAACACCAAACTCATTCTATGATTCCTAAACCACACTAAGATCCAACAAAGAAAGAGAACTTCAGTCCAATTTCCTTCATGAAAATAGACACAAAGATACTTAATGAAATACTGGCAAACAGAATCCAAGAACACATCAAAAGTACCATACACCATGATCAAGTAGGAATGCAGGGATGGTTCAACATATGAAAGTCTATCAATGTAATTCACCACATAAACAAGATGAAAGAAAAAACAAAAACTACATGATCATCTCACTAGATGCTGAAAAAGCATTTGACAAAATCCAACACCCCTTCATGCTAAAAGTTCTGGAGAGAATGGGCATACAAGGACCATACCTAGAAATAATAAAGGCAATATACAGCAAGCCAGTAGCCAACATCAAATTAAACGGAGAAAAACTTAAAACATTTCCTCTAAAATCAGGGACAAGACAAGGATGCCCACTTTCACTATATCTCTTCAACACAGTACTTGAAGTTCTTGCTAGAGCAATAAGACAGCTAAAGGAGATCAAGGGGATACAAATCGGAAATGAAGAAGTCAAATTATCCCTATTTGCAGTTGATATGATAGTATACATAAGCAACCCCAAAAATTCCACCAGAGAACTCTTACAACTGATAAACACCTTCAGCAAGGTGGATAGATACAAAATTAATTTTAAAATATCAGAACCCCTTCTTTATACAAAAAAATAAATGAGCTGAGAAATTACAGAAACAACACCTTTCACAATAGCCACAAACAATATACAATACCTGGGGGTAACTTTAACCAAGAAAGTGAAAGACCTGTATGAGAAGAACTTCAAGTCCTTGAAGAAAGAATTGAAAAGGCCATCAGAAGATGAAAAGACCTCCCATGCTCATGGATAGGTAGGATCAACATAATAAAAATGGCCACTCTGCCAAAAGCAATATACAGATTCAATGCAATTCCTATCAAAATACCAACACAATTCTTCACAGACCTGGAAAAAGCAATTCTCAACTTCATATGGAATAACAAAAAACCCAGATAGCTAAATCAATCCTGTACAATAAAAAAATATCTGGAGGTATCACCATCCCAGAGTTCAAGCTGTACTACAGAGCAATAGTAATAAAAACAGCATGGTACTGTTATAGAAATAGACCAGTGGATCAATGGAATCGAATTGTAGACCCAGAAATGGACCCACACACCTATGGCCACCTAATTTTTGACAAAGAAGCCAAAACCATACAATGGAAAAAGGACAGCATCTTCAACAAATGGTGCTGGTCCAACTGGATGTCCACTTGTAAAAGAATGAAATTAGACCCATACTTATCACCTTGTACAAAACTCAATTCCAAGTGGATCAAAGACCTTAACATAAGGCCTGACACACTAAATATATAAGAAGAGAAACTGGGAAAAACCCTCGAACTCATTGGCACAGGTAACAAGTTCCTGAACAGAACACCAACAGCTCAGGACCTAAGACCAACAATCAATAAATGGGACCTCATGAAAAAGCTTCTGTAAGGCAAAAGACACTGTCATTCCAACAAAACGGCAGCCTACAGATTGGGAAAAAAATCTTCACCAACCCCACATCTTACAGAGGGCTAATATCCAAAATTTACAAAGAACTCAAGAAATTAAATGCCAAGAAACCAAATAATCCAATCAAAAAAATGGAGAACAAAGCTAAACAGAGAATTCACAAAGGAGGAATCTCTAAAGGCTGAGAGACACTTGAAGAAGTGATCAGCATCCTCAACTATCAGAGAAATGCAACTCAAGATGACTCTAAGATTCCATCTCACACCTGTCACAATGGCTAAGATCAAAAGCTCAAATGACAGCACATGCTGGCGAGGTTGTGGAGAAAGGGGAACCCTCCTCCATTGCTGGTGGGAGTGCAAACTTGTACAACCACTATGGAAATCAGTCTGGAGATATCTTAGAAAACTTGGAATAGCTCTACCTCAAGACCCAGCCATACCACTTCTGGGTATACATCCAAAGGATTCCTCACCAAACCACAGGGACGTTCCTTCATTTATATTCATTGCAGCCTTCTTTGTAATAGCTAGAAACTGGAAACAACCCAGATGTCCCTCAAGTGAGGAATGGATAAAAAAAACTGTTGTACATCTACACAATGGAATACTACTCAGCTATCAGAAACAGTGAAATTATGCAATTTGCAGCCAAATGGATGGAACTAGAGAAGCTCATCCTGAGTGAGCTAACCCAGCCTCAGAAGGATACACATGGCATCTATTCACTTATAATTGGATTTTAGCCTTATAGTACAGGATAACTATACTACAGCCAATGCAACAAAGGGAACATGAACATAGACCTTGTTACCTGTCAATGAGACACTTTGCCTTAGTGTGGCTGCCTTGTAGGGCCCCAGTGTATGAGGAGGCTCTTGGCCCTCATATGACTGATGAACTGGGGTGGGGTACTGATATGTAGGGACATTCCACTCTGGAGGATTGGGATGGAAGGGACGGGGGTAGAGGGTGGGAGGGCAGGACTGGGAGGGGTTGAAAGAGGGTACTGTGATAGAGATGTATCCTGAAGTAATAAATAAACATAAAAAACCCCATAATTACACAATGATTAGACTTCAGTTATATGGAACCCATTTAGCTGGTCTTCAATCATTTGAGTACTCTTTGTCTTTTTCTTGCTTTTGCACAGAAAATATTCCTACAAGCTGAAGCACAACTCAGTTAAGACCATGCTTCTTTGGAACAGTCTCAATAATTCTGCAGAGAATTTTAAGAAGTGTGGTACTGTGATGCAGACAACCAGGGAATGTTTCTACAAAATAGGCTGTGACTGCCTAAATTCAGGAGATAGAGAACCCATTTCTATGAGAGAAGGAAAAACTGATAGTATGTATTTGTATTTGACATATCTATTTGGTTAAGCATACCATGTATCTGTAGTATACATCCTGGATTGAAGAGTAATTAAAGCTTGCACAACAGATTGGCAGAGACAAATACAACTCAAGAGAATCAGCTAGGGCCATTCACCGTCCACAGCAGAATTTAGACACAGCCCATCAATAAACACATGAATCCTTACAAGTCAAGGTGCTGACTCTATCCACAGCTGGCCACTCAGCTGAGGCTGGGAAAGACAAGCTATGTCTACCATATTTCCCTTAGCTTTAGGTCCTCAGGTGACATGGTGTCTTCTCTACCCCTGGCTCAGTGATTCTCAAACTCTTTGGGAAATGGAAGTCTGAGGTGGGTCTGCAGAGACTGTTACTACAGTCAAAAGCTCTGCTCACAGCTCCATTCTTGTTTCTTTTCCAAAAATTACAGGATGTTTCTAAGAATGTGAGGAGGAGAATATGTTAGGACTTTCTAACTGTAGCAGAGGTCAGAAGGCCTACCATGTTTACCTTCCTCTTAGAGCAGAGTGCATGAATAGTTACAGGCAATGGATAGGATATAAGTGGCATCAGCAAATCTTCTCTGTGTTATGGCAAACATAAAATTATTTTTGTCTTCATTAGGAAGGCTGAGAGTGAGGAACTCAGAAATGCAGGATGTTTGTTGTAGTAAAATGTCTTCTGTATGTTCTGATGATGATACACAGTGTAACTCAGGTTTTCTTTGGTGTAAGGGCGATGATGAGCTTGCTACTGTACCACATTACTGGTGTAGCCTTTAAAGTCCAATGTTGCTTTGTGAAATGTTTATTTTTTAAACACTTTGATTCTAGATCTACCATGTTTCTTTGCAGACAGAAATAAACAGAATAGATCTCATGTCTGGAGCTAGAGGCTGGGGTCCACAGAGTAGACTTTCCCTACCTTCAACACGGATGCTATCACAAAGATGGATTCACAGTCAAGGCGGACTTCAACTCCAGAATTCAGTTTCTCCTTTAGCTCTCTGCAGGATTTCATGTTGGCAGACTGCCTGAAGATGCCTTTTGTAAGGGGGCCTTTTTGGTTAAGAAAGGAAAGCATATCCTATGAGGAAGCAAAGGAAATAAACTACAATGGTACTTTATATCACCAGCAAAGGAGCAGGTACTTGCCTCCTGCGGCTGCCAGAAGGCCAGCATGTCATGTAAGCACTGAAGGCCTGGAGCTGGAAGGCTGGATAGAAGGATTCAAATAACAGTTTTAGAATGTAGAGTGGTTACAATCAGAAGCCAGGGAGATAGGACCTGGTCTGAGGAAAAGTATGATCACGAGATTTATTGTATAACCCGCTGACTATAGTTAACAAGAGTGTAATCTTAAAAATTTCAGAGAACAGAGTTTAAGTATTCTCCAATTCTGCTTTCTGTATGTTCTCTGCATCCAGTATAGAAGACAATGGTGTGTGGAAACAAGCAATCCATGAGATCTGGGAGCCAGTTATGCCCCCTATTTCCTGTGCAATCTGGGTCAGGGTCTGAATTTTACTTTTAAATTCATAAAGTAAGGGAGATGATGATAACTCCCCAATAAATTTACTGTGGAGAAACATAATAAAACACTTGTCATAGTGCCTGGCATTTATGGATGTACAACACAGAGTGAGACTCCAGAGTATAGTGGGGTAGACTGCTTGGGGGGTACTGGACATTGAACAAATCTTGCTTGGTAATGACTATTTTATCTATCAGTTGGAAACAGTATGAACTCAGTTATTTTCTGTTCCATTCTGTGCACAAACAACTAAACGGAATATATCTTGATGCTTAAACATGTGAGATATAAACAAACCAGTTTTTAAAAGCCTAAAAAGCAATAGGATGAGGCTTTCTGAGCAACAGACTTGAAGACTGGATCTGGGTTGTCTGATGACACAGCACACTACTTTATTTGAGTGGGCTTCTCTACTGCTTTCTTAAAGCAAATCAACTGGATTGTCTCTTCTTACTACATTTTCCTGAAGATTCTGCAGAAATGAAATCTGACTTTTAAGTTTTGAAGTAAGAATAGAGACTCTTAGTTAAAGCTAGGGATATTTCTACTCTTTCCATTTTGGGGACAGATTTACTCTATAGCATGTTCCCTCCACTAACTGCCTTTCCCATTAGTTTATAGACCCAAAGGACACTTACCAAGATAGGTTTTGGCAGATTGTCGTTCTCACAAATATCTGGTAAAGAAACTCCGAAGAGCTGTCCTGGCATTGGGGATGTTGGCGACATGGGCAGGTTGTCCAGATGTGTGCTGGAACCCCGCCAAAAAGCCCAGTTGATGATAGAGCGCCTCCTTTTAAACATCTTCTGGCCAGAGTCTAAGAAGTGAGATCAGGAGGGAAGCTTGTGATTCCTTTAGTCTTAATGTCTGTAGTTCCTGGTCTGTAGTTTGTTTATTACAATAGCTCAGACAAGCGCTTATGGTGGGGGGCCTTGTTTCTGTTAATGCTGGCTACGAGAGTCTACTATAAATATCTGGCAAATTAAGGAAGAATCTAGAGTCTGGCTCCTTCTACTCATTTCTGGGGCAGGTCACTGTACTGCTGACTAAAGTCTTGACACTAAACATCTAAAATATAGAGAAGAGGTTACGTTTCTTAGCTGGAGGTGTAGGTCACTGGTAGAGTATCTGTCTGCCTTGCAGAAGGCCCTGAGTTCCACTCCGACACTGTACAACAAAGAAACACTCATTTCTCATTGAACTATAACAACTGCAAGCAGAAATCAGTCTGGCAATATCTTAGAAAACTTGCAATAGCTCTACTTCAAGACCCTGCCATATCACTCCTGGGTATACATTTAAATGATTCCTCACCAAACCACAAGGACGTCTCCTCAACTATGTTCATAGAAGTTTTATTTGTAATAGCTACAAACTGGAAACAACCCAGATGTCCCTCAACTGACAAATGGATATAAAAAAACTGGCACATTTACACAATGGAATACTACTCAGCCATCAGAAACAAGGAAATCATGTAATTTGCAGCCAAATGGATGGAACTAGAAAAGCTCATCCTGAGTGAGCTAACCCAGACTCAGAAAGATGCACATGGCGTCTATTCACTTATAACTGGATTTTAGCCATATAGTACAGGGTAACTATACTACAACTAACAGACTGAAAGGACTAGGAACATACACTTTGTTACCTGTTATTGGGACACCTTGCCCTAGTGGAACTTCCATGTAGGCACCCAGTGCAAGAGGATGCTCTTAGCCCTCATATGACTGCTGAACTGAGGGGGACTGAGAGGTGGGGGCACCCCACACCGGAGGAGTAGGATAGGTGGGAGAACAGGGAGAGGGTGGGAAGTTGGGACCAGGAGAGATGGAGGGAGGGGACTGTGATGGAGATGGAACTTGAAGTAATAAATAAACATAAAGAAAGGCTTCACATCTACCATACTTATGAATTTAAAAGATGAGGCACCTGAAAAAGCTAAAGAGTGAATCAGGTTACAATTAAAAAGTGAGTAAAAGAGAGGAGGAAAGGATGGGGGAGGGAAGGACAAGATAGAAGAGGAACCAGGGAGAAGAGTTATTTTTGTTTTTCTAAAAACAAACAATGCTTTGTGTTCTAATGTCTCATTCGCTGAGAACAGATACAGGAAGCTAATATTTTGCATTTGTTCCCCTTCTCAGTAACTGGGAACATTTTAATGTATCTTTTTCAATAGGCAGTTTCAAAAGTGTGCTTAAGGCCCCATGGATGCAGACCAGTGAGACCCACCAGGCCCCAGGGTGCTGGGGTGGAGACATCTGGACAGATGTCTCCAGAGGAACTGGCTGGAAGGCCCAGGGAGCCAGGACAGAGGCACCCACAGCAGGTGAAAGGGGCCACCAGAAAGGAGAAGAGCAGAGAGTGTGAACTCAGTGTCAAAGGTAAAATGAGCTCACATCTAATACCTAAAGCAAACATTCATGATGCAGATTCAAAACAGCTCGTGATGAAGGTTCAACAGAACTGAGCTTTAGAGAGCCTAAACTCTCAGAAACTGCCCTTCTCTCAGGAGAACACAGAGAACTGGATGTTAAACTCTGTTGTTACACGGTATTTCTGTTCAGAAATGATGTTCTGCTGTTTGACATTGGACAGGAAATAATCCAAGGAAGACATGGTCAGCAATATCAAATGCTAAATTGAAAGAAATTATATCATCTCTACATCTTTTGGCTCAACATGTTTTTTTTTTTTCAGAATAATTGTTGGACGATAAATGAACAACCACCATTTTACCAAACAGCATCTTCACTAAGAAACATCACCTGCACTTATCTTCCTATGCTACTGTAAGAAGGAAATGCAAGGAGGTGAGAAGTTCTCTTGACAGTGGAGTCAAGAGTCTACTTAAACTTCAGATTCACGCACCCATATCAAATTTCCTATTTCCTTAACTTTAAATAGAAAAAGATGTTCTCTATTTGTCAGGAGACCTGTTTGAGAGGGTTACTAGGCTCATTTCGGAAGAGTATTTGTCTAGGACATGATTGTGGGCTCTCTATTAATGCTGTCACGATACCAGGCTCTCCTGCAGAGGACATCTCTTTGTACCCATTTTTCATGGGTTTGATGGCTATATCAGGAAGTGTGAAGACATGAAAGATTATCATCATTCTGCTCAGCTATAGCACTGTCTTCCTATGTACACCAAACAAAGCAAAGCAAAAAAAGGGAACCAGTTCTTCCTCAAATTCAGGGAGGAATTTGTCCACCAAGCCATACAAATATCTGTACAGAATGAATGCTGATTTTTCTGTCTGTTTTTTACATTTAACCCACTTTTCCAAAACCGCCTTATTCGGTTTTAGCTTTCACACACTTAGGAGTGTCCTGTCACACAGCTATCCTATGGATGTAGACGGAGGAGAAAATCAAAGTTGAGTCACACACCTAAATATTTTGAGTGACGGCCATCCTGTTTGTTGTGCCTAACATTTAGTGTGAAATGTCATGTTCCCTGAGATTGAGGAAAAAAAAACTGATCAAAGCTTATTATCTTTTGTAGCACTTCAGTGCACACTTCTTTTTAAATGACAAAGGCCACAAACAAACAAAAAACACAAAGCCACAAGGGTGACATAAATATAAAGTAAACTAAGTGTAAATTTAGCTTTCCTAGATTCGTTTCATGTTTACATGATAAAACTCAACACTAAAATTATTAATTCATACAAGTTTATCGTTAAAGCTTTCTGGTTACACCTGTTATTCTTTTTTTACTGCATGTTTGTAAACTTTATTATGAATATTATAATAATAAGTGACCATATCAAAATAATAAAAAAGAAATTAAATACTATGAAAGGAAATGCTAATAACATTTGATGGTAGCTGCTTATAGTAAACATTTCCAAAGCCTACACTTAACAAGTCATATACCGTATACCTTGAATGTTTACAATTTCTTTTTTTTTTCTTTCTTTAACTTATGGTTAAAGCTTTCTGGTTACAACTGTTTTTTTTTAACTCAAAAATTTCTTCTTGGCCAAACAACTAAGGATCCCCCCTCCAGAGTAGCACATTCATATGGGGAACAGTGGATTGGCAGGGTACAAAGGGATGTGCTGCATTTTACCATCTTCTATGAAGTTCAATTCACCTCCAGTGTAGACATGGGTCTGCGTAGATGTGGGAAAGTGGCCTGGAGTGCAGCAGGTCTGGTTCACCTTGTGTTGGAGTATGGACAGTTCATTCGAGCCCCACTCAGATACCCCACTTTCCACCTAAACTGCTCATCCATGTCTCCATTGTTGCTGTAACTAACCATTCAATCTTCTGTTACCTTCTGCTTTAACTTACACTGAGCGAAAGGCTTGGAATGCATGTTTCACAGTCTAAGGGCACAGCTGATCTTTTAGGTGTAACACAGATCCAGATAAAGTGGCAGAGCAGGGGTAGCGACCTGCTTGAAGGGACAAAGGTTTGCTAGAAGTGACATTTAGGTACTGAGCTAGAATAATTTTAATTTTTACATCTGGAACCTTCCAACACAGTAGAGCTGCTCATTGGAGACTAATAACCCTGAAGGCAAGTTTCAGAGATCTAATTTTTTTCTAGGTCTAGAGGAACTTTTGTTTATTTAATCTTTAGGTTTTCAACTACGTTTTAACTTTAGTGTTTTGTTTTTTTACTTCTTTGAGACTAAATTTTAAAGGTTCTTCCAGAATATGAACTCATCATAAATAAAAATTTGCAAATTTTCATGATTTGTTTAAGTGTTTAAAAGCCAGGTTTAACCAGTCCTACTCCTTTTGGTGGGCAGGGACAACACAATTTCACAAATATAGTCCAGACTAGACCTCAATTCTTTTCTTTCTTTTTTAAAAAGATTTATATTTATGTGCATTGGAGTTCTACCTGAATGTCTGTGTGAGGGTGGCAGATCCTCTGGAACTGGAGTTAAAGACTCTTATGATCTACCATGTGAGTGCTGGGAATTGAACTCTGGCCCTCTGAAAGAGTAGACAACACTCTTATCTGATGAGCTATCTTTCCAGCCCCTAGACCTCAATTGTTTTGTTTTCTTTTGTTAATTTCACATCATGAACCCTATTCTCTCTCATCTCCCACCTCCCCTCAGACCCACCCTCCACCCTTCAAACATAAAAATAAAATCTCACTGTGGAAACTGTAGTGTGCCCCAGTGTGTCCCACAATATTCACTTTTGTCCACACTAGACCCAATTCTTAACATTTCTACCCCAGTTTCCTGAGAAGGGGATATTTTTCTTAAGCTAACTAGAGGCAACCTCTCTCAGGAATGCAGATAAGGCATTTTTTGTGTGTCTAATTATGACTGATTTTAACCAAGCAGCATAAAATATTAACAGAACGAAATTATCTTCGTTATCTCCTCATTAATGGTAGAAATAAATATTTTCTACATGAGAGACCATGATAAAGTAGCTACTTCCTAGGACTAAGCAATACACAAATTTGAGTTCTGTGAGGTTAAGAGATACAGAATATGATACATTATGTGTACATGGCAAATATGGGCAAATACTTTATACACTTACAGTACAGGCTGAAAAAGTGTAGGTCAGGCTGCTAGGCTGATACAAACGTGATAGTGGGTAGTGGGAAAGAGTGAAGACGGAGTGTTTTTTTATTTGTTTGCCATGGTGTCTTACTCTGGAGTCCACACTGGCTTTGAACCTGTAGCAATCTTGCCTTACCCTCCAGAGTTTCATTTTCACTTCTGGTTTACACCAGTGATGAAGTTATCCACAGAAGGTGGGAAGGAAGGGTCTGGAATAATATGGTCATATTTTCTCTATTACAGTGAAGCTGTGTACTGAGCTTCAGTACTGAGCCCTGAAAACAATCTCCACAGTGGCATGTTGGCTCCACATGAAAGACGGCAACAGAATCAGTGAGAATACCGACAGTACGGCAGCAGGTATGGTGGAAGGTGGTCTGTTTCATGAGGAGAATTCATGTTTACAGGCACAGACAGTGGGACAGTTAGATCTGGGAGAGAGGCAAGGTTTCATTCCACTGTTCTATACTTTGTGATACTGCATGTAGTCCAAGGAAGCACATCATTTGGATTAAGGATTCAATAAAATGCTAAGTTCTAGGTAAACATTGCTTGATAGCAGGAATATCATCACACAGAGGCCAATGGTCTCATTTGTATAATAGATGTCGAGATGCTTTAAGTATTTTTTTTTGGCTTTCCAAGACAGGATTTCCCTGTGTATCCCTGGCTGTCCTGGAACTCACTCTGTAGATCAGGCTAGCCTCAAACTTACAGAGACCCACCTGTCTCTGCCTCCAGAGGTGTGTGCCACCACCATCAAGCTTTATAGTAACATTCTTAACTTGTAATTCTTCTGCCTCAGAATCCAGAGTGCTGGGATTACAGATGTGCATCACCATACCTGGCTCTAATCTAAAATTGTAAGATATAAGTAAGATATAAAACCATTATAGTAAACCATCCTGAAAATGATTTGGAACAATTAGAAATTAGAATTTCTAAGCTCACCCTAATTCAAACAGTATTTTTTATCTTTTCTTCTTAAAAAACAAAACAAAACTAACTATTGATGTAAGGGCAAAGGAAATTTCCACATTTCAAAATCCATGTAACAATGTGATGGAGATGATTAATTTGCAATGAAATGCTAAGAAGCAACTGTCAAAACAAGAATCAAAATTTACAAATGACACTCAACAGAGAAATATGCACAATGAAAATTTTATATTTTTAAAATGGCATCAGTATTTATCTATACTTAATTGTGTAAAGTGTTTTAAGATGAAATATAAAAGTTTAACCATAGATAAGAACTGGCTCTGTACTTCCTGTTTAATCAGATATATTTATCCTTCTCAGGTCTCTGATGTGGTTGAAGACTAGATAGTAATAGTCTCACAGTTAAATTTTAAGTTGTTTAGGAATTAAAAGTATGTTCTAAGTCTAAGAAGAATTTTTTAAGTTGGTAATGCAAGTTAGGATAGAAACTGAGTTAGGTATAGAACTTTAAACTCATCGAGATAGATAATAGAATATAATTATTAGTTGCCAAATACATATGGACTGGACACTGGGAATGTATGTTATACCTTATGATTGTTTCCTAATTGTTCTTATTATTTTGTATTGTATTTATTGTTATAAGAAAAAGAGCCTTTCATTGGACTAAAAGGGGGAGATGTTGGGAGGGAAAGATACACCTTAAATAAAAAAAGGAAAAAAATAGTTAAAAAAAAGTCTGCATTCACCTTCTATGATTAGAACAAGAACTTCAAGTCCCAAATAAGCAAAATGCAATGTCTTTCCCAAAAATTCAACTCTTCTCATCTACGGACATTGTGTTTGGTTATAAATTCTACCAATAAGAAATTTGTGGAAGTTGCTTTTTCTCATTTACTGTAGGGCCCATTACAGAAAAAGCCAGAGAGTTCAAAATCAGTACTTCATGAAAAACTATTCATAAAACACTGCAAACCTATAAAGGGAAGTGAGTAGGTAAGCTGTACTTCCTGTTGGTTGCTGCAGTGAAGAGGATGCAGGTACTTCAGGAGCTTTAGCTACTTGCTCCTTCCTCCATCCACCCTGAGCAATGAAGATGCGAGCATCATCCGCACTCCCAACAGAAAACAGAGTGGATGAAACCCCCAAGTAATTACTGTAGCAAAAGAAAAACAGATCTGAAGACCATGCGTTTAAATGTAGGAGGAGTCACAGTATCATTCTCCTTAGCTAGGTTAAATTCTCATGGGAACTGTTCATTCATCTTCTAAAAGACTCATTAACCTGTCCAGTCATTCAGCAAGTACTTACTGAATACTTACTTAGATTCTCCAGGCACTGCTCCAGGTGCTGCAATGGAGACTGGCGTCTGGCCTTCTCTTTTTAGCGGATAAAGTCAAGGATATCTCCAAAGCAGCACCTCAAAATGACCCAAGGGTGTGTTCAAGCAGCCTTGGAACCCAAAACTTTGTTTATCATTATAGGAGAGAAAATCATGACTGGTACAAATTTAAGTACATTTGCACAGCTGACATCGGATCTGCCCTGACTTTAGTGAGGCCTAACAACCAAGGCCAGGTCATCAGGCAATGGCAGGGCTGACTTGTGTGTGGAGGTATGTATAAAACAGGTGATTCAGATTGCCCAGTCAGTATGGGTGCCTATTTGAGGTTGGCCATTAGTGATGCCAAGCTTCCCTTCAGCTGTACGATCTCTTCAAAGTGCTCAGCAGCCATCTAGAGATGGGATCATACTAAGTTTGTGGTAAAGTGGGAAGGATAAAAGAGCTCAAGGCATCTTCAAGAGAGTGTGTGATAACCATGGGGTTCAGGTTATGTGTGGATACAGAAACACACAAAAATATGAGGATGTGGTGAGCAAGTGGTGTACTTGGTAGGCGAGGAGGAGGAATATGGGCTTATAGATAGGAAAACAGAATGAGCAAAGGCTGTTTCAACAACAGGACAGTTACACACTTTTTTTAGCCCAATAAAACATCAGGACTTAATGGAGTGAAAACTGAGTTTGTACCTGATAATTACAATTATTTTAGAAACTTACGGGTGTTTTAGTGTGAGGAAAAATTAAATAACTTAAATGTATTAGAGGAGGACCCAATTGAAAATACCTTGACATGCACGTACATCCACACTTACAGCAAGGAAAGCCTTTATAATGAGCACCAATTTTCTCTTGCCTCTAAGTTTAGATAACTGAACACGTATTTTCCTGAAAGCAGGGTCATTCTGAAATGGGGTTAGAAATGGAGAAATGAAAAGGCACTCTTTCATGAGTGCCCCAGTAACTGCAATGCAACACAGACGAAGAGTTTCTTCTGGCACTCAGCTGAGGCCAGTAATCTGTCATGTGGAGAGGGTGGCCTCTGATCTCTCGAGGTCCATGCCCTCTCTCTAAATCTTCCTCCTTGAGTTTGAGTTTGTTCATTTGAAGAAGGCAATGTCACTATTCACTGGGTCAGCTGACAAAGGCAGGCATAGAAGTCCACTATCCATTTCCTATTACACTTATACTTTTTGGTATCAATTTTCTTTTGTTTCTTTATACAGTCTTGCTTCAGACTGAGAGCTTTAGTGCAAGCTTGGGTCAGGGCAAATTATAATGCTCTTCTGTTGAACATCACAACTACTATAATACACCCTTTATTGTGGGGTAGCAATGAGAGAGCTATGTTCACAGGGAATTCATGTTAGATTAGTAGGCTAAGGGGAGACCTCGGTAGAAATCATATTAGTCTTCACACACTTATCAGGACCAGGATCCTGCTCAGGGCATCACAGTCTTCTGACACCCACCATGGACAGGCTCCCTTTTATAATGCAATCATTTAGGGGAACACACAGTGGAGTGTATTACAGTACAAAGAAGGCATTGAAGCACCTGCAGCACTGCCTGGGTCTTATGGTTAAAGGGGGGGGGGAGGCTGGCGAGGGAGGAAGGGACAGATCACGGCCCCTTCTTTCTGAGTGCAAGTCAGTAATGCCTGCTGCTAGTTTACAGAACCATCTTCCAAAATTCCTTTTTTTTCTTTTGAAAACTCATATTTGCAAGTTCATCTGGGTGGAAGTTGGGTCTTTGTGTTAAAATTGTGCTCAAGAATGCAAGCTTTTGCTGAAAGAAGGTTCTATGAAGGAGGGGAAGCAACTTACCGCTTAGTTGCTGGGCTGTTGCCAGGCGGATAGGTTTCAAGATAAACTGGCACTGAGTCTCTCGGGGCAGCTGTTCCATGAGGAAAGGCTCTTGGAGCTGGGATGGGCTGGCTGAGTCTTTTGATCCCTGTGTCAGAAGGACAGTGTCTCGGAGATGGCTCATTTTAATTCCATAAGGATACTCATGTCCTACAAAGAAGAAAATCCAAATGCAGACTTTAGGCTGACTGAGTACCACACCAGCAAGTGCGGCACACTGGAGTGTACTGTAGTGTACACCTGGGGCATCTGGGATAAAGAATCCTTTTGTTCACTGAGAGATCCATGTGCCTTGTCTGTAACTGGGACCTCTGTGTATCGCAGGTGGCTCTACCAAATCAGAGTGGTTGTCTCACAGAGGATGAAGGGTGAGAGGAGGAAAAAAAATCTTCAAAAGAATCCTTAGAATGATTGTAGACATCAGTTTGTCTATAATACAGGATTGTCTGTACTGACCTTTCCTAGGTCTGCAGATGCAGAACATTTAAAAGTATCTGAAAATGGAACAAAGACCTATCTGGTAAGGATCACTACAGTCCAGCAACTGAGTGGTGAGCCTCTCCCCCAAACCCACAGCCTTCTTCAACAGGTTTGCAATCCTGAACACAAGTTTAGCACAAAGTTATGGTAACTCTGGCCTGAAATCTCAACAACACCTGGGAAGCTGAGACAGGAAAATCTCTGCAAGTTTGAGGTCAGCCTGGGTGCCAGCTATACTGAGTGATAGATAGGACTTGGGCTACAGAGTCCATGTCTCAACCCCCACAAAAATCTTCCAAAGATTCACCATGTTATCTAGCACATCTGTGTAAGAGACATTTACTTATGGTTGATTGCATAGGTGTTGTTCACCAGCCCTGGGACTGACGGCTTCGTCTTATTTGCTTCTCTGAGATTGGTGTCCATAGGCTACAGTCAAAACTGTAGTGAGTTCAGAATACAGGTACAGACACAAAATGGATTGGCAAAGCAAATCCTGGACATCTGACCATAACCTAATTTTGTTGGCTAGTGCTCCAGTAAACTCATTAGTGTGCTACAATAGCTCCCTCCAGCGAAGACAGGGCCTTCTCACTTAGACTCACTGAACGTAGCTCAGCAAGCCCTTCCTTTGCACTTCACACAGGCATTCAAGGCAAATGTGTTACTGACATTTATACATTAAAGAAACCTCCAATGATTACGGCAAGAAGGCCCTCATAACAGCAACAATACAAAAACTAACCTGTAAAAACAATGACCATCTAATCTACACTGCTTTGGAAATCAAAAGTTTTTAACTACATAGAGTTGTAGTACTCAGTGAGGTTTAAAGTGGATCTATGCCAAAAAGTAGTTACTATCTACTTAGTTCTAACTTATTAAAATTGCTTTAAATATTTATGTTATTTTAAAATGACATTTTATTGTTACTTATTCACTTTTGCATAAATGACACTTAAAACCAAGACTGTCTGAGGGAATCAGTTTTGCCCTCAGAATGCCATGATAGCTTCCTATTTTCTGCATACCCGCATACACACACATTTTATAGAACAGTTTGGTTTCAATTACTCTGATCACTTGAAATACTCAACCATACCAAAAGTAACCTCACTGATAAAAGACTGCATGAAATGATGTGAACATGCATTGCACAGTACCCAGCAGGCAGGCAGTATTTTAAAATTGTTAACAAATTATTGTTATGTTTATCACTTTGGGATCTGAAACAGGTGCCAGAACTTATTTCAATTGTCCTATTTCTGTTAATTACAGAGTGGAATCACTAACCAATAAATATTTTCAAATAAATAGTTGAAATAACATAAGTTATAATCTACTTGTCAACAATTCCTTAGAACAGTGGGAATTTAAATTTCAGGACAGCCTGAATTACATAGTGAGGCATTGTCTCACAGGCAAAACCAAAACCAACCCCTCCCCCAAAAAAAAAACAACCAACCAACCAAACAAAAACCTAAAAACAAATGGAATTTGCCCTAGAGAAATAGTAAAGGAGATTACTAGTTAGTTGTGAAGACATTTAGGAGTCAAAATGGGTTAATGTCACTTCCTTTGTGATGCTAAGGGAATTCAGGGTCAGAGCAGATATTGCATACTCAGGGTGAGTGACAGGTGCACCTCTGCACTCTGTATAGAGGCAGCCTTGTCATGAGAGCAGTGGGTAGGAAATACAACAGGCAAGTCAAGACACTGACAGACAAATGTGTCCATGCAGCAAGAGGAATTCCAGTGCACAATGATCTCCCATGATGAAGAAACCCCCAGTAAAAGGCTTGGGAAGATCTGCTCGTAAAGTGAAAAATCCAAAAGGAAAATGTATGTTTCCCAACTATAATCATTATTAGCAGCCTGAGGGAAAACATACCATTGTCTAGTTCATAGTGAACACCTGATGTAGTAATATTTAGGTTTACTATTGTAGAGCCAGAGGAGCACAATGCTATCTTAGACTTTGATTGACACTCACCAATGAGTGGGTACGGTGCTGCTTCTTTTCCAGAATTCACCCACAGTTGGTAATCTCTCTCAGAGCCCTTGAGATAAAGAATTAAAAAGCAAAACAAATCTTTCATGTTAGGTACTTGAATGAGGAAAGAGTTTGGTGGATTTTATGCTATTTAGAGTCATGGGGTGCATATGGTTTGGGGGATAGTAGTGCTTATTCCTACAACCATATCCAACTCAAAAACAGGATTCCATCACTCTTGGTCCTCCCATTCCCACAATCCCTAAGCTGACTCTGGATCCACAAACTGCAATGGAATCAGACCCTTCCTACCAGTGGCCCCCAGACTGTGAAAGCCTAAGAATACACTTCCTGGTTCTAAAAGGCTGATCCCAACCTCTGAGATTCTCAGAGAATACTGGATTTAGCACCCAACGTGCTACTGCAGGGCAACCTTTTCATATAGACAGCCCCAAACACAGTCTATGGGACTATAGGTCAAGTGTCAGGGCAGGCTATAACCACAGTGGGCTCTGAGCAGAATGGCCAGGAGGCTTTCATGAGATAGATAACTGGTTGAATTGACTTCAGTTTGAGCAACTCCATCCAATCCTGGGGACAGAAAGGATAAGAATTCTACTAGAGAATAGCCCCAGTCATGGAAAACAATAAAATTGTTCACTAGTGGAATTATAATCCAACAAAACTATAAATCTCATTTGAAAGAAACACTATGTGGACTTTACTGAACCCCCCCAGGAGAGACAAGGCAACATTCTTATACTCAGCTAGAACAGAGATATTCATGCCTGTTGGAAAGATTTCATTGTCCTGCCTTTAACTTGCACTTAAAAGTCAGGATCCTGACTACTGTTCATGTTGCCCCTGACCACATGTACACTCACACACACATCATTTCGTCTCTATCATGTCCTTTAGATGGAGGAGGACAATCTAATAAGAACATTTTAGGCAATGTCAGAAACACTGTAGGGTATCTCTTAACATGGGTGTCATCAAATAGTCTCAAGTCCTAATTACACTGTATTTTATTTTTTATTTTTTTCGCTTGAGCAGATCAGAGTTTAAAGGAGCAACCTAAGGAAATGCATCATGAAGGAGTTGATCTCCCTTCCTAACCTAAAACTATGCATTCTTTTCTAAGGTATGCTTATGTAAGTTAGAAATCAATGCAGAAATACCCACTTTACTCAGGGCAAACAAAATTTGGGATAAAGTTATCTGATTAGTTAAACTTAGTAATATGATTGAAATGTAATTAAATTTTGAATGCACTGAGTAAAGTGGGTATTTCTGCATTGATTTCTAACTTACATAAGCATACCTTAGAAAAGAATGCAGAAATACCCACTTTACTCAGTGCATTCAAAATTTAATTACATTTCAATCATATTACTAAGTTTAACTAATCAGATAACTTTATCCCAAATTTTGTTTGCCCTGAGTCATTGATGGGCTTAGCAGCACAGAGAAAGAGCAAACCTAAATACACTAAGTAACATTGTGACGTCTTAAGTGTACATGTCACAGCATAGTGTTAAATATTTATTACATTTACTGAGTGTGTGTGTGTGTGTGTGTGTGTGTGTGTGTGTGTGTATGTGCACCCACATATGCAAACACACACACACACTAGAGCAGCATGCCAGAATACATGTGGAGGTCAGAGGAAAACTTCTGGTGGTTAGTCTCTTCATACCAGCTGGGTCTTAAGGATGGAACTCAGGTCATCTGGCTTGGTAGCATGTACCTCTACAGCAGCACCATCTTGCTGGCTTATATCACAGTGTGTTTAAACATAATCTCACAAATGTTGTTCTTAGTGTCCATTTTCTGATGTCTCCCCATTAATAGAAGAACTCTTCATGAGGCACTAGCAGGGAGGCAAAGAGAGCTTCCCAGGTCTCTTCCCCTCTTATTCTAACATTTCCCTAACCCCATTCTCACTATTCTAACCATTTACACTAACAAGATTTCACAAACTCATCCCAGAAAACAAAGGGTCAGGTTAAAAGCAAGACAGAATGACACGGTAAGCATAGTAAGGCTTTTCAAATCCATGAAAGAATCCAAAGCTGTGTTTTTATTTTCTGGTTCTTAAGAGGAACCAATTGCCATCCTCAGGACTTGAATCCAGTCAATATAAAATAACTGTATGACACAGCAAAGTTTTGAGAACTGGCAGTCATCCTGAGATAGAGTCTTAGAATAAAAACTACCAAAAGATCAAGGAAGTGACGAACAGGTGAACAATGAAGAGGAGGGAGTGAAGGAAGTTACAACTTTCTTATGAAACCTTCACTGAACATTTTGTGTATAACTATAGGACATACAATAAAAATGCATATTATTACTCTAAAATTCCAGTTTATCCATTATGTTTTCAGGTCACAAAAGTGTTAAACTAGAGCAGTACACATATGTCATGCCGACACAAAAGCTTTCCTGTTTTCTATATAGACGATAGGCAACTTGTTCTTCCTACAGATTCCTTAGCAAGTAGGAGGGGGCAGTCTCAGTCATGGACTTTGTTACCTGTTGGGATACTTTACTTTAGCTGAGCTGCCATGTTGGGGTCCAGAGCAAGAGGAAGCTCTTAGCCCTCATTTGACTGATGAACTGAGGGGGGCTAATATTTGGGGTACCCCACAGTGGAGGAGAAGGATAGATGGGAGAGGGGATAGAGGATGGGAGGGTAGGACTGGGAGGGGAGGAGAGAGGGGACTGTGATCGATATGTAACTTGAATTAATAAATAAACGTTAAAAAAAACCTTTGTTTTCTACATTTCGTGAGGGGCAGCAAATATAACTTTGCTATTGGTTATGTTGTGACAATACTTACATCTAAATTATTAAATGTTACTTTGAATATAAAATACCAAAGTTTAAAGACTAGCTAGGTGGCAGAGGCAAAGGAATCACATGTTCAAGGCCATCCTTGTCTACACAGCAGGAGCATGTTCCATAAAGAAAACAACATAGCAGAAGTGACTTACAGTTATCCCTAACATTTGTAGAGACATGTTGATAACTTCACTTGCTGTGTCTGAATTCATTACTGTAATAGTCTTAAACTGTAGGGAAAGAAATAAAAGGACAGACATAAATGAGTTAAAAAATGGTGAACAAGTCATTGTCAGGCGAATGCTCATTTCAAGTGTGGACAGAGTAGGGCACAAACTCAGGGTATGACTCATTTTCGTTCTGGTATGCCATGGCCATGAGCAGTTCATTCCCTTTATCTTAAAGGATATGCCCCACAAAATAAAAATGCTTCAGAGAGCTCTGTGAGTGAGAGGATGTGAACCCTGTTCCCAGTCAATCACAAGCATACATGTCAGCAAAGCTATTCCTTTTTTCTGTCTCTACAAGTGCATTTCCTTAGCCCACTGTGAATGGCAACGGGGGGGGGGTGCAGAGCTGGCCCTTCCTTGTTGTGTTTAGTGCTGTTTTCATAGTATCAGGAGAGACCAGACTGAAACTGCTTACTAAAAGGAGTCAGTGCTTGTGAGTAAGAGCTTTCTAAGTGTTGAGCACTGGAGCTACTAGGCTTGTTGATGCTGCAGCCCTTCCATGGCTTAAATAGATGAGTCTATGAGAAGAGTGGCAGTACTAGAAAACCTCATTCTGCCAGTTGGACAGGGTCATATACAAGAGTTATCAGCTAACTATACCAAAAGTTGCTTGTAAGAACAGAAAGACAATATGCAATGAAGAGGAGAGAAACTGACTAGAGTCTGAGTATCTGGAGAGTACAGTGGACTCCAAAACACTCATATACAATGGCAGACTACTAAAACATAACTTGGCTCTGCACATGAATACATGTGATACATATTAGAAAAACTAGCAATTAGTGCTCTGCCCCCAGACACAAGGCTTACTTACACGGTACAAATAGTTTCATAAATGCAAACAAAATAACATGAAAGATAAAAGTTGAGACCCACTAATATTTATCATGTGTCTGCCTTCTTTATAGGCTTTTCTCCTATAAGCCAATTACCTAATAGGACAAACTTAATTGAACTAGGTTTTGAAAACATATAAACTGATTTCATGAGTTTCTAGTACTTCCAAGGATTAGACCAAAAGGTCTTAGAGCCCAACAGGAAAGACTGGGAAGGCCCAATGTCTGTCATCTATCAGAGTGGCATAAAAATAATACAAGCCAGGCTTCAATTGAAAACAGACTTTTAGAGAAGGCTCTGCTGACCCCCAAGTGTCAAAGCCCATCCATTCAATACAAGACACGCTGCCATAGGTTCTGCTGTGCAGTGAAGTGTCCTTGTTCCTATATACCTAGTGTCCAAGGCGATTACTTTCACATTGGGCACATATATGCTCAGCACTGTAGTTAGGGAAGTGTATCTCCCTGCAAACCTCTCTAGGGGACAAACCAAATGAGTTTCAGCACACAGTCCTTCTCACCTAGGGAACAATGAAGCAGACAAGCCAAAAAGGTGTTAAATTTAGCAGAATTCACCAGCAAGCTGCACAAAACTCAAGCTAAGAACACAAGAATGACTTCCCATAGATGGTTCCTTTGGGCACTTACTCTGCAAGCTCAGGTCCCTGAAGGAGACTCTGCCACTGCAGCTCCATCAGGGAAATGCTTGAGTGTGTCACTGTACCATTATCATACCCATGACTACATCTCACATCTTTTCTTCGAAAATAAGTATGACATCAGTTTTTTAAAGCATGTATTTCTCATACATTAAAAAGTGATAAAAAATGGGAAATTTCATGAAAAAATCCTTAATGAAACCAATCAAATCGAAGCAAGCAGAAATACAGTAGCTTTGTGTGTTTGTCTTTGTTTTTTTCTGTTTTACTAGGGGACATCTTAGGTACTTTCTTAGCCTAAATTTTTGAGTATTTCCTTTAAGCAGTGAGATCTGGACTTTAGGAGTTGGTCAGAACATTTCTGTAACTCTTGTTTTACTAAAACAGAACTGATGGACCATATTTGCATACACAGCATCATGAAAAGACAAGTTCCCATCTTGTTCATGAGGGATAACAGCTTGGCTCTAATGCTACAATTTCAGCCAACAAAGAACACATGTTTACCATAGAAATAAGGTGATTTCTAGATAATTCCATCTCTTTCAAATCCATTCTTTAATCTCAGGGATTTAATTCATAAGAACTCAAAGAATGAAAACATTTTCAAAGCCACCCAACTGCAGAGTTGACAAGTTGGGAAGAACTACTCAATATTAACAGCAAGTTCCTCCTTGTGGCTTCACTACAAGCTTCTGCGCTGTTCCTGAAAGAACCCAGACAAATACTCATGCCATGAGAAGAGATTTCTGACAAGCAATATTCTATCCAAGGGTACATGCTCAAAACTGCAGTTAATATGGATTTCCCTTGGTTCATTCTCTCTAGCATTTGCTTTTCATGCATAGAAAGATACACATAAATGCACTCCCCACACACCAAGGTACTTCTAAATGCCTGCCTTCTCTAGCACACACGGTCTATCTGTCCCCTTGCCTGTCTCCTTTTCATCCACAATGTTTCCTGTCTTATGCAGTGACATGGAATGTAATTTTCTGGCTCAGAAACACTTACATAGGCACAATTTCCAATGTCCTTGGCGAAGATTTTAAGGGGGATGCTCTTCGGGTAGTCCTTCTCTTTCTCTAGAGTGATGTACCTAATCAAATGCAACAACAACCCAAACAACAGAGTCAGATGTGACTCACTGATGGCTCATTAAAAGAAGAAAAAACAACCTATTTTGATAATGTTGTCAATATACTTATATGTTCTCTCTCTTTTTTCTCACTCTCTCTCTCTTTAGGACACTTGAAAGACAGTACAATCAGATTATATGATATGTTGAAAGAGAAAAAATTTCCCCAGGACATTAGGCATGGGCACCCCC